>CM076967.1:59293871-59643871 GCA_039105355.1 Benthosema pterotum
ACCCTCAACCTAACTCACTGGGACCTTGCCTAAACCTAACCGTCCGGCCTTCGGCCGACAAACCAAACCCGTCCGCCTTCGGCCGGACAAAACAAACCCCAGGACTCTCTTTTTGCCATAATACCCTCAAATGCCACGCTAGGCCCCACCCAAACACCTAACCCTCACCTAACCTCACAGGGCCCTTGCCTGAACCTAACCGTCCGCCTTCGGCCGACAAACCAAGCCCAGACTCCCAAACCTAGAATGGTCACCCAGTGACTCCAAATGTCCCAGACGTGCTCCCGAATCGTTTAGGACGCGACCCTGTTCCGCCCACGCCTTTCCGGTGCACGTTTCGGCACTTTGCCAAGGTCGGAGAGCGACGGGAGTGGCACCGTTGGATTCAGCGTCGAAAAGTAAGTCCCGAAAACATTTTTTCCGATTTTTTTTAAAAATATCCACTTCTCGTCTTTTTTTTCGCTCCAAGTGTCTGACCCCATGACCTTAGGGACCCCAAAAAGTGTCACGACAAATCATGTCCAATCAACCCCAAATCGTCTGAAACGTGCTCCTAACAACTTTCCACGAGGCCGTTTTCCGGAATCCACTTCCGGTCTGCGGTTACACCCACTTCCCGGGTCGTAGAGACTCGGGATGGCACCGTTGGATTCAGCGTCGAAAAGTAAGTCCGAAAACATTTTTTCCCGATTTTTTTTAAAAATATCCACTTCTCGTCTTTTTTTTCGCTTCAAGTGTCTGACCCCATGACCTTAGGGGACCCCAAAACATGTCACCACAAACCATCACCAATCGACTCCAAATCGTCCGAAACGCTCCTAACTACTTTCCCACGGCCCATTTTGACATATTCACTTCCGGTTTGCCAGTACACAACCCACTTCCTGGAGTCGTAGAGACTCGGGAGTGGCACCGTGGATTCAGCGTCGAAAAACAAGTCAGATGACACTTGGTACGAATTTTTCAAAAATATTTTTTTTTCAGTACAACTTAGTACCGCCTAGGCAGCCCACTTCCGGTGGTGGAACGGGGCGTGCCATACATCAAAAGATGCGGAGTCCCAAGACCGTCCAGGGTATGATCAAATCCCAACTCTAACAAATATATGTGGCCGTTTTCCCATTTTTTAAGTTTTTTTTTGCTCTTGCGCCCCCTAGGGAACGTTTTAGAGAAAACTGAACTCGGCTATATGGTTCGCAATGGTCGACTTAGGGGGGTAGGAAAAGTTTCGGAGCGATTCCGACACTTTGAACTTTTTGGCCTCTCCCATTGGAATAAATAGGAGACAAAAGGGGGCGCTGTGGCCAAGGGAAGCAATTGGAGTCTACGAGACCTGTTCCAATCAACTACCCAGGCGATTCCGCATTTTGGATGCCCTCCACTTCTCTCTACGACCCCCGGATCCTGGATCACCCAGTCGGGTCGGTCGACCGACTGAATCGCATTTATCCCTATAACCCTAACCCTAACCCTAACCCTAACCCTAACCCTAACCCTAACCCTAACCCTAACCCTAACCCTAACCCTAACCCTAACCCTAACCTAACCCTAACCTTCGGCCGGACAAACCAAACCCAAGACTCTCTTTGTTTGCCATAACCCCCTCCATGCCAGCTAGGCCCCACCCAAACCCCTGACCCTCAACCTAACCTCACAGACCCCATGCCTGAACCTAACCGTCCGGCTTCGGCCGACAAAACCAACCCAGGGTCCCAAACCTAGAATGGTCACCCAGTGACTCCAAATAGTCCCAGACATGCTCCCTAATCGTTTAGACCACCACTGTTCCGCCCACGCCTTTCCGGTGCGCGTTTCGGCACTTTCCCGAGGTCGGAGAGCGACGGAGTAGCACCGTTGGATTCAGCATCAAAAAGTAAGTCCGAAAACATTTTTCCCCGATTTTTTTTAAAAAATACCCGTTTCACAACTTTTTTTTCGCTCTAAGTGTCTGACCCCATGACCTTAGGGGACCCCAAAACATGTCACAACAAACCATCACCAATCGACCGCCAAATCGTCTGAAACGCGCTCCTAACTACTTTCCCCCATGACCCATTTTGAATATTCACTTCCGGGTTGCCATTAAACCCACTTCCGGGGGTTAGAGACTCGAGAGTGGCAACCGTTGGATTCAGCGTCGAAAACCAAGTCGGAAGACACTCAGTTCGACTTTTTCAAAAAATATTTTTTTTTCAGCACAACATAGGCCCGCCTAGGCAGCCCACTCCGGGGTTGAACGGGCGTGCCATACATCAAAAAGATGCGAATACCAAGACCTGTCAAGTGCTATGATCAATTCCCAACTCCAACAAAAAACAAGGCTGTTTGCCTATTTTTAAGGTTTTTTTCGCTGTTGCGGCCCCCTAGGGAGCGTTTTAGAGAAAAATGAAGGTCCCTACATAGACTCGCAATGGTCGACTTAGGGGGGTAGGAAAAGTTTCGGAGCGATTCGGACACTTTGAACTTTTCTCCTCTCCCATTGGAATAAATGGGAGACAAAAGGGGGCGCTGTGGCCAAGGGAAGCAATTTGAGTCTATGAGACCTGTTCCAATCAACTCCCCGGGTGATTCGCATTTTCTGATGCCCTCCACTTCTCTCTACGACCTACGGATCCAAATCAGTCCAAAAATCAGTCAAATGACTGAACTTCTCTGGAACCCCTATTGCCTAACCCTAACCCTAACCCTAACCCTAAACCCTAACCCAAATACCCTAACCCTAACCCTAACCCTAACCCTAACCCTAACCCTAACCCTAACCCTAACCTAACCCTAACCTAACCCTAACCCTAACCCTAACCCTAAACCCTAACCCTAACCCTAACCCTAACCCTAACCCTAACCCTAACCCTAACCCTAACCCTAACCCTACCCTAACCCTAACCTAACCCTAACCCAACCCTAACCCTAAACCCTAACCCTAACCCTAACCCTAACCCTAACCCCCTAACCCTAACCCTAACCTAACCCTAACCTAACCCTAACCCTAAACCCTACCCTAACCCTAACCCTAACCCTAACCCTGACCCCATGACCTTAGGGGACCCCAAAAAGTGTCACGACAAATCATGTCCAATCAACCCCAAATCGTCTGAAACGTGCTCCTAAACAACTTTCCACGAGGCCGTTTTCCCGGAATCCACTTCCGGTCTGCGTTACACCCACTTCCCGGGGTCGTAGAGACTCGGGATGGCACCGTTGGATTCAGCGTCGAAAAGTAAGTCCGAAAACATTTTTCCATTTTTTAAAAATATCCCACTTCTCGTCTTTTTTTTCGCTTCAAGTGTCTGACCCCATGACCTTAGGGGACCCAAAACATGTCACCACAAACCATCACCAATCGACTCCAAATCGTCCGAAACGTGCTCCTAACTACTTTCCCCACGCCCCATTTTGACATATTCACTTCCGGGTTGCCAGTACACCCACTTCCTGGAGTCGTAGAGACTCGGGAGTGGCACCGTTGGATTCAGCGTCGAAAAACAAGTCAGATGACACTTGGTACGAATTTTTCAAAAATATTTTTTTTTCAGTACAACTTATACCGCCTAGCAGCCCACTTCCGGTGGTGGAACGGGGCGTGCCATACATCAAAAGATGCGAGTCCCAAGACCTTCCAGGGGTATGATCAAATCCCAACTCTAACAAATATATGGGGCCGTTTTCCCCCATTTTTTAAGTTTTTTTTTGCTCTGCGCCCCCTAGGGAACGTTTTAGAGAAAAACTGAACTCGGCTATATGGTTCGCAATGGTCGACTTAGGGGGTAGGAAAAGTTTCGGAGCGATTCCGACACTTTGAACTTTTTGCCTCTCCCATTGGAATAAATAGGAGACAAAAAGGGGCGCTGTGGCCAAGGAAGCAATTGGAGTCTACAGACCTGTTCCAATCAACTACCCCAGGCGATTCCGCATTTTTGGATGCCCTCCACTTCTCTCTACGACCCCCGACCCGGATCCTGGATCACCCAGTCGGTCGGTCGACCGACTGAATCGCATTTATCCCTATACCCCAAAACCCTAACCCTAACCCTAACCCTAACCCTAACCTAACCTACCCTAACCTTCGCGACCAAACCAAACCCAAGGACTCTCTTGTTTGCCATAACCCCCTCCAATGCCACGCTAGGCCCCACCCAAACCCCTGACCCTCAACCTAACCTCACAGACCCCATGCCTGAACCTAACCGTCCGGCCTTCGGCCGGACAAACCAAACCCAGGGTCCCAAACCTAGAATGGTCACCCAGTGACTCCAAATAGTCCCAGACATGCTCCTAATCGTTAGACGCCACCCTGTTCCGCCCACGCCTTTCCGGTGCGCGTTTCGGCACTTTTCCCGAGGTCGGAGAGCGACGGGAGTAGCACCGTTGGATTCAGCATCAAAAAGTAAGTCCGAAAACATTTTTTCCCGATTTTTTTAAAAATACCCGTTCACAAAACTTTTTTCGCTCTAAGTGTCTGACCCCATGACCTTAGGGGACCCAAAACATGTCACAACAAACCATCACCAATCGACCCCAAATCGTCTGAAACGCGCTCCTAACTACTTTCCCCATGACCCATTTTGAATATTTCACTTCCCGGGTTGCCATTACACCCACTTCCGGGGTCGTAGAGACTCGAGAGTGGCACCGTTGGATTCAGCGTCGAAAACCAAGTCGGAAGACACTCCAGTTCGACTTTTTCAAAAATAATTTTTTTTCAGCACAACTTAGGCCCGCCTAGGCACCCACTTCCGGTGTTGAACGGGCGTGCCATACATCAAAAGATGCGGAATACCAGACCTTCAAGTGCTATGATCAATTCCAAACTCCAACAAAAAAAAAAAAGGCTGTTTTGCCTATTTTTAAGGGTTTTTTCGCTGTTGCGCCCCCTAGGGAGCGTTTTAGAGAAAAATGAAGGTCCCTACATAGACTCGCAATGGTCGACTTAGGGGGGGTAGGAAAAGTTTCGGAGCGATTCGGACACTTTGAACTTTTCTCCTCTCCCATTGGAATAAATGGGAGACAAAAGGGGGCGCTGTGGCCAAGGGAAGCAATTTGAGTCTATGAACCTGTTCCAATCAACTCCCCGGTGATTCCCGCATTTTCTGATGCCCTCCCTTCTCTCTACGACCTACGGATCCAAATCAGTCAAATCAGTCAAATGACTGAACTTCTCTGGAACCCCTATTGCCTAACCTAACCACAACCCAACCCAAACCCTTCAACCAATACCCTCGAAATGCTACGCCCCAACCAAACCCCTGACCCTAAACCTAACCCCACAGGGCCCTTGCCTGAACCTAACCCCTGACCCTCAACCTAACTCACTGGGACCTTGCCAAACCTAACCGTCCGCCTTCGCCGGACAAACCAAACCCGTCCGGCCTTCGCCGACAAAACAACCCAAGGACTCTCTTTTTGCCATAATACCCTCAAATGCCACGCTAGGGCCCCACCCAAAACCACCTAACCCTCACCTAACCTCACAGGGCCTTGCCTGAACCTAACCGTCCGGCCTCGGCCGGACAAACCAAGCCAGACTCCCAAACCTAGAAAATGGTCACTCCAGTGACTCCAAATGGTCCCAGACGTGCTCCCGAATCGTTTAGACGCGACCCTGTTCCGCCCACCCTTTTTTCCGGTGCACGTTTCGGCACTTTGCCAAGGTCGGAGAGCGACGGGAGTGGCACCGTTGGATTCAGCGTCGAAAAGTAAGTCCGAAAACATTTTTTCCGATTTTTTTAAAATATCCACTTCTCGTCTTTTTTTTCGCTCCAAGTGTCTGACCCCATGACCTTAGGGGACCCCAAAAAGTGTCACGACAAATCATTCCCAATCAACCCCAAATCGTCTGAAACGTGCTCCTAACAACTTTCCACGAGGCCGTTTTCCGAATCCACTTCCGGTCTGCGGTTACACCCACTTCCCGGGTCGTAGAGACTCGGGATGGCACCGTTGATTCAGCGTCGAAAAGTAAGTCCGAAAACATTTTTTCCGATTTTTTTTAAAAATATCCACTCTCGTCTTTTTTTTTCGCTTCAAGTGTCTGACCCATGACCTTAGGGGACCCCAAAACATGTCAACCACAACCATCACCAATCGACTCCAAATCGTCCGAAACGTGCTCCTAACTACTTTCCCCACGGCCCATTTTGACATATTCACTTCCGGGTTGCCAGTACAAACCCACTTCCTGGAGTCGTAGAGACTCGGGAGTGGCACCGTTGGATTCAGCGTCGAAAAACAAGTCAGATGACACTTGGTACGAATTTTTCAAAAAATATTTTTTTTTCAGTACAACTTAGTACCGCCTAGGCAGCCCACTTCCGGTGGGTGGAACGGGCGTGCCATACATCAAAAGATGCGGAGTCCCAAGACCTGTCCAGGTATGATAAATCAAATCCCAACTCTAACAAATATATGTGGCCGTTTTCCCATTTTTTAAGTTTTTTTTTTGCTCTTGCGCCCCCTAGGGACGTTTTAGAGAAAAACTGAACTCGGCTATATGTTCGCAATGGTCGACTTAGGGGGGGTAGGAAAAGTTTCGAGCGATTCCGACACTTTGAACTTTTTGGCCTCTCCCATTGGAATAAATAGGAGACAAAAGGGGCGCTGTGGCCAAGGAAGCAATTGGAGTCTACGAGACCTGTTCCAATCAACTACCCAGGCGATTCCGCATTTTTGGATGCCCTCCACTTCTCTCTACGACCCCCGGATCCTGGATCACCCAGTCGTCGGGGTCGACCGACTGATCGCATTTATCCCTATACCCCTAACCCAACCCTAAACCTAACCCTAACCCTAACCCTAACCCCTAACCCTAACCCTAACCCTAACCCTTACCCTAACCCTACCTAACCCTAACCTTCGGCCGACAAACCAAACCCAAGGACTCTCTTGTTTGCCATAACCCCCTCCAATGCCACGCTAGGCCCCACCCAAACCCCTGACCCTCAACCTAACCTCACAGACCCCATGCCTGAACCTAACTAACCGTCCGCCTCGGCCGGACAAACCAAACCCAGGGTCCCAAACCTAGAATGTCACCCAGTGACTCCAAATAGTCCCAGACATGCTCCTAATCGTTTAGACGCCACCCTTTCCGCCCACGCCTTTCCGGTGCGCGTTCGGCACTTTCCCGAGGTCGGAGAGCGACGGAGTAGCACCGTTGGATCAGCATCAAAAAGTAAGTCCGAAAACATTTTTTCCGATTTTTTTTAAAAATACCCGTTTCACAACTTTTTTTTCGCTCTAAGTGTCTGACCCCATGACCTTAGGGGACCCCAAAACATGTCACAACAAACCATCACCAATCGACCCCAAATCGTCTGAAACGCGCTCCTAACTACTTTCCCCATGACCCATTTTGAATATTTCACTTCCGGGTTTGCCATACACCCACTTCCGGGGTCGTAGAGACTCGAGAGTGGCACCGTTGGATTCAGCGTCGAAAACCAAGTCGGAAGACACTCAGTTCGACTTTTTCAAAAAATATTTTTTTTTCAGCACAACTTAGGCCCGCCTAGCAGCCCACTTCCGGTGGGTTGAACGGGGCGTGCCATACATCAAAAGATGCGGAATACCAAGACCTGTCAAGTGCTATGATCAATTCCCAACTCCAACAAAAAAACAAGGCTGTTTGCCTATTTTTAAGGGTTTTTTTCGCTGTTGCGCCCCCTAGGGAGCGTTTTAGAGAAAAATGAAGGTCCCTAGATAGACTCGCAATGGTCGACTTAGGGGGGGTAGGAAAAGTTTCGGAGCGATTCGGACACTTTGAACTTTTCTCCTCTCCCATTGGAATAAATGGGAGACAAAAGGGGGCGCTGTGGCCAAGGGAAGCAATTTGAGTCTATGAGACCTGTTCCAATCAACTCCCCGGTGATTCCGCATTTTCTGATGCCCTCCACTTCTCTCTACGACCTACGGATCCAAATCAGTCAAATCAGTCAAATGACTGAACTTCTCTGGAACCCCTATTGCCTAACCCTAACCTAACCCTAACCTAACCCTAACCCTAACCCTAACCCTAACCCTAACCCTAACCCTAACCCTAACCCTGACCTTAGGGGACCCCAAAAAGTGTCACCACAAATCATGTCCAATCAACCCCAAATCGTCTGAAACGTGCTCCTAACAACTTTCCACGAGGCCGTTTTCCGGAATCCACTTCCGGTCTGCGGTTACACCCACTTCCCGGGGTCGTAGAGACTCGGGGATGGCACCGTTGGATTCAGCGTCGAAAAGTAAGTCCGAAAACATTTTTTTTCCGATTTTTTTTAAAAATATCCACTTCTCTCGTCTTTTTTTTCGCTTCAAGTGTCTGACCCCATGACCTTAGGGGACCCCAAAACATGTCACCACAACCATCACCAATCGACTCCAAATCGTCCGAAACGTGCTCCTAACTACTTTCCCCACGGCCCATTTTGACATATTCACTTCCGGGTTGCCAGTACACCCCACTTCCTGGAGTCGTAGAGACTCGGAGTGGCACCGTTGGATTCAGCGTCGAAAAACAAGTCAGATGACACTTGGTACGAATTTTTCAAAAAATATTTTTTTTTTCAGTACAACTTAGTACACCGCCTAGGCAGCCCACTTCCGGTGGGTGGAACGGGGCGTGCCATACATCAAAAGATGCGGAGTCCCAAGACCTGTCCAGGGGTATGATCAAATCCCAACTCTAACAAATATATGTGGCCGTTTTCCCCATTTTTTAAGTTTTTTTTTGCTCTTGCGCCCCCTAGGGAACGTTTTAGAGAAAAACTGAACTCGGCTATATGGTTCGCAATGGTCGACTTAGGGGGGGTAGGAAAAGTTTCGGAGCGATTCCGACACTTTGAACTTTTTGGCCTCTCCCATTGGAATAAATAGGAGACAAAAGGGGGCGCTGTGGCCAAGGAAGCAATTGGAGTCTACGAGACCTGTTCCAATCAACTACCCAGGCGATTCCGCATTTTTGGATGCCCTCCACTTCTCTCTACGACCCCCGGATCCTGGATCACCCAGTCGGTCGGGTCGACCGACTGAATCGCATTTATCCCTATACCCCTAACCCTAACCCTAACCCTAACCCTAACCCTAACCCTAACCCTAACCCTAACCCTAACCCTAACCCTAACCCTAACCCTAACCCTAACCCTAGCCTTCGGCCGGACAAACCAAACCCAAGGACTCTCTTGTTTGCCATAACCCCCTCCAATGCCACGCTAGGCCCCACCCAAACCCCTGACCCTCAACCTAACCTCACAGACCCCATGCCTGAACCTAACCGTCCGGCCTTCGGCCGGACAAACCAAACCCAGGGTCCCAAACCTAGAATGGTCACCCAGTGACTCCAAATAGTCCCAGACATGCTCCCTAATCGTTTAGACGCCACCCTGTTCCGCCCACGCCTTTCCGGTGCGCGTTTCGGCACTTTCCCGAGGTCGGAGAGCGACGGGAGTAGCACCGTTGGATTCAGCATCAAAAAGTAAGTCCGAAAACATTTTTTTCCGATTTTTTTTAAAAATACCCGTTTCACAACTTTTTTTTCGCTCTAAGTGTCTGACCCCATGACCTTAGGGGACCCCAAAACATGTCACAACAAACCATCACCAATCGACCCCAAATCGTCTGAAACGCGCTCCTAACTACTTTCCCCATGACCCATTTTGAATATTTCACTTCCGGGTTGCCATTACACCCACTTCCGGGGGTCGTAGAGACTCGAGAGTGGCACCGTTGGATTCAGCGTCGAAAACCAAGTCGGAAGACACTCAGTTTCGACTTTTTCAAAAAATATTTTTTTTTCAGCACAACTTAGGCCCGCCTAGGCAGCCCACTTCCGGTGGGTTGAACGGGGCGTGCCATACATCAAAAGATGCGAATACCAAGACCTGTCAAGTGCTATGATCAATTCCCAACTCCAACAAAAAAACAAGGCTGTTTGCCTATTTTTAAGGGTTTTTTTCGCTGTTGCGCCCCCCTAGGGAGCGTTTTAGAGAAAAATGAAGGTCCCTACATAGACTCGCAATGGTCGACTTAGGGGGTAGGAAAAGTTTCGGAGCGATTCGGACACTTTGAACTTTTCTCCTCTCCCATTGGAATAAATGGGAGACAAAAGGGGGCGCTGTGGCCAAGGGAAGCAATTTGAGTCTATGAGACCTGTTCCAATCAACTCCCCGGGTGATTCCGCATTTTCTGATGCCCTCCACTTCTCTCTACGACCTACGGATCCAAATCAGTCAAATCAGTCAAATGACTGAACTTCTCTGGAACCCCTATTGCCTAACCCTAACCACAACCCAACCCAAACCCTTCAACCAATACCCTCGAATGCTACGCCCCAACCAAACCCCTGACCCTAAACCTAACCCCACAGGGCCCTTGCCTGAACCTAACCCCTGACCCTCAACCTAACTCACTGGGACCTTGCCTAAACCTAACCGTCCGGCCTTCGGCCGGACAAACCAAACCCGTCCGCCTTCGGCCCGGACAAAACAAACCCAAGGACTCTCTTTTTTGCCATAATACCCTCAAATGCCACGCTAGGCCCCACCCAAACACCTAACCCTCAACCTAACCTCACAGGGCCCTTGCCTGAACCTAACCGTCCGGCCTTCGCCGGACAAACCAAGCCCAGACTCCCAAACCTAGAATGGTCACCCAGTGACTCCAAATGGTCCCAGACGTGCTCCCGAATCGTTTAGACGCGACCCTGTTCCGCCCACGCCTTTCCGGTGCACGTTTCGGCACTTTGCCAAGGTCGGAGAGCGACGGGAGTGGCACCGTTGGATTCAGCGTCGAAAAGTAAGTCCGAAAACATTTTTTTCCGATTTTTTTTAAAAATATCCACTTCTCGTCTTTTTTTTCGCTCCAAGTGTCTGACCCCATGACCTTAGGGGACCCCAAAAAGTGTCACGACAAATCATGTCCAATCAACCCCAAATCGTCTGAAACGTGCTCCTAACAACTTTCCACGAGGCCGTTTTCCGGAATCCACTTCCGGTCTGCGGTTACACCCACTTCCCGGGGTCGTAGAGACTCGGGGATGGCACCGTTGGATTCAGCGTCGAAAAGTAAGTCCGAAAACATTTTTTCCGATTTTTTTTAAAAATATCCACTTCTCGTCTTTTTTTTCGCTTCAAGTGTCTGACCCCATGACCTTAGGGGACCCCAAAACATGTCACCACAAACCATCACCAATCGACTCCAAATCGTCCGAAACGTGCTCCTAACTACTTTCCCCACGGCCCATTTTGACATATTCACTTCCGGTTGCCAGTACAACCCACTTCCTGGAGTCGTAGAGACTCGGGAGTGGCACCGTTGGATTCAGCGTCGAAAACAAGTCAGATGACACTTGGTACGAATTTTTCAAAAAATATTTTTTTTCAGTACAACTTAGTACCGCCTAGGCAGCCCACTTCCGGTGGGTGGAACGGGGCGTGCCATACATCAAAAGATGCGGAGTCCCAAGACCTGTCCAGGGTATGATCAAATCCCAACTCTAACAAATATATGTGGCCGTTTTCCCATTTTTTAAGTTTTTTTTTGCTCTTGCGCCCCCTAGGGAACGTTTTAGAGAAAAACTGAACTCGGCTATATGGTTCGCAATGGTCGACTTAGGGGGGGTAGGAAAAGTTTCGGAGCGATTCCGACACTTTGAACTTTTTGGCCTCTCCCATTGGAATAAATAGGAGACAAAAGGGGGCGCTGTGGCCAAGGGAAGCAATTGGAGTCTACGAGACCTGTTCCAATCAACTACCCAGGCGATTCCGCATTTTTGGATGCCCTCCACTTCTCTCTACGACCCCCGATCCTGGATCACCCAGTCGGTCGGTCGACCGACTGAATCGCATTTATCCCTATACCCCTAACCCTAACCCTAACCCTAACCCTAACCCTAACCCTAACCCTAACCCTAACCCTAACCCTAACCCTAACCCTAACCCTAACCCTAACCCTAGCCTTCGGCCGGACAAACCAAACCCAAGGACTCTCTTGTTTGCCATAACCCCCTCCAATGCCACGCTAGGCCCCACCCAAACCCCTGACCCTCAACCTAACCTCACAGACCCCATGCCTGAACCTAACCGTCCGGCCTTCGGCCGGACAAACCAAACCCAGGGTCCCAAACCTAGAATGGTCACCCAGTGACTCCAAATAGTCCCAGACATGCTCCCTAATCGTTTAGACGCCACCTGTTCCGCCCACCGCCTTTCCGGTGCGCGTTTCGGCACTTTCCCGAGGTCGGAGAGCGACGGGAGTAGCACCGTTGGATTCAGCATCAAAAAGTAAGTCCGAAAACATTTTTTTTCCGATTTTTTTTTAAAAATACCCGTTTCACAACTTTTTTTTCGCTCTAAGTGTCTGACCCCATGACCTTAGGGGACCCCAAAACATGTCACAACAAACCATCACCAATCGACCCCAAATCGTCTGAAACGCGCTCCTAACTACTTTCCCCATGACCCATTTTGAATATTTCACTTCCGGTTGCCATTACAACCCACTTCCGGGGGTCGTAGAGACTCGAGAGTGGCACCGTTGGATTCAGCGTCGAAAACCAAGTCGGAAGACACTCAGTTCGACTTTTTCAAAAAATATTTTTTTTTCAGCACAACTTAGGCCCGCCTAGGCAGCCCACTTCCGGTGGGTTGAACGGGGCGTGCCATACATCAAAAGATGCGGAATACCAAGACCTGTCAAGTGCTATGATCAATTCCCAACTCCAACAAAAAAAACAAGGCTGTTTGCCTATTTTTAAGGGTTTTTTTTCGCTGTTGCGCCCCCTAGGGAGCGTTTTAGAGAAAAATGAAGGTCCCTACATAGACTCGCAATGGTCGACTTAGGGGGGTAGGAAAGTTTCGGAGCGATTCGGACACTTTGAACTTTTCTCCTCTCCCATTGGAATAAATGGGAGACAAAAGGGGGCGCTGTGGCCAAGGGAAGCAATTTGAGTCTATGAGACCTGTTCCAATCAACTCCCCGGGTGATTCCGCATTTTCTGATGCCCTCCACTTCTCTCTACGACCTACGGATCCAAATCAGTCAAATCAGTCAAATGACTGAACTTCTCTGGAACCCCTATTGCCTAACCCTAACCACAACCCAACCCAACCCAAACCTTCAACCAATACCCTCGAATGCTACGCCCCAACCAAACCCCTGACCCTAAACCTAACCCCACAGGGCCCTTGCCTGAACCTAACCCCTGACCCTCAACCTAACTCACTGGGACCTTGCCTAAACCTAACCGTCCGGCCTTCGGCCGGACAAACCAAACCCGTCCGGCCTTCGGCCGGACAAAACAAACCCAAGGACTCTCTTTTTTGCCATAAATACCCTCAAATGCCACGCTAGGCCCCACCAAACACCTAACCCTCAACCTAACCTCACAGGGCCCTTGCCTGAACCTAACCGTCCGGCCTTCGGCCGGACAAACCAAGCCCAGACTCCCAAACCTAGAATGGTCACCCAGTGACTCCAAATGGTCCCAGACGTGCTCCCGAATCGTTTAGACGCGACCCTGTTCCGCCCACGCCTTTCCGTGCACGTTTCGGCACTTTGCCAAGGTCGGAGAGCGACGGAGTGGCAACCGTTGGATTCAGCGTCGAAAAGTAAGTCCGAAAACATTTTTTTTCCGATTTTTTTTAAAAATATCCACTTCTCGTCTTTTTTTTCGCTCCAAGTGTCTGACCCCATGACCTTAGGGGACCCCAAAAAGTGTCACCAACAAATCATGTCCAATCAACCCCAAATCGTCTGAAACGTGCTCCTAACAACTTTCCACGAGGCCGTTTTCCGGAATCCACTTCCGTCTGCGGTTACACCCACTTCCCGGGGTCGTAGAGACTCGGGGATGGCACCGTTGGATTCAGCGTCGAAAAGTAAGTCCGAAAACATTTTTTCCGATTTTTTTTAAAAATATCCACTTCTCGTCTTTTTTTTTTCGCTTCAAGTGTCTGACCCCATGACCTTAGGGACCCCAAAACATGTCACCACAAACCATCACCAATCGACTCCAAATCGTCCGAAACGTGCTCCTAACTACTTTCCCCACGGCCCATTTTGACATATTCACTTCCGGTTGCCAGTACAAACCCACTTCCTGGAGTCGTAGAGACTCGGGAGTGGCACCGTTGGATTCAGCGTCGAAAAACAAGTCAGATGACACTTGGTACGAATTTTTCAAAAAATATTTTTTTTTCAGTACAACTTAGTACCGCCTAGGCAGCCCACTTCCGGTGGGTGGAACGGGGCGTGCCATACATCAAAAGATGCGGAGTCCCAAGACCTGTCCAGGGTATGATCAAATCCCAACTCTAACAAATATATGTGGCCGTTTTCCCCATTTTTTAAGTTTTTTTTTGCTCTTGCGCCCCCTAGGGAACGTTTTAGAGAAAAACTGAACTCGGCTATATGGTTCGCAATGGTCGACTTAGGGGGGTAGGAAAAGTTTCGGAGCGATTCCGACACTTTGAACTTTTTGGCCTCTCCCATTGGAATAAATAGGAGACAAAAGGGGGCGCTGTGGCCAAGGGAAGCAATTGGAGTCTACGAGACCTGTTCCAATCAACTACCCAGGCGATTCCGCATTTTTGGATGCCCTCCACTTCTCTCTACGACCCCCGGATCCTGGATCACCCAGTCGGTCGGTCGACCGACTGAATCGCATTTATCCCTATACCCCTAACCCTAACCCTAACCCTAACCCTAACCCTAACCCTAACCCTAACCCTAACCCTAACCCTAACCCTAACCCTAACCCTAACCCTAACCCTAACCCTAAGTCCCACTAACCCTAAGTCCCACTAACCCTAAGTCCCACTAACCCTAAGTCCCACTAACCCTAAGTCCCACTAACCCTAAGTCCCACTAACCCTAAGTCCCACTAACCCTAAGTCCCACTAACCCTAAGTCCCACTAACCCTAAGTCCCACTAACCCTAAGTCCCACTAACCCTAAGTCCCACTAACCCTAAGTCCCACTAACCCTAAGTCCCACTAACCCTAAGTCCCACTAACCCTAAGTCCCACTAACCCTAACCCTAAGTCCCACTAACCCTAAGTCCCACTAACCCTAAGTCCCACTAACCCTAAGTCCCACTAACCCTAAGTCCCACTAACCCTAAGTCCCACTAACCCTAAGTCCCACTAACCCTAAGTCCCACTAACCCTAAGTCCCACTAACCCTAAGTCCCACTAACCCTAAGTCCCACTAACCCTAAGTCCCACTAACCCTAAGTCCCACTAACCCTAAGTCCCACTAACCCTAAGTCCCACTAACCCTAAGTCCCACTAACCCTAAGTCCCACTAACCCTAAGTCCCACTAACCCTAAGTCCCACTAACCCTAAGTCCCACTAACCCTAAGTCCCACTAACCCTAAGTCCCACTAACCCTAAGTCCCACTAACCCTAAGTCCCACTAACCCTAAGTCCCACTAACCCTAAGTCCCACTAACCCTAAGTCCCACTAACCCTAAGTCCCACTAACCCTAAGTCCCACTAACCCTAAGTCCCACTAACCCTAAGTCCCACTAACCCTAAGTCCCACTAACCCTAAGTCCCACTAACCCTAAGTCCCACTAACCCTAAGTCCCACTAACCCTAAGTCCCACTAACCCTAAGTCCCACTAACCCTAAGTCCCACTAACCCTAAGTCCCACTAACCCTAAGTCCCACTAACCCTAAGTCCCACTAACCCTAAGTCCCACTAACCCTAAGTCCCACTAACCCTAAGTCCCACTAACCCTAAGTCCCACTAACCCTAAGTCCCACTAACCCTAAGTCCCACTAACCCTAAGTCCCACTAACCCTAAGTCCCACTAACCCTAAGTCCCACTAACCCTAAGTCCCACTAACCCTAAGTCCCACTAACCCTAAGTCCCACTAACCCTAAGTCCCACTAACCCTAAGTCCCACTAACCCTAAGTCCCACTAACCCTAAGTCCCACTAACCCTAAGTCCCACTAACCCTAAGTCCCACTAACCCTAAGTCCCACTAACCCTAAGTCCCACTAACCCTAAGTCCCACTAACCCTAAGTCCCACTAACCCTAAGTCCCACTAACCCTAAGTCCCACTAACCCTAAGTCCCACTAACCCTAAGTCCCACTAACCCTAAGTCCCACTAACCCTAAGTCCCACTAACCCTAAGTCCCACTAACCCTAAGTCCCACTAACCCTAAGTCCCACTAACCCTAAGTCCCACTAACCCTAAGTCCCACTAACCCTAAGTCCCACTAACCCTAAGTCCCACTAACCCTAAGTCCCACTAACCCTAAGTCCCACTAACCCTAAGTCCCACTAACCCTAAGTCCCACTAACCCTAAGTCCCACTAACCCTAAGTCCCACTAACCCTAAGTCCCACTAACCCTAAGTCCCACTAACCCTAAGTCCCACTAACCCTAAGTCCCACTAACCCTAAGTCCCACTAACCCTAAGTCCCACTAACCCTAAGTCCCACTAACCCTAAGTCCCACTAACCCTAAGTCCCACTAACCCTAAGTCCCACTAACCCTAAGTCCCACTAACCCTAAGTCCCACTAACCCTAAGTCCCACTAACCCTAAGTCCCACTAACCCTAAGTCCCACTAACCCTAAGTCCCACTAACCCTAAGTCCCACTAACCCTAAGTCCCACTAACCCTAAGTCCCACTAACCCTAAGTCCCACTAACCCTAAGTCCCACTAACCCTAAGTCCCACTAACCCTAAGTCCCACTAACCCTAAGTCCCACTAACCCTAAGTCCCACTAACCCTAAGTCCCACTAACCCTAAGTCCCACTAACCCTAAGTCCCACTAACCCTAAGTCCCACTAACCCTAAGTCCCACTAACCCTAAGTCCCACTAACCCTAAGTCCCACTAACCCTAAGTCCCACTAACCCTAAGTCCCACTAACCCTAAGTCCCACTAACCCTAAGTCCCACTAACCCTAAGTCCCACTAACCCTAAGTCCCACTAACCCTAAGTCCCACTAACCCTAAGTCCCACTAACCCTAAGTCCCACTAACCCTAAGTCCCACTAACCCTAAGTCCCACTAACCCTAAGTCCCACTAACCCTAAGTCCCACTAAACCCTAAGTCCCACTAACCCTAAGTCCCACTAACCCTAAGTCCCACTAACCCTAAGTCCCACTAACCCTAAGTCCCACTAACCCTAAGTCCCACTAACCCTAAGTCCCACTAACCCTAAGTCCCACTAACCCTAAGTCCCACTAACCCTAAGTCCCACTAACCCTAAGTCCCACTAACCCTAAGTCCCACTAAACCGATAGGTTTCGCCCGGCTGGCCCCTACCCGGAAAAAAGCTGTGAAGCGAGAAATTGGCAAAAATGCCAATTTCTCACTCCACAGCTTTTTTCCAGTAGTGGTTTGTTTAGTAATGTCTGGCTCCTAACCTTATTCTCTATTGCCTGGAACAAAGCTAATGTAATGCACCCTCCCTCTCTAAAAGTAAGTAATCACTTGGTATAGCTTAGTCCCTTGACGCAAGGTTCTACCTACGGCCGCGCAGGTTTGGGGGTAGGGTTACCGTTAGAGCATTAGCCCTAGCCATAATCCTGGGGACCCGAGCAGCATAGTAGGCCACGTCAATACACTATACCAACTGATTAAGTACTCAGATCCCTCCCAAAAGGCTATTCCCACCCGAAAGCTAAACCACTATTTCTCAAATGGTCAGAGTTAGGCTCCACTGATATATATCAGGATTGGTCGCACCATACCGTGGGAACAACGGGTCCTGGGTTTGATCAATCCCTTTAAATACCACACCATTTGAGTTCAGGGGCTGAAGTCCGCCAACCCCCGAAACCTACCTTCCATCGGTTGCTGGCACCTCCCATCGAATTTTATTTATTGCACATTTACAATGACCGAAGACACACTAAAGTGCTGAATAGAACCATGGAAAATAAACATACCATCGACCAAAAAAAAAAAAAAAAAAAAAAAAAAAAACGATTAAGCAAAGTCATAAACCCGGCATGTGCATGAACATAAACATTAAAAGCCTGGTAGAAAAATATTTAACTAATGATTATTTTCATAATTGATTAAGTGGACAATTTAAACCATTCAATGATTATTCAGATTGCAAGACTTGTTTAACCATCGCCTTGCAATATATATTTTAGACATGTTATAACAAACAAATAGATTAGCTTCGGATTAGGCTGCTTCCAAACAAACATATTTTTTCTAATTAGTTGAAACAAATAATGGTGTCTTTTGGCTTATTCAGACTGCATACATACATTTGAATGAAGATATAAGGGCCAGTCTAAAATGAACAGCACTCTTCTGCACTTCCATAGGTAATTTAAAAAAAATCTAATTAGGTTTTGTTCAATAATATCACAAAGTTTGCGTAGGTAATCACAGAGCAATTGATGACTCCAATATATGATGGCTACGACCAGCAGATGAATTAGCATAAATTGGAGTGATCTGAAATAGTGCTACTTAGGATTACATAAGGCTCACCCATATTTACTTTGCTTACACATAATGCTGGAAAAATATGTTTAAGTGGGAAACAATGATAACTAGTGAGTGCTTCCAATTAATTATTTACTAAGAGCTGAAAACTAAGTACATTATCAATTCCTCGTTGCTAAGACGGCTGAAACCAAAGTGTTGGAGTGGTTTAGATGGCCATTAGGGTCACTCAACCAGAACCGTAGCTTATGTAGACAAAAGCTGCAGGGGCAGGGACTATATTTCAGACTGCTCCCGGGCAAGGTGGAATCATCATGGGTTGAGCGCACTGCAAGAGCAAAACATGGGGTTAGCACTTGTGAAAATCTTTGCCATAATGTCTGAAGGTAATGTTGGAATGTTTGAGAGCAGGAGTGCTAACAGAAATAGCAATAGCAGCTGTAGTAGTTAGTCCTTAACCCAACAGATCAGACAGAGTAGTTTACCAGAGAATTACAATAATGAGCTGCAGTAGATACTTCATCTGAGTTAAAATAGCCTTGCCCGATCAAGCTGATAGGAACTGGCCCTCCTTTCAGTGTGCCTGAAACAACAAAGCATCAGGTCTTAGCTTCATAACCAAAGCATGTAATGGCTACAATCGGTTACATGACTTTGTTTAATCCTTTTTTGTAGCACAAGCTACCAAGTGCTCACTTTGCAGCAGTACATGAACAGCTTCACTAAAGCACTTTGAGAGACAATATATAGCCAAGTAAAACTCAATATATGCCAACAGAATGGTAGAAATTAGCACTGGGCATTTAGTTACTAGACTATTAGATTTGAGCAAAGTAGTCAATATGAACTAAAGCACAAAACAATCCACATAGCACAATGAGTTACCTTGCTTGTTGAGAGCTGCATGTGGTCCAGGTGTTCAGTTAGGACTTAAAATAGCGCATTCCAATCACTTCGAGTCAACAGGAGACTGATCACCTGACAAGAACTGTCCCTCCTTTCAGCATGCCTGAAACAGCAAAGCATCAAGTCTTAGTTTGCTAATACAAATTAAATAAAAAATACACAATAAATGCTTCTCGCATAACAGCATGTAATGCCTACAAAATGTTACACAACTTTGACATGAGCACTTGTTAATTGTGCCAACAAAAGAAAGCAACTGATGTTACAACTAATTTGTTATAAACGAGAAGCAGTACAAGTAAAAATTATGTGAAAGGCTTTAGTATCATTATTTGTAGCACGTATTGCTAGTAACATCACAAATATGCATTACCTGGTTTGACTGGAGACACTTCAGTGAACACATGTCCAACCTAATACAGAGAGTGTTTGTGGCAAAGTATTTGCGTCTCCATTGAGCAATGTTTTCTAAAAACAAAATACATGAACAGCTTCAATAAAGCACCTTCAGAGACAAAATATAGCCAAGTAAAACTCAAAGTAGTCAATATGAACTAAAACACAAAACAATCCACATAACACAATGAGTTACCTTGCTTGTTGAGAGCTGCATGGGGTCCAAGTGTTCAGTTAAGCCTTGGCCCATCCCAATCACTTTGAGTCTGATCAGGTGACTGATCAGTTGAAAAGAACTGGCCCTCCTTTCAGCATGCCTGAAACAGCAAAGCATCAAGTGTTAGCTTGCTTAAATATAACCACAGCATGTAATGCCTACAAAATGTTTCACAACTTTGACATGAGCACTTGTGCCAACAAAAGTTGAAAGGTAGCAACTGATGTACTGCTGCTCATTTATAACAAATTAGTAAGAACAAGTAAAACTTATGTGAAAGGCTTTAACATAGTTATTTGTCGCAAGTATTGCAAGTAACATCACGAATACACATTATCTGGTTTGACTGGAGAAACTTCAGTAAACTCATGTCCAACCTAGCACAGAGAGGGTTTGTGGCACCAATGCACATTTGCGTCTCCATTAAGCCATGTTTCCTAAAACAAAAACATAATACATGTACAGCTTCAATAAAGCACTTTCAGATGCAATATATCGCCAAGTAAATTATACAATTCAAAACATATGTCAAGAGTAAAATATAGCACTCAGTATTTACTTACTAGAATATTTGATTTTGGCAATAAAACGCAATAGGTTACCTTGGTCAAGTTTTCATTTCTGCCTGGTTGAGAGCTGCATGTGGTCTCAGTGTTCACAGTTGAGTGAAATGGCCTCGTCCAAATCACATGGCATCAATATGTGACTGAGAGGAGGGCCAGTTCTCAGCTAGTCTGCCTGAAACAGCAAAGCATCAGGTGTTAGCTTGCTAAAACAAAACTTCTCACATAACCAAAGCATGTAATGCCTACAAACAGTTTAACAACTTTGTTGTGGACTTTATACTTGTGCCAAACAAAATAAAATGATCCTAGTAATTTGTTATAAAAGAGGCAGCAGTACCAGTAAAATCACTTATGTGAAAATCTTTAGCAAGTATTGCTAGTGGTATCACAAATACACATTACCTGGTTTGTCCGGAGAAACTTGGGTGAGCTCATCTCCAACCTAACAGAAAGGGTTTGTAGCACCAAAGTATATTTGCTTCTCCATTAAGGTATGTTTTCCTAAAAACAGAATACATGAGCAGAATTCAATAGAGCATGTTGAGTGACTATATTGCCAAGTACAAATATAACTAAAAATTTTATGTCAACAGATCGGTACAAATTAGCAGTGGGCATCTAGTTAATGGATTAGATTTTGGCAAAGGAGTCACTATGAACTAAAGTACAAACAATTCACATAGCACAATGAGCTACCTTGCTTGTTGAGATCTGCATGTGGTCCAAGTGTTCACAGCTGGCAGTTAGAATAGACCCTCCCAATCACAAGGAGTCAACATCTGACTGATCAGCTGAGAAGAACCTGACCCTCCTTTCAGTCTACCTGAAACAGCAAAGCATCAGGTGTTAGCTTGCTAAAAACACATCAAATGCTTCTCACATAACCATAACATGTAATGCCAAACAGTTTCAAATTTTTGTCATGAGCACTGGTTAGCTAGCGCTCAAAACAGAGGAATCAACTGTTATTTCTAATAATTCCTCATAAATGAGGCAGCATTATCAATAAAATCTCACACGTGACAGGCTTTAGCAGTATCATTTGTAGCAAGGACCACTAGGTAAAGTAGTCAACATGAACTAAAGCACAATACAATCAACATAGAACAATGGGTTACCTTCCTTAAGCTGCCTGGTTTGGAGCTGCAGAGAACTGGCCTTCCTTCCAGTCTGCCTGAAACAGCAAAGCAACAGGTGTTTGCTGGCATTAAAAGCTGTGGTTATGTGAGAAGCATTGAATGTGTTTTAGCAAGCCAACAGTTTCACAACTTTGTCATGAGCACTTGTTAGCTATGCTACAAAAAACTAAGGAAGCGACTGTTATTCTTAGTAATACCAGTAACATTTAGCAGGCTTTAGCAGTATCGTTTGTACCAAGGACTACTAGGCAAAGTAGTCAATATGAACCAAAGCACAATACAATCAACATAGAACAATGGTTACCTTGCTCAGGCTGCCTGTTTTGGAGTTGCAGAGAACTGGCCTTCCTTTCAGTCTGCCTGAAACAGCAAAGAATCAGGTGTTACCTTGCAAAAAAAACAGATTAAATGCTTCTCACATAACCATAACATGTAATGCCAAACAGTTTCAAATTTTTGTCATGAGCACTGGTTAGCTAGCGCTCAAAACAAAGGAATCAACTGTTATTTCTAATAATTCCTCATAAATGAGGCAGCAGTATCAATAAAATCTCACACGTGACAGGCTTTAGCAGTATCATTTGTAGCAAGGACCACTAGGTAAAGTAGTCAACATGAACTAAAGCACAATACAATCAACATAGAACAATGGGTTACCTTCCTTAAGCTGCTGGTTTGGAGCTGCAGAGAACTGCCTTCCTTCCAGTCTGCCTGAAACAGCAAAGCACAGGTGTTTGCTGGCATTAAAAGCTGTGTTATGTGAGAAGCATTGAATGTGTTTTAGCAAGCCAACAGTTTCACAACTTTGTCATGAACACTTGTTAGCTATGCTACAAAAAACTAAGGAAGTGCCTGTTATTCTTAGTAATCCATCATAAATGAGGCAGGAGTACCAGTATCGTTTGTACTACTAGGCAAAGTAGTCAATGAACCAAAGCACAATACAATCAACATAGAACAATGGTTACCTTGCTCAGGCTGCCTGTTTTGGAGTTGCAGAGAACTGGCCTTCCTTTCAGTCTGCCTGAAACAGCAAAGAATCAGGTGTTACCTTGCAAAAAACAGATTAAATGCTTCTCACATAACCACAACATGTAATGCCAACAGCTAACTAACCCAAACAAAGGAACCAGCGGTTATTTCTAGCAATGCATCATAAATAAGGCAGCAGTACCAGTAAAATCTCATGTGGCAAGCTTTAGCATTATCATCTGTAGCAAGTACTGCTAGGCAAAGAAAGCGACATATAACAATGGGTTACCTTGTTCAAGATACCTGGTTTGGAGTTGCAGAGTAGACTCAGTGACAGCTGCATGTGGTCTGAGTGAAGGCTGGACAGTGAGTGAAGGCTCTAGACTGAGTTGCTCCTCATATAGTGCACATCTGAACTGTGATTGGCTAATGAGTTAGCCAATCACATTTGTCAAATTAGGGATGCAAATATGGAAACTGTCTACTAGATGCTGCCATTTAGTAATTATGGAGTAAATTTACAAAGCACCTTTTCATTTTAGGGAAACTCACTCATGATATAAACATATAATATAATATAATATAATATATATAATATAATATATATAATATATAATATAATATATATAATATATATATAATATAATAATATAATATAATATAATATAATATAATATAATATAATATAATATAATATAATATAATATAATATAATATATATAATATAACCAGTATTTCTATGAACTGGAAAAAACATAATTGTGAAAAGGGTCCCCCTGATATTCCATATGTTGATCTTAGATAGCCCATCAAAACCTGTACTGGTTTACATCCAATGCGCATATCAGTTCACAGTGTTGGTCCACATTTAGACCCATGGATGGGCAGAACAGTGAACGTGAAGAACAACGCAAAAGCAAGCAAATAATTCCACACCATATAGGATACAGTGTGACTGCTGGTATTCTACTACAGTGAAACTGCACACCACTGATGACCCCCAAATATGATGATTTGTTTTTAACTAGTTCACATATTAGTGTTTTGAATGTTCAGCTTGAATCCACTTTAATCAAATGACTAGCATACTAAAAAGTTTTAAGGTTAACCTTCCTTTCTTCATGTTGTGATAAGTATTTGAAACAAGAGAACCTGGCCCTCCAACATGTCAACCTTTGACTGCAGACTACTCACATCTAACTGTGGTGCATGTCCAGTTGACTGGTGGTGACAGTATATTTGGGCTTTCTAACTGTCTTCTAAACCTTGGTGCACAGAAAATTGCCCAATGACAGCCTTCAATTTGTTAAGGCTTTCTCTCTCCTACTCCGTCTCAGAAATTAATTACTGTAGGGGAGGATCTACAGTCACAACAGTGACACAGTGTATTTTATTATGTCTCCCTTAATAGGGGACGGAATAAGTACTGGTTATATCAGTGGTAATTGAAGCTCAAACCATAAGAAATAAGCTTAACGGACATATACAGTATGATATACAGTATGATATTAAATACTAAACAATTTTAGGAATCCATGTTATTTATGCTTTAACATCTATTCATCTCACATGCTGGGTCTGTGAGATGTTCAATGAATGAAAACTTTTTTTTTCATGTGTGTTGTTTACATCAACTCCTTGAAGGATTTACGATGACTTGGGAGTGATTAATTAAAAAAAACTTGTTTTGGCAACTCTTGGAATACAGGGGTTAGGGTTAGGGCTTTAATAAATGATGATAACTTACAATGCATTCATCTCTGAAGAAAAAAAAAACATTTTCATTTCCTCTGTTGCTACATCTACAATTTAAAACTATCAAATGCAAAGTGAAAGCCATACTTCAACAACCACAAACACTGCCACACATTCTGCATGTGTTACGAGATTCCATCCTGGCTAGAGTCCAGACCTGCCACCAATTTGAAATGTCTGGTGCATTATAATAATAATCAAACTTTATTTGTATAGCAACTTTAATGACATAAAATAAAGCTCAAATTGATTTGCATAGCAATAGAGAAAAGAAATGACAAAAAGTAAAATACAATGAAAAGATAAATTATGGCATAAAACATTAAAAATGCAATAGAGTGATGAAAACAATACAGTGACAAGTCAGTTAAAAGCAAGAGCATCAAAGTATGTCTTGAGTTGTGCTTTACAAAGGTCTACCGAGGCTGCCTGTCAAAGGTATAGTGGGAGTTTATTCCACGCCATCGGCTCCTAGAAGAAAAAGGCCGCTACACCGTGGTTTTAGTTGCCATTTTTTGGGGCACAGCAAAATGGCCAGCAGTGAAAGAGCTGAAGGTGACCTGGGGCATTATAGACAGTAATAAGTAAGATATTTTTAAAAATCAATTCTAAATACAACTGGAAGCCATTGCAGTGAAGCTAGGACAGGCAACCGCTTCGAACATTGCCAAGCAATAATTCCCACGATCAATCAAGGGGGGGGGGGGGGGGGGGGGCAGAGGCTGAGTTGCTTCTCCAGGGTTAGGGAGTTGGGCAGTGGGGCAGGTAGAGGACGTAGAGGGCCAGACACCTCCCACAGGCAGGTGAAGGGGCGGTGGCGAGTGGAGTGCAGCCCAGAAGTGGGGCGTCGAGTCACAGTGTCCGGCCATGTGACACCATTTGGTGTCCGAAGTCCTCCAATGTATTCCAATGGGAACTTCCGGCAGTCTCCGGGTGCTTCAAAGCTAGGTTGTCGGGGCTCACTCCAGTCCGCTAACTCTATGCCAGACAACCCTGATAGTCCGGGTGATCCAGGGGCCAAATCCTCATCTCCTCCGTGTCCCTTCGGTAGCGGTTGTGTCCCCTTCAGAAGTAGAGGTTGTGTCCTCGCAGAAGTAGACTTTGTGGAACCTGCTGTAATTACATTTTGTTTAGAGTTAGGGTATAGTCACAGACAATTTCCTATCAAATATTATGTTAGAAAACCTATCTGCCTAGATATCTTCTTGTCCCTGTTACAAGTCCTCTTAAAACCAAACTAGGAATTGAACCTACCTCCTGGGAGCGGAGGGGGCCAGAGTAGAGTTCTCAACGGGCCTGAAAATTGAGGCCTGGCCCTAACTGGGCCCTAACTGATCAGGCCCAAAGCCCGGCCCGGCCCGACCAATTAGCATTCAGCATTCAGGGGCCCCCAAGTCCTAATCCATTCAAACCATACCATATAAGTGACCCAAACCCTAAGAATTGACACGTCCCTAAGCCAGCCGGTGCTTGGTAAAATAGAATTTGTCTTGTTCTTAGATATATAACATGAATTCATAGGAGTTTAGGCAGACAATTTGCTATCAAATTAATAAAGTTTCCCACCCAAGAATTTATCCCCTATTAACCCTTTAGAGGCTGCTGACGTAATGGTCATTGCCTTGCTGGTGATTATGCATATTTTTTATTTATCAATGTATTCCCATTCAAATACCCTCAGATCCTCCACATTGCCAATCAGTATAGCTCTTGAGTAGTGCCTGTATAACTATAGCCACTAGGTGTCAGTAGAAAGCTAATCACCAGCAGTGAGAGGAACAATAGAACAAGACTTTGTGGTTCCTGTGGTAAAAGGACATAGTTTGTTCTCCAGCTTTCGTCTTCATTGTAGCATCCTTTTAGCTACCAATCGGTGCGATCATGGTTATTATCATAAATAAGTCAAATCAAGCCATATTGCTACAGTGAATGTTGGATTATGATCAGAGATGGACAATTTCTACATACAGGCCGCGCACGTGCACGTACAAACGCACACCCGGCGATTTCGGTCATTTGTCATTGCATTGGACCCAAAGTTAGACGATCAAGCAAAAAAAAAGGTAATCGCCAAAAAATAAAATTTTCTTTTAGACAAAGCAATCTGAACACGGGCATTACACCAACAGCCTGCATTTGAATTGATCTACTGATTAATTAGCAATCAAGGCGTTAACTGTGACCACTGAAACATCTTGGAGCTGTCCAATAATAGTTGGTGTCTACAGCCCCCCTATAGATTTCACCAGGTTCTATAAAAACACACAGACAATACCAATGGGAGGTGTTAGAAGTCTTAACTTACAGGAACCACATGGAGGTCATTCATCCTCTTGGCATCCAGCAATTCCCTGACCTTCATGTTGGTTAGGATTCCTGGCTGGTGTTCTGTCATCATAATCAGGCACCCTGCCAGGAGCTCTTGTACCTCCTTGACGGAAGTGCTGCCAAACGTCCTCCCCAGTTGGTATAAAAAGAAGGTACGTTTAGTTGAATTTTTGGGGTGGAGAGAAACATATTCAGGTTATTAGGTGTTTTAACATGGCGATTTGATAGGATATGGGTTTTTAAAACTAGCTTACTTGCATACTCAGCCGTTGGGGGCGCTTGGCACGTGGTCTTCAAGAAGGACCTTTCATCTTTGATGCCAAGCTCCTGATCTGTAAAACAAACAAACAAACAAACAAACAAACAAACAAACAAACAAACAAACAAACAAACAAACAAACAAACAAACAAACAAATAAATAAATAAATAAATAAATAAATAAATAAATAAATAAATAAATAAATAAATAAATAAATAAATATGTCTGCATTTTGACACACCTGCTTTAGGTCTGGTAATAGATTCACCTGATTTTTCTTTGCAGGACAGTGTAGAGATGGTCCCAGACCTTGGGCGCAGTCCCTGTTTTGACAGCCCCCACTGCATTGAGGCAAATATTTAATTCCAAACTTTAATGCCCTGTGAAAGCAATGGAACTGTAGGACTTATGGGACTGTCGGACTTATGGATGTGTCAGACTAATGGGACTGTCGGACTCACGTGACTGTCAGACCTAAGCGACCATTGGACTAATGGGACTGTCAGACTATTGGACTGTCAGACTTACGGGTCTGTCGGACTAATGGAACCATCCGATTCATAGGTATGTCGGACTAATGGGACTGTCGGACTTATGGGACCATCGGACTTATGCTTGTGTCGGACTAACGGGAATGTCATACTAATGGGATTGGCGGACTTATGGGTGTGTCGGACTACTGGGACTGTCAGGCTAACGGGACTGTCGGACTAATGGAACCACCAGACTACTGTGACTGTCGGACTAACGGAACTGTCGGCCTATTTATCGTATACCAGGGATCATGGATCAGTTTGGAATGATCCATGGATCAGTTTGGATTGATCCATGATCCCTGGTATGCAATAAATAGGCCCGACACCATAGTAAGAGAAACATCGCCATATCATGATGCTTGCACCACCATGGGATGTTTAACTTACTATGGTGTCGGGCCTAATTATTGCATGCCAGGGAGCATGGATCAGTTTGGATACATCAAAATACTTGAAGAGGTCATGTTGCCTTATGCTGAAGAAGAAATGCCCTTGAAATGGATGTTTCAGCAAAACAACGACCCCAAACACACCAATAAGCGAGCAGCTTCTTGGTTCCAGACCAACAAAATTAAAGTCATGGAGTGGCCAGCCGAATCCCCGGTAGAAAACTTGTGGGGTGACATTAAAAATGCTGTTTCTGAAGCAAAACCAAGAAATGCAGAGGAATTATGGAACGTTGTCAAATCATCCTGGGCTGGAATACCTGTTCACAGATGCCAGAAGTTGCAACACAGATGTGAGTCGGTTCTCAAAACAGTGGCTATACAATTAAATATGAGTTTAGTGATTCACAGGAATTCTGAATCCTGGATATTTTTCAGTTAATACAGTAAATGTTTGAGTTTGTAGAGTAAAGTCCAGTGCTATTTTTTAACAGCCCAGCGTTCATTTTTCTTCATTTTCTGTGAAGTAATTAAATAATTTCTGCTTTTTTCTTCATGTTTTGATTTAGGATATAATGTGCAGTGTTCCCAATGCATGGAAATAAAAACCACAATAAGGATGTTGGTCTTTGTTCATTTTTTAAACATACTGCTATTATTTTGAACAGAACTGTATGTGTTTCTTTCTTTCTCCAGTGCTGTGTAAAGCACTTTGCTTCTTCTCTGACTAAAATTGGAACGATACAGCTTGAAATTGGAACGATACAGTTTACTAATCTCTGAATAATATTGGAACAATACAGCTTGAAATTGGAACGATACAGTTTATGAATCTCTAATTAATATTGGAACGATACAGCTCTAAATCGGAACGAATACAGTTTATGAATCTCTAATTAATATTGGAACAAAACAGTTTGATATTGGAAAAATACAGTTTACTAATCCCTGACTAAAATTGCAACGATACAGCTTGAAATTGAAACGATACAGTTTAACAATTTGTAACTAAAAGTGGAACGATACAGCTTTATATTGGAAGGATACAGTTTAATAATCTGACTAATATGGGAACAATAAAGCTTGAAATTGGAACGATGCATTTTACTAATTTCTGACTAAAATTGGAATGATACAGTTTGAAATTGCACTGAATTATTAAAATTAAAGGTAGGGTAAGTGATTTTGAAATTCATCGTGTAGTACCAGCCTAGCCTGGTCTAGCCCTCAATGATTTTGGCCTTGGGGGGCGGGGGTGTCGTGGGACACCCACGGCGGAAGTGCTGCGCTCTGATTTGATCTCACTAACGTGTCGTCATCTCCGGCCCCTCCCACACCCGTCCACTTCTGTTCTACGTCACAATATTTAGAGCGACGCCCACCCAAGGAGGTTGACACGCCCCTCAAAGACACTTTCCTATGCGCGTTAGTCCAGGCTTTCCGCTTTCGCGCAAGGCAGACGGAAATGAAAGCCTGGGTGTTGAGGCTAGTACCAGCCTGGTGCAGCAAGGGCCTCCATCTAGCAGACTTTCAATGCACCAGTACATTGAGATTTGACAGTGGGGAATTTCTCAGAGAATCTAATCCAGCTACATGGCATTCGCAGTCACGGTTGAAAACAAACACCGACGCCACAAAGCATTGTGGGTAAAATTGAGTCCATTAGGTCCACATCCACGTGCATGGCATTCATATTGACGGTTGCAAACAAGTATGACGTTATTGTGTATTTAGTACTACGCCTTTGGCAATTCTGATTTATTTTCACAGACATTTGGAGTTACAGGTTGTTGTGTGCGAGCGGAAGGCGTATCCAAAGCTGTAAGTGAAACACCGCAAAGCATCATGGGTAAGATTGAGTCCTTACGTCTGCATCAAAGTACATGGCATTTTGTTG
The DNA here is from genome assembly GCA_039105355.1 of Benthosema pterotum. NCBI lineage: Eukaryota > Metazoa > Chordata > Actinopteri > Myctophiformes > Myctophidae > Benthosema > Benthosema pterotum. The sequence goes on from CM076967.1 coordinate 59,323,642, forward strand.
CCATTCTGCAGTTCTCCTTTAACACCACAAGGTGGCACTACAGGCTATCAGTTGAATATTTGTTGAATTTAAAGGTAGGGCAAGTGATTTGAAATTGTATTACCAGCCTGGTGCACTAGGGGTGTAGTACCAGCCTGGTGCACTAGGGGCACCCAAGAGTAGCTACACTATGTGAACCTGCTGCTCCATCCTGATTGGAGGAGAATTCACCCTCCACCTGGGGAACTTTTATTAGCTACTCTGCCAACGTGGGGGAGGGGGAAACTCCATATATGGTCGGCATACCTTATAATAGAGCATTTTAACAGATTTTTTTGGGGTGATATCTGACAAAAGTGAAATCACTTCCCCTACCTTTAACTCACGCAGCAGGCGTTTTGTAGTGATATACAGGGGTGTAGTGGAGGGGGGACGCAGGGGGACGGCGTCCCCTCACTTCTCACATCTAAAATTTTTTGGGGCAAAAGTAGGCCTATGTTACTCATTTACTTTTATGGATACAATTAGGCATTGTAAACAATCTTTCTCAATATGCTATACTTACTACAAATGCAAGTCTGCATGCACGTGTCTTAAAGGGGAATTCCACTTATTTTCAATATTTTACATTAATATACCTTAGAGATGTTGTGTGGACATAATAAAAAGGTTCCCCCATTCTGTGTTTTTTAGAAATTGAGGTCTGAAAAAAATCATTAGCATGGTGGCTTTTTTCTGAGAGTGTACAAATGGAACCAAATGGACCCGCTAGGGTCCATTTGGTTCACATTTGAACACTAAAAAAAAGAATGGGTGCAATTCCCCTTTAAGAGGCGTCCCCCTACTTCTAAAAGTCCCACTACAACACTGGTGATATAACAAACATTAGAGCCTTTATGTACTGCAGGCTGAAAGTGTAGCCCTACAGTTATAGTATAGTAAATATTATATATTATTGCAGTGTACAGTATGGTATATTATAGTAAATATGTATTATATATTATTGCAGTGTACATACAGTATAGTATATTATAGTAAATATATATTGGATCCGATATGCCAGGCATTATCATGTGGTGAAATTGTTTTTATATTTTATTTTTTAATACAAGTGCAGTACAAAGTTGTCAGCTTTGTACAGTTCATTACAAAATAATACATGTATGAACTTGACTAAACTAAGATTTGTGTAGCAGCGAAATATATTACACTTCACCACCAAAGAGTTCATTCATTCAGCTGACTGCGCTAGCTCAATGTTGAATAAATATAATAAATACAATAATCCACTAATGTGGATTATTGTGTTTAGCACCGTATCACATTTAGCTGGATACAACTGGAACCCCCTCAAGGATCACTGAATAAAATCAGATTCACATAAAAAAAACAGCTTTCAATCTGGACACAGAATGGATGTCATGAGGTCAAGCCATCCGATTTTGCGTATAGGAACGCCTTTTGGTGTTCAAGTACAATAAATAAATACATAAATAAAAATAAATAAATAAATTGCTGGTCTTTTATGTTATAGTTGACTGTTGAAGAATAGCAGATCTACAAGCTCATAGCTTGTAGATTGTTTTTAACTAAAATATTTTACTTCAGGGGGTTTAATGACATCATTCCATTTCAATAGACTGAGGTTTTCATTTTATGGTAAATACAAGAGCTTTATTGTTTAAGGAATATACTTTGTACTTACTTTCTACTTCTAGTTTGACCTCTTGAAATACACTATCTCATAGATACTAATGACTGAAAACAGTTGATCTAAAAGCTCACAACACCTCACACTGCGTCATGCAAATGTGAACTTATAAATCGGTATTTTCAGGTGAGACAATAACCATGCTGGACTTAGAACCTGGTTTTGGACATTCAGATGTCACCATTTAAAAGCTAACCCAATGCATCATGGTTAATATTTTGCTGAAAAATAAAACCTAACCTAACCCTAGAAAAGAAAACCAAACTCTAACTTCACCACACCAGATAACTTATCAAGTGTGGTTACCATGCCTCCATGGAAGTACATTTGTGTCTGTCGTACAATAGTTGCTCCCTAGATTAAAAGGAATATTATATTGTATATATGTATGTATCAGGGCTCAGTCACACTTTAGGCACACATACTAGAGCAGGGGTGGACAATTATTTTTCCCAGGGGGGCAAATGAGATACATAAAATATTGTGGAGGGCCAAGACTAAAAGCTGTACTGAAGTCTGCATAATATTAATTTAATTTTAAAATAAAACTAAGAATAAAACCAAACATTTTGACACCAGGGCCCTCTATTTATTCAGAATTTGAGCCACGGACCACCATTTGATGGCATTTTAGCCCCTAACCCTAACCCACAAACGCCAAAACTAAACATTTATTATGTTTTTGCCCACAATTCACAAACAAAACCAGTCAAACATACAGATCAAAATGACCATTAATTCTTTTACATTCTCTGATTGTGTAGACTTTGGGCTAATTCAGATGACGAATATACACTCTTGAGAGCGTAAACATGAAACCAAATGGACAAGCAATGGTCCATTTCATGTTTACACTCTCAAAGAGCTACATCTGGTTAGCCAACTTTCCATATTTAACTGTAATTCTCTCAAGGACCTCTGGTGGTCCCCGGACCACTGGTTGAAAACCATGGTAAACTTTCATGGGCCGATCAGAGTCAGCCAAAGGGCTGCATTTGGCCCCCAGGCCACATAATGCCCAGGTATGTACTAGAGCAGGGGTGGGCAATTATTTTTTCCCAAGGGGCCAAATGAGACAAATAAAACATGGTGGAGGGCCAAGACTAAAGGCTGAACTAAAGTCTGCGTAATATTAATTCAATTTCAAGATAAAAGTAAGCATAAGACCACACGATCTATTCATAATTTGAGCCACAGAGGACCACCATTTGATGACATTTTAGTCCCAAAGACCCCAAAACTAAAGATTTATTTTGCTTTTTCCACAATTCCAGGCTGGATTTGGGAAACAAAACAGTCAAACATACAGATCAAAATGACCATTAATCTTCTACATTCTCTAGTTGTGTAGACTTGGGCTAATGATGAATATTTTAACTCTTGAGAGTGTAAACATTTTTACGCTCTCAAAGAGTTACATATAATTAACCAACTTTCCATATTTAACTGGAACTCTCTCAAGGACCACTGGTGGTCCCCGGACCACTGGTTTAAAACCTTTTCACGGGCCGGTCAGAGTCAGCCAAAGGGTCGCATAATGCCCAGGTATGTACTAGAGTGAACTAAAGACGATTCTTGGAGAGACGTGAAATAAAAATAAATCTAAAAGTGAACATCATACAATAATAAATTAAATCCATCAGTGAACAACATATTGAAACAGCCCAAACCTCACACCACCACAATCTAAGTGTTAAACCAATACATATATTTGATAACACCCAAGTGTTCTTGTGTTCTTCAACCCCAGAAATGTGAGTTCACCTGTGGGAGGAGCATACAATGCCAACCTGGCTGAAAACACAACCTCCTCCCCTCAGTTGGTGTCGCAGACGTGGTTTCAGTTTCTCGGACGTGTGGCATTTGCTCTCAGTGTCTGAAGCAAGTCGGTTTCCTGCGTCTGCTGTTTCATCCATATGTTGACTTACAGACGGCATTTGTCCTGCGGATCCTCGTGTCTGAGAAACAGAAATAGAAAGATCGATTCATCGATACCCATATATTATAGACTCATAACGCAGTTTCACTGTACACACCATTTGTACCTCGACACTTCACTAGGACATGTTCCCCATGTGGATGTTTTATTTTAAGATCTGGGAGGGTGAAAAGGTGGACTATAGGGCCAAAGCCTCCATGCAATCAACATGAACAGTGTGTAATACTCACATAAGATACACAAACACACAAAGTCAAATGTCAGAGCAGCTAGCAACGCTCAAAAAGAAAAGATAATGGGCTCGTCTCATCTCCCTTTAGACGCAATTACAGCATCTAGCATTTGGGAGAGGAAGATGAATATTACTAATCTCTGACTTAAATTGGTGCGATAGAGTTTACTAATCTCTGACTAAAATTGGAACGATACAGTTTGAAATTGGAATGATACAGTGTACTAATCTCTGACTAAAATTGGAACGATTCAGCTTAAAATTAGAACGATAGTTAAATCGTTCGAATTTCAGTCAGAAAAGATTAGAATATGCAGTGCTTTGTGCTTTATAGCAGTGGTTTTCAACCTTTTTGACACCACAGCCCACTATTTATTCAGCATTAAAGCCACGGACCACCATTTGATGACATTTTAACCCCACAAACTCCAAAACTAAAGATTTATCTTGCGTTTTTTCACATTACCAGGCTGGATTTGGGAAACAAAACAGTCAAACAGACACACAGCAGAGGTTACTCAAAGAGCTAGTGCACGGCCAGATTCTGTTTAAACCAAACCAACCAAACCAAACCTTAGTTTAAACAAAGTTGTCCTTTAATCTCATTAATATGTGTTTCTTTCTTTCTCCAGCGCTCTGTAAAGCACTTTGCTTCTTCTCTGACTAAAATTGGAGCAATACAGCTTGAAATTGGAACGATACAGTTCACAAAACTCTGACTAATATTGGAACGATACAGCCTGAAATTGGAATGACACAGTTTAATAATCTCTGACTAATATTGGAATGATACAGTATTGTGCACCGGGTGAAAACCCCTGCTTTATAGTATAGCCGTGTGACATTCTGTTGGCACTAGCTGGGGTTAAAGGTAGGACATGGGGTGAATATTTAAAGTAAGTGGTCAGAGGTTAAATTCTAAAGGTTCAGTAGAAACAGTGTTCATGGTTGAAGCAGTTTCAGCAGAATGATGCTTCAAATAGCGCCACAACCCCCCACCCACACACACACACACAGTAAAGGTTACTCACAGAGCTCACAGAGCTAGTCCAAAACAACCAAACACTTCCACCTTAGCTTAAACAAAGTTGTCCTTTAATGTCATTAATAAGTGTTTCTTTCTTTCTCCAGTGCTGTGTAAAGCACTTTGCTTCTTCTCTGACTAAAATTGGAACGATACAGCTTAAAATTAGAACGATAGTTAAAATCGTTCGAATTTTCAGTCAGAAAAAGATTAGAATATGCAGTGCTTTGTGCTTTATAGCAGTGGTTTTCAACCTTTTTGACACCACAGCCCACTATTTATTCAGCATTAAAGGAACGGACCACCATTTGATGACATTTTAACCCCACAAACTCCAAAACTAAAGATTTATCTTGCGTTTTTTCACATTACCAGGCTGGATTTGGGAAACAAAACAGTCAAACAGACACACAGCAGAGGTTACTCAAAGAGCTAGTGCACGGCCAGATTCTGTTTAAAACCAAACCAACCAAACCAAACCTTAGTTTAAACAAAGTTGTCCTTTAATCTCATTAATATGTGTTTCTTTCTTTCTCCAGCGCTCTGTAAAGCACTTTGCTTCTTCTCTGACTAAAATTGGAGCAATACAGCTTGAAATTGGAACGATACAGTTCACAAAACTCTGACTAATATTGGAACGATACAGCCTGAAATTGGAATGACACAGTTTAATAATCTCTGACTAATATTGGAATGATACAGTATTGTGCACGGGTGAAAAACCCTGCTTTATAGTATAGCCGTGTGACATTCTGTTGGCACTAGCTGGGGTTAAAGGTAGGACATGGGGTGAATATTTAAAGTAAGTGGTCAGAGGTTAAATTCTAAAGGTTCAGTAGAAACAGTGTTCATGGTTGAAGCAGTTTCAGCAGAATGATGCTTCAAATAGCGCCACAACCCCCCCACACACACACACACACACAGTAAAGGTTACTCACAGAGCTCACAGAGCTAGTCCAAAACAACCAAACACTTCCACCTTAGCTTAAACAAAGTTGTCCTTTAATGTCATTAATAAGTGTTTCTTTCTTTCTCCAGTGCTGTGTAAAGCACTTTGCTTCTTCTCTGACTAAAATTGGAACGATACAGCTTGAAATTGGAACGATACAGCTTACTAATGTCTGACTAAATTTTGAGCGTTAGAGCTTGAAATTGAAATGATAGTTTAAAATCTCTTTTAAAAGTGGAACGATACAGCTTAAAATTGGAACGATACAGTTTAATATTCTCTGACTAATATTGGAATGATACAGTTTGAAATTGTCGCAATACAATTTACAAATCTCTGACTAAAAATGGAACGATACAGTTTGTAATTGAAACAATATAGTGTACTATTCTCTGACTAATATTGGAACGATACATCTTAAAATTGAAATGACAGTTTAATAATCTGTCACTAATATTGGAACAGTACAGCTTGAAATTGGAACGATGTAGTTTACTAATCTCTGACTAAAATTGGAATGATACAGTGTGAAATTAGAACAATACAGTTTACTAATCTCAGACTAAAAATGGAACGATACAGTTTGAAATTAGAATGATACAGCTAAATTGTTTGAATTTCAGTCAGAAGAGATTAGAACGATGCAGTGCTTTGTGCTTTATAGCAGTGGTTTCCAACCTTTTTGAAACCACGGCCCACTATTTATTCAGCATTCAAGCCACAGACCACCATTTGATGACATTTCAACCCCACAAACCCCAAAACCAAAGATTTATTTTGCGTTTTTTCACATTACCAGGCTGGATTTGGGAAACAAAACAGTCAAACAGACACACAGCAGAGGTTACTCAAAGAGCTAGTGCACGGCCAGATTCTGTTTAAACCAAAACCAACCAAACCTTAGTTTAAACAAAGTTGTCCTTTAATCTCATTAATATGTGTTTCTTTCTTTCTCCAGCGCTCTGTAAAGCACTTTGCTTCTTCTCTGACTAAAATTGGAGCAATACAGCTTGAAATTGGAACGATACAGTTCACAAAACTCTGACTAATATTGGAACGATACAGCCTGAAATTGGAATGACACAGTTTAATAATCTCTGACTAATATTGGAATGATACAGTATTGTGCACCGGGTGAAAACCCCTGCTTTATAGTATAGCCGTGTGACATTCTGTTGGCACTAGCTGGGGTTAAAGGTAGGACATGGGGTGAATATTTAAAGTAAGTGGTCAGAGGTTAAATTCTAAAGGTTCAGTAGAAACAGTGTTCATGGTTGAAGCAGTTTCAGCAGAATGATGCTTCAAATAGCGCCACAACCCCCCCCCCCCCCCCCCCCCCCCCCCCCACACACACACACCCCCACACACACACACACACACACTCACACACACACCACACACCACACACACACCACACACACACACACACACACACACACACACACACACACACACACACACACACAGTAAAGGTTACTCACAGAGCTCACAGAGCTAGTCCAAAACAACCAAACACTTCCACCTTAGCTTAAACAAAGTTGTCCTTTAATGTCATTAATAAGTGTTTCTTTCTTTCTCCAGTGCTGTGTAAAGCACTTTGCTTCTTCTCTGACTAAAATTGGAACGATACAGCTTGAAATTGGAACGATACAGCTTACTAATGTCTGACTAAAATTTGAGCGTTAGAGCTTGAAATTGAAATGATAGTTTAAAAATCTCTTTTAAAAGTGGAACGATACAGCTTAAAATTGGAACGATACAGTTTAATATTCTCTGACTAATATTGGAATGATACAGTTTGAAATTGTCGCAATACAATTTACAAATCTCTGACTAAAAATGGAACGATACAGTTTGTAATTGAAACAATATAGTGTACTATTCTCTGACTAATATTGGAACGATACATCTTAAAATTGAAATGACAGTTTAATAATCTGTCACTAATATTGGAACAGTACAGCTTGAAATTGGAACGATGTAGTTTACTAATCTCTGACTAAAATTGGAATGATACAGTGTGAAATTAGAACAATACAGTTTACTAATCTCAGACTAAAAATGGAACGATACAGTTTGAAATTAGAATGATACAGCTAAATTGTTTGAATTTCAGTCAGAAGAGATTAGAACGATGCAGTGCTTTGTGCTTTATAGCAGTGGTTTCCAACCTTTTTGAAACCACGGCCCACTATTTATTCAGCATTCAAGCCACAGACCACCATTTGATGACATTTCAACCCCACAAACCCCAAAACCAAAGATTTATTTTGCGTTTTTTCACATTACCAGGCTGGATTTGGGAAACAAAACAGTCAAACAGACACACAGCAGAGGTTACTCAAAGAGCTAGTGCACGGCCAGATTCTGTTTAAACCAAACCAACCAAACCTTAGTTTAAACAAAGTTGTCCTTTAATCTCATTAATATGTGTTTCTTTCTTTCTCCAGTGCTGTGTAAAGCACTTTGCTTCTTCTCTGACTAAAATTGGAATGATACAGCTTGAAATTAGAACGATACAGTTTACTAATCTCTGACTAATATTGGAATGATAAAGCTTGAAATTGGAACGATACAGTTTAAATAATATTAGAACGATACAGTTTGAAATTGGAAAAATACAGTTTACTAATCTCTGACTAAAAATGGAACGATACAGTTTGTAATTGAAACAATATAGTGTACTATTCTCTGACTAATATTGGAACGATACATCTTAAAATTGAAATGACAGTTTAATAATCTGTCACTAATATTGGAACAGTACAGCTTGAAATTGGAACGATGTAGTTTACTAATCTCTGACTAAAATTGGAATGATACAGTGTGAAATTAGAACAATACAGTTTACTAATCTCAGACTAAAAATGGAACTATACAGGTTGAAATTGGAATGATACAGCTAAATTGTTCGAATTTCAGTCAGAAGAGATTAGAACGATGCAGTGCTTTGTGCTTTATAGCAGTGGTTTCCAACCTTTTTGAAACCACGGCCCACTATTTATTCAGCATTCAAGCCACAGACCACCATTTGATGACATTTCAACCCCACAAACCCCAAAACCAAAGATTTATTTTGCGTTTTTTCACATTACCAGGCTGGATTTGGGAAACAAAACAGTCAAACAGACACACAGCAGAGGTTACTCAAAGAGCTAGTGCACGGCCAGATTCTGTTTAAACCAAACCAACCAAACCTTAGTTTAAACAAAGTTGTCCTTTAATCTCATTAATATGTGTTTCTTTCTTTCTCCAGTGCTGTGTAAAGCACTTTGCTTCTTCTCTGACTAAAATTGGAATGATACAGCTTGAAATTAGAACGATACAGTTTACTAATCTCTGACTAATATTGGAATGATAAAGCTTGAAATTGGAACGATACAGTTTAAATAATATTAGAACGATACAGTTTGAAATTGGAAAAATACAGTTTACTAATCTCTGACTAAAAATGGAACGATACAGTTTGTAATTGAAACAATATAGTGTACTATTCTCTGACTAATATTGGAACGATACATCTTAAAATTGAAATGACAGTTTAATAATCTGTCACTAATATTGGAACAGTACAGCTTGAAATTGGAACGATGTAGTTTACTAATCTCTGACTAAAATTGGAATGATACAGTGTGAAATTAGAACAATACAGTTTACTAATCTCAGACTAAAAATGGAACGATACAGTTTGAAATTGGAATGATACAGCTAAATTGTTCGAATTTCAGTCAGAAGAGATTAGAACGATGCAGTGCTTTGTGCTTTATAGCAGTGGTTTCCAACCTTTTTGAAACCACGGCCCACTATTTATTCAGCATTCAAGCCACGGACCACCATTTGATGACATTTTAACCCCACAAACCCAAAACCAAAGATTTATTTTGCATTTTTTCACATTACCAGGCTGGATTTGGGAAACAAAACAGTCAAACAGACACACAGATGAGGTTACTCAAAGAGCTAGTGCATGGCCAGATTCTGTTTAAACCAAAACAACCAAACCTTAGTTTAAACAAAGTTGTCCTTTAATCTCATTAATATGTGTTTCTTTCTTTCTCCAGTGCTGTGTAAAGCACTTTGCTTCTTCTCTGACTAAAATTGGAATGATACAGCTTGAAATTGGAACGATACAGTTTACTAATCTCTGACTAAAATTGGAGCGATAGAGCTTGGAATTGAAATGGTAGTTTAATAATCTCTAATTAAAAGTGGAACGATACAGCTTAAAATTGGAACGATACAATAATCTTTGAATAAAAAAGGAACGATACAGTTTGTAATCGAAACAATATAGTGTACTATTCTCTGACTAAAATTGGAATGATACATCTTAAAATTGAAATGATAGTTTAATAATCTCTCACTAATATTGGAAGAATACAGCTTGAAATTGGAACGATGTAGTTTACTAATCTCTGACTAAAATTGGAATGATAGTGTGAAATTAGAACAATACATTTTACTAATCTCAGACTAAAATGGAACGATACAGTTTGAAATTGGAATGATACAGCTAAATTGTTTGAATTTCAATCAGAAAAGATTAGAACGATGCAGTGCTTTGTGCTTTAATGCAGTGGTTTCCAACCTTTTTGAAACCACGGCCCACTATTTATTCAGCATTCGAATCACAGACCACCATTTGATGACATTTTAACCCCACAAACCCCAAAACCAAAGATTTATTTTGCATTTTTTCACATTACCAGGCTGGATTTGGGAAACAAAACAGTCAAACAGACACACAGCAGATTTACTCAAAGAGCTAGTGCACGGCCAGATTCTGTTTAAACCAAAACAACCAAACACTTCCACCTTAGTTTAAACAAAGTTGTCCTTTAATCTCATTAATGTGTGTTTCTTTCTTTCTCCAGTGCTGTGTAAAGCACTTTGCTTCTTCTCTGACTAAAATTGGAACGATACAGCTTGAAATTGGAATGATACAGTTTACTAATCTCTGACTAAAATTGGAACGATACAGTTCACAAATCTCTGACTAAAATTGGAACGATACAGCTTAAAATTGGAACGATACAGTTTACTAATCTCTGACTAATATTGGAACGATACAGCTTGAAATTGGAACGATACAGTTTAATATTAGAACGATACAGTTTGAAATTGGAAAAATACAGTTTACTAATCCCTGACTAAAATTGGAATGATACAGCTTGAAATTGAAACGATGAAGTTTACTAATCTCTGACTAATATTGGGACGATACAGCTTGAAATTGGAACGATACAGTTTAACTAATATTAGAACTATACAGTTTGAAATTGGAATGATACAGTGTACTAATGTCTGACTAAAATTGGAACGATTCAGCTGAAAATTAGAACGATACAGCTAAATTGTTCGAATTTCAGTCAGAAAAGATTAGAATATACAGTGTTTTGTGCTTTATAGCAGTGGTTTTCAACCTTTTTGACACCACAGCCCACTATTTATTCAGCATTAAAGCCACGGACCACCATTTGATGACATTTTAACCCCACAAACTCCAAAACTAAAGATTTATCTTGCGTTTTTTCACATTACCAGGCTGGATTTGGGAAACAAAACAGTCAAACAGACACACAGCAGAGGTTACTCAAAGAGCTAGTGCACGGCCAGATTCTGTTTAAACCAAACCAACCAAACCTTAGTTTAAACAAAGTTGTCCTTTAATCTCATTAATATGTGTTTCTTTCTTTCTCCAGTGCTGTGTAAAGCACTTTGGTTCTTCTCTGACTAAATTTGGAACGATACAGCTTGAAATTGGAATGATACAGCTTAGTAATCTCTGACTAATATTAGAACGATACAACTTGAAATTGGAATGATACAGCTTACTAATCTTTGACTAATATTGGAGCGATACAGCTTGAAATTGGAACGATACAGTTTACTAATCTCTGACGAATATTGGAACGATACAGTTCGAAATTGGAACGATACAGTTTATGAATCTAACTAATATTAGAACGATACAGTTTGAAATAGGGAAAATAGAGTTTACTAATCCCTGACTAAAATTGGAACGATACAGCTTGAAATTGAAACGATACAGTTTAATAATTTGTAACTAAAATTGGAACGATACAGCTTAAAATTGGAACGATACAGATTAATAATATGACTAATATTGGAACGATACAGCTGAAATTGGAATGATGCATTTTACTAATGTCTGACTAAAATTGGAATGATACCGTTTGAAATTTGAACGATACAATTTACTAATTTCTGACTAAAATTGGAATGATAGTTTGAAATTGCAATGAATTATTAAAATTAAAATTGAAATGATAATAATCTCTAACTAAAAGTGTAATGATACAGTTCAAAGGTGGAACAATACAGTTTAATAATTTCTCACTAATATTGGAACGATACAGCTTGAACTTGGAACAATAGTTTACTAATTTCTGACTAAAATTGTAATGATACAGTTTGAAATTGCAATGATACAGTTTACTAATCTACTCTGACTAAAATTAGAACGATAAAGCTAAATCATTTGAATTTCACTTAGAAAAGATTAGAATATGCAGTGCTTTGTGCTTTATAGCAGTGTTTTTCAACCTTTTTGACAGCACAGCCCACTATTTATTCAGCATTTTAGCCACGTACCACCATTTGATGACATTATAACCCCACAGACCCCAAAACTAAAGATTTATTTTTTGTTTTTTCACGTTACCGGGCTGGTTTTGGGAATCAAAACAGTTCAAAACATACAGTTCAAAATTACCAAATGTGGGTCCATTTGGTTTCATTTTTATGCTCTCAAAGAGTTATATCTGGTTAACCAACTTCGCTTCATTCAGCCTTAGGACCACTATACACTAGGAACTATCTCAAGGACCACTACTGGTCCCCAGACCACCGGTTGAAAACCCCTGCTTTATAGTATGGCCGTGTGACATCCTCTTGGCACTAGCTGGGGTTAAAGGAGAATTCCACACCAAAAGTTTTTCTGCATCTTCATTTGCAGTTATTTCTTTTTTTGAAAAAAAAAAAACTTCAGAGAGCAGCATCGTCTTGACCATCGGGCGTACCGGGAGGTCTCCCGGTGGGCCGCAAGCCGCGTGGGCCGGTCGAAAGGCCGCTCAATATAAACAAAACAGCGGAGAAAAAAATACTGTCCCAAAATTTGAATCATTACGGTACTAATGTCCGACAGTGCGCCACTTTTGCGCGTTTACCACATGGCTTACCACCGGCCCATGGGGTGGATGGGCCGGCCCACATCATGTGTTTACAAACACGGCCCGGCGGCCGCCGCACCATCATATGTCCCTCTTTCAGGCGCTCGAACGCTTCACTTTATGACCCGCAATGTCGCAACACTTCTGCCTCTTCAGGCTCCAGGCTCTAAGCTCTGGGCTGCGCTGCACGGAGAAGCTGTGGCTGGCAAGCTGCCAGCACACGGCACTAGAAAAGACGTGTGATAGTGATAGATAGAGAGTGATAGAGATTAACACAACATGTCTATCGGCGTATAAATAGTAAGGTTATTAAATCCATAGAACCGCAGCCGCATCCTCCTCTTTCAACAATGGCACGGCTTTTGGGCAAAGTTAGCAATGGGCTAACTTACCATCGTCATCATCATCATAAGGCATCGTTTACCAGACGAATTGAGATAGGTTTCTTCACAGCGAAAAGTCAACAGAACACTTTGTCATCATGCAAGTTTAAAGCAAGTTTATCTTTTTCCTTCAACATAAAAAATAGCCAATAATAGGTTGTTCAGGAGTGAAAATGACATCATTGTGTTTTGTAGACAAGACTTGTAGAGTCATGCCTGCAGATAACAAACCATTGATTATGAGTGTACTATCTATTTGTATTATTAAATATTCCATTTCCCTACCATAAATGTATAGGCTAGTGGCTACCTAAACTAAATGGACCCTTATAGATGTGTAACTCTTGAGAGAGCATAACATGAAACCAAAATGGACCCTTGTGGGTCCATTTGGTTTCGATGTGCTTTATTAGGACTGTAGTAGATAATAAAAAATGCACCACTTTAAAAAATTGTAAACAGATCGGACCATGTTCAAATTCCCACTCCCATAGCTGAAATCCCCATCTTTACTTTCTCTAATAACAACCTAAAAATGATCCTTGGTTGATGTTTTAGGTTGTTCTTTAAAGGATAACAATAGGTGTAGATGGTTTAGTCTGCTGCAACATAATATATAATTTAATTAACATTACATCTGGCTGCTACTACTAATAATAGTATGGATAACAGATATTGTGCACTCTTTCTCTCCTATCTTCTCCGAATTTGTGGTATTTGTTTTAATCTAATGTTTGTGAAAATGTCATTGAGACATTAAGCCATATAGTCAGACTATGGGGGGGGGGGGGGGGGGGGGGGTTCCAATCACAAAATCACTGGCCTTTCAGTTTCATCCATCATAGCTATGACACTGAATAGTGATAAAACAGCACATGTTTTCTCTTGCTGTGTGTAATGAGTAATATATACAGTATACTGCATATTTAGCCATCACATTGTTGGCCAAATTGTCAGATCATATTACTCTTATTCTCCATTCATTGACTAACAAGTTCTGATTACATGCAGACACATTTTTGCAAATAATCATGTTCATGCTTCATCAATTCATAACAGTCAGGCCTGCTACTTATCTTCTGTCTAGGTTTGTGATATTCAGTCACCCTGGATATTATTCTATGGATATTGGTCTATTATATTATTCTTAATTTGTATATGTTCAGTTTGGGCTGTTTGCTCCTGTGCCTTTTTGGAGGGAACTCGATTGCTGCCATTCCACCAGTGCCATCATGATAATTTCATTGTACCTGTATCAGTGAGTGACAAATGGGTCTTCTATCTTATATAACAAGGAGGGAGGAAATTGAAAAGACAGTGAGAATCAGCAAGATGGAGGGGAAAAGTATCATTAAAAGGAAGATGAAGGGCAGCTGTAAGAAATGATATTTACACTCTGAGTCCAAATAGAAGTGCAATGACAATTTAAAGGTAGGGGAAGTGATTTGAAATTCATGGTGTAGTACCAGCCAGGTGCACTAGGGGCGTAGTACCAGCCTGGTGCACTAGGGGCCCCCAACAGTAGCTACACTATGTGAACCTGCTGCTCGCTCCTGATTGGAGGAGAATTGGTGGTGACCTGGGGAACTTTTACTAGCTCCTCTGCTAACGTGGGGGAGGGGGAAACTCCATATGTGGTTTCCACACCTTATAATAGAGCATTTTAATAGAAAAAAATTTTTTTTTGGGTGATATCTGACAAAAGTGAAATCACTTCCCCTACCTTTAATTAACTTCATAACTTAACCCACTACCTCACGTGAGTGTTTACTGTTCGCTATAAATAGGCCCCAAGTACATTTCACGCGTGCACGTAGATATACATGCGTGCATAGGGTTAGGGTTACCCTAACCCACATGCGCATGGACAAACGCGACGCATGCACGCACATGAATGCATTGGCACGTGCGCGCGCAAACATACTTGCACAGATGCGTGCCCTCACGCATGCGTGCATGTGCAAGCGCGTGCATGTGTAGCATGCGCAGGCACGTACATGCGCAAAGCGCTTGATCCCTTCATAAGAAATCCAGAGCACATACACATTGAGCTTTGATACTTGAGAATTTCTCTGAGTATCTGATTCAGGCACATGGTGTTCTAAGTCACGGTTGCAAATGAACGCCGACACCGCAAAGCATTGTGGGTAAGATTAAGCATTGTGGGTAATTGACTCAATCTTACCCACAATGCTTTGCGGTGTCTGTGTTCATTCGCAACCGTGACTTAGAACGCCATGTGCTTGAATCACATCCTCAGAGAAATTCTCCAGTGTCAAAGCTCAAGGTGTAAGTGCTTTGGAAGTCTCTTGTAGAGGGCAATCACTTCCTTAACAGCACGCGATGAGCGCCCACGTGGTTCCGCTCCGACATGCTTTGATGGCATTTGCGCATGCATGTGTGAAAGCGTGCGTGCGCGCGCACGAGCCCATGTACGCGTGTGCATGCTTATGCACGTGCACGGTAGCATTGAGTCATTACTCCGCATCTACGTGCTACCATTTGTAGTTTTACATTAACACCACAAGGTGGCGCTACAGACTAACATCTGTTGAATTTCCCTCACGCAGCAGACAAACATCCTCCTCCATTTTTTCCACACCGGCACTAAGAGACGCTTCATTGGTCTCACGATGCTCCGATATGTCAAAGTTCTCTTCCCAGGCATTATCACGTGGTGAAAGTGTTTTTATTTTACTACAAGTGTACAAAGTTGTCAGCTTTGTACAGTTCATTACAAAATAATACATGTATGAACATGACTAAACTAAGGTGGGTGTAGTAGTGAAATATACAGTGTGACTTCACCACCAAACAGTTAAAAAAGAATAAAATAATAACTACAATAATCGACTAATGTGATAGGCAATTAGCAGACAATAAAACAAAGATACACAATTAAACAGCACCCTCAGTGATAAACACACTTTTACAGGAATCACTTTTTTAACCAATGACTTTCCAAAGCATTTGCATAATATTTAACCCAATTTCCAGACCTACAATTCAATCATTCAGCACCATAATTCAGCACCGTATCACATTTAGCTGGATACAACTGGAACCCCCTCAAGGATCACTGAATAAAATCAGATTCACTTAATCTGGACACAGAATGGATGTCATGAGCTCAAGCCATCCAATTTGTGTGGAAACACCTTTTGGTGTTCAATGTTATTATTGTTCAACTATTGAAAAATAGCAGATCTATTATGTTATAGTTTAACTGTTGAAAAATAGCAGATCTACAAGCTCATAGCTCGCCCCTCGGTGGCACGCTATGAGCTTGTATTTAGAAATCTTGAAAATGTGGTGCAAATCATTAAATAATCTGTCACAGCAACGTTTTTAACTAAAATATTTTACTTCTGGGGGTCCCTGGAACTACACATTTTCGCTCGTGAGGCAATGTTCAACTCTCACAGTTTAACCATTTTAAATGGTCAAAATGGAATAATGCTAAATAAGATCTCATCACACTTTAGAATTTACTTCAGTCCCAATCAACTGTGAAAAAGTATGAAAGTTTCTTAAATAATAAAGAAATGTTTAGGACTGTGATGTTTAATGAAATCATTCCATTTCAATAGACTGAGGTTTTCATTTTATGATAAATACGAGAGCTTTATGGTTTAAGGAAGATACTTTGTACTTACTTTCTACTTCTAGTTTGACCTCTTGAAATACACATCTTATAGCTACTAATGACTGAAAAACAGTTGATCTAAAAGCTCACAACACCTCACACTGCGACATGCAAATGTGAACTTATAAATCGGTATTTTCAGGTGAGATAATAACCATGGACTTGGAACCTGATTTTGGGCATTCATGTCACCATTTAAAAGCTAACCCAATCCATTACGGTTAATATTTTGCTGAGAAATAATACCCAACCCTATGAAAGAAAACCTAACTCGAACTCAACACACCACATACATAACTTAACAAATGTGGTTACCATGTCTCGATGGAAATACAAATATTTCTGTCAGTCATCCAATAGTTGCTCCCTAGATTAAAAGGAATATTATATTGTATATATCTGTAAAGCAGGGCTCAGTCATACTTTAAGCACACATACTAGAGCAGGGGTGGACAATTATTTTTCCCAAGGGGCCAAATGAGATACATAAAATATTGTGGAGGGCCAAGACTAAAGGCTGAACTAAAGTCTGTGTAATATTAATTTAATTTCAAGATAAAAGTAAGAGTAAGACCAAACATTTTGACACCAGGGCCCTCTATTTATTCAGCATTTGAGCCATGGACCACCATTTGATGGCATTTTAGCCCCACAGACCCCAAAACTAAAGATTTACTTTGTTTTTGCCCACAATACCAGGCTGGTATTTGTTTCACAAACAAACCAGTCAAACATACAGATCAAAATGACCATTAATTATTTTACATTCTCTGATTGTGTAGATTTGAGCTAATTCAGATGATGAATATTCTAACTCTTGAGAGTGTGAACATGAAACCAAATCAAGCCATTCTCTCAAGGACCTCTGATGGTCCCTGGACCACTGGTTGAAAACCATGGTACCCTTTCACAGGCCGGTCAGAGTCAGCCAAAGGGCTGCATTTGGCCCCCGAGACGCGTAATGCCCAGGTATGTACTAGAGTGAACTAAAGACGATTCTTGGAGACGTGAAATAAAAATAAATCTAAAAGTGAACATTATACAATCATAAAATAAATCTATTAGTGAACAACATAGTGACACAGCCCAAACCACCACCATCCAAGTGTTAAACCAATAAATATATTTGATAACACCCAAGTGTTTCAACCCCAGAATTGTGAGTTCACCGGTGGGAGAAGCATACAATGCCAACCTGGCTGAAAACACAACCTCCTCCCCTCAGTTGGTGTCACAGACGCAGCTGCAGTTTGTCGGACGTGCAGTCTTTGCTCTCAGTGTCTGAAGTCGGTTTCTTGCGTCTGCCATTTCATCCACATCCTCGTGAGCCTTGTGTCTGAGAAACAGAAATAGAAAGACTGATTAATCGATAACCTATATAGAATCATGTCGCAGTTTCACTGCGCAAGCCATTTGTCTTCGACAAATAGCTTGCACAGGTATTAGGACTTGTTTGTTTACATGTGCCTGAAACAGAGCGGGACAGTAGAGTATCTGCTATCTGCTTCTCGGTTGTGGTAGGGCGGTCAGGGTTAATATTAAGGTAAACTTTAAGGGAAAAAAATAAAATGAGTTGATGATGTGTTACTTTCAGTATCTTTTAGTTCTGGAACTCTAGCTATGCTTTATGCCAGGGGTTTTCAACATATGGTCCTGGGACCACCGGTGGTTCCTGAGAGGATTCCAGGTGGTCCTGGCCCAGGCTAAATGATGGACAGTTGGTTAAACAGAGTCTTTGAGAGTGTAAAAATGAAACCAAATAGTCCCTTGCGGGTCCATTTTGCTTCATGTTTACACTCTCAAGAGTTAAAATATTCATCATGTGAATTATCCCAAGTCTACACAACTAGAGAATGTAGAAGATTAATGGCCATATCGATCTATTGTTTGCCTGTTTTGTTTCCCGAATTCACCTTGGAATTGTGGTCAAAGAAATCTTTAGTTTTGGTGTCTGTGTGGCTAAAATGTCATCAAACATTAACCCTAACCCGTGGATCAAGTTCTGAATAATAGATAGTGGGCCCTGGTATGAAAAAAGGTTGAAAACCACTGCTTTATGCTTATTATATTAGCATTTTAAATCAAAAACATGGATATTTTCTGAGGTAAATGAATTTGTTATTTTCATAATTACGCTCTTAAATGTGTTTGCATACACAGGCATATGAGAATATGTATTTATGCAATAAACTGAAGTTTGTTTAAACTCATGTGCTGTTGTGTGGTGATTGCTATTTTGAGTATTTGCATTTTAAGGGATTTATAATTTGTTAGAATTCATTTTAGAAGAAAATAAGCTACATAAGTCAAACCAAAAATAAATAAAAGGCTAATAAAATCCCTACACGTAGTAGCATTATGGGTGAATGTCATAGCACTTGTTATGAATGCAAGCAATATAATACATATAAATGTGCATCTTACAAACAAAAAATGTATAACAAGCTATTTATAATGGCACAAATACATAGGCCAAGTCTGCATGCAGACGCATGCCTTTAGGCCTGGCAGAGATAAGGGAATACAACTTGATAACAGGTTTTTACACAGCCACAGCCAGTCATTTGAATCCATTATTCTCAGGCTGGCCTCATATCTCTACACTTCAAAGTGTACAGATTGTTGAGAGATGTTTACACTCTCAAGAGTTAAAATATTCATCATGTGAATTACCCCAAGTCTACACAACTAGAGAATGTAAAAGAATGGTCATTTTGATCTGTATATTTGCCAGCTTTCTTTCTGAAATCCAGCCTGAAATTGTGGAAAAAGCAAAATAAATATTTAATTTTGGCATCTGTGGGGGTAAAATGATCAATGGTGGTCTCCGTGGCTCAAATACTGAATATATAGAAGGCCCAGGTATCAAAATGGTTGGTCTTACTCTTACTTTTATCTTGAAATTAAATTAATATTACACAGACTTTAGTTCAGCCTTTAGACGTGACCCTTCCCCATTTTATTATGTATGTATTTATGTATTTTATTGGCCTCTTGGGAAAAACAATTGCCCACCCCTGGTCTATTCTATAATTTAAGATAATGAGAAACTCATTTCTCAAATGGAATATTGCTCTGGTTGTGTTTGTCTATTCATTGTATGTTCCAACATGGACATGGACCAAAAATGAGTTTTATTGTGACTTTTACAAGGGACAACTGACTGTTGACTGCTTTTTAAGTGATGACACCCAAACATAAACAATGAGTATTCTATTGAGTTTCTCATGAATTATGAAATAGACAACAAGTTTGAATTTCTACACCATCATGTTCAAAAGTTATCCTCAACAAAACTACTTGCCAATATTTAGGCAGGTGTGGATTACCAGTAGAAGTTGACTGGTTTGTCCATAGAGCAGGGGTGCCCATACTTTTTTGACTTGAGAGCTATTTTCAAAATGAGCAGCTCAACAAGATCTACACATCAGAAATGTGATTGTTCCATTACTGAAAATCCATTTCAAGAACTCTAGAAGGTTTGAGCTTTGAAATAGTGGTGATGGTGTTACTTAATGTTATAGTGTTTTAGAATAATGCACTTATAATGAAAAATAGAGGGGGAGAATTGGAAGGTTTTGCTGTATATGCTACTGCTACCGTTTGAAAACAGTATCTGAGGTTTGAGTTGACAGTTATGTGATCTTGAGTTTAGTTTTTGCACCCAAAACTAAGAACCTTCACGGTATTGTCCACCATTGGGAAAGAGAACTGGCAAAACGTTGGTCAAAATAACAATTATTCTCCATTTTATAATTGTGTGGACTCTTGAAAATTAAGCAATTCAGATGTTTAAATACAACGTATAATTTAACTCTTGAAAGTGTAAAATGAAACCAAATAGACCATCATGATACGGTAAATTACTGCAAGTGTTTAAATATTTTGCATTTATTTGGCTTAGTTATTTTCGGTGTTGCTCCAGTGTAGGGGGGGCCTTTGGAAAAAAAGAATAAAACATCAAGAGACTCACCTCTGGGTGGTCCCTGGTCTGTCTCTGACAGGATGGTGATGGTCTCTGGGTGGTCCCTGGTCTGTCTCTGACAGGATGGTGATGGTCTCTGGGTGGTCCCTGGTCTGCCTCTGTCAGGATGGTGATGTGTCCAGGCTGGGTGTTAGTTGGGGGTCCTCCAGGTGAAGTCTTCCTGTGGTCCAGAAGTGCACTAATGCGACACAAGCCAGGATTCCATAAAACCTTTGCAAAAATACGAATAGTATGTTAATTAAGTCTAAAAAAGAAAAAAAAATGCGACTCATGGGAGTCTAGGGGAAAATAAAATAGGTTCATGAAATAAGCAATAGGTGGCACAGTTTTGCCATTAACGTGATAAGTATGGTTTTTAAAGTCATTTTAGGCTTTACAGAACATTTTACACAGACTGCCTGCTTTATTCCTATTGAACTATAGGTTAGAACTCTGTTCTGTTGTGCAGAGGCGGTTCTGGCTCTGCTGTAGCAAAAACAATAATTAATATAGCATACAATCAATACGTAATCTACACAACTCACTGTTTTCCTGAACCGGAACGCTTGTGAGACTCGGTAGCCTACCGATTTGGTGTAGGTCAACCTACACCAAATTTTGATCTCTTGAGATTCTTAAAATCTCAAGAGTTAAAATATTTATCAACTGAATCATCCAGAGAGTGTAAAAGAATGCTCCCCTATGATCTATGTTGCCCGTTTTGTTTGTGAAATCCATCCTGGAATTGTGAACAAAAGCAAAATAAATCTTTAGTTTTGGGGTCTGTGGGGCTAAAATGTCATCAAATGGTGGTGCTCTTTGGCTCAAATACTGAATATATAGAGAGCCCAGGTATCAAAATGGTTGGTCTTACTCTTACTTTTATCTTGAAATTAGATTAATATCACACAGACTTTAGTTCAGCCTTTAGACGTGACCCTTCCCCAACATTTTAAGTACAGTATCACATTTGGCCTCTTGGGAAAAATAATTGCCCACCCCTGGTCTATTCTATAATTTATGATGATGAGAAACTCAATGGAATATTGCTCATGATTGCGTGTGTCTATTCATTGTCTATTCCAACATGGACATGGACCAAAAATGAGTTTTATTGTGAGTAGAAGTTGACTGGTTTGTCCATAGAGCAGGGGTGCCCACACTTTTTTGACTTGAGAGCTATTTTCAAAATGAGTGGCTCAACAAGATCTACACATCAGAAATGTGACTGAAAATCCATTTCAAGAACTCTAGAAGGTTTGAGCTTTGAAATAGTGGTGATGGTGTTACTTACTGTTATAGTGTTTTAGAATAATGCACTTATAATGAAAAATAGAGGGGGAGAATTGGAAGGTTTTGCTGTATATGCTACTGCTACCGTTTGAAAACAGTATCTGAGGTTTGAGTTGACAGTTATGTGATCTTGAGTTTAGTTTTTGCACCCAAAACTAGGAACCTTCACGGTATTGTCCACCATTGGGAAAGAGAACTGGCAAAACGTTGGTCAAAATAACAATAATTCTCCATTTTATAATTGTGTGGACTCTTGAAAATTAAGCAATTCAGATGTTAAATACAACGTATAATTTAACTCTTGAAAGTGTAAAATGAAACCAAATAGACCAACATGATACGGTAAATTACTGCAAGTGTTTAAATATTTTGCATTTATTTGGCTTAGTTATTTTCGGTGTTGCTCCAGTGTAGGGGGGGCTTTGGAAAAAAAGAATAAAACATCAAGAGACTCACCTCTGGGTGGTCCCTGGTCTGTCTCTGACAGGATGGTGATGGTCTCTGGGTGGTCCCTGGTCTGTCTCTGACAGGATGGTGATGGTCTCTGGGTGGTCCCTGGTCTGTCTCTGACAGGATGGTGATGGTCTCTGGGTGGTCCCTGGTCTGCCTCTGACAGGATGGTGATGGTCTCTGGGTGGTCCCTGGTCTGCCTCTGTCAGGATGGTGATGTGTCCAGGCTGGGTGTTAGTTGGGGGTCCTCCAGGTGAAGTCTTCCTGTGGTCCAGAAGTGCACTAATGCGACACAAGCCAGGATTCCATAAAACCTTTGCAAAAATAGGAAGAGTACGTTAATTAAGTCGAAAAAAGAAAAAAAAAATGCGACTCATGGGAGTCCAGGGGAAAATAAAATAGGTTCATGAAATAAGCAATAGGTGGCACAGTTTTGCCATTAACGTGATAAGTATGGTTTTTGAAGTCATTTTAGGCTTTACAGAACATTTTACAAAGACTGCCTGCTTTATTCCTATTAAACTATAGGTTAGAACTCTGTTCTGTTGTGCAGAGGCGGTTCTGGCTCTGCTGTAGCAAAAACAATAATTAATATAGCATACAATCAATACGTAATCTACACAACTCACTGTTTTCCTGAACCGAATGCTTGTGAGACTCGGTAGCTACTGATTTGGTGTAGGTCTTGAGTTTTTAAAAATTAAACCAAATGGACCCTTGCTGGTCCATTTGACCATTAATGACCATTAATTAATCATCAAAATGACCATTAATTTCTTCATTAAGTGGTGCTAACTTAGACGATGAATATTATAACCCTTGAGAGTGTGAACATGAAACCAAATGAACCCGCAAGGGTCCATTTGGTTCCATTTTTATTACACTCTCAAGAAGAAGAGTTACATGATACATCTGACTAAACCAACTTCTCATCTGGTTAACAAACTTAGCTGGGGGACCACTTGGCAGCCTCTCAAGGATCACTGGTGGTCCCCGGACCACTGGTTGAAAACCACTGATCTACAGAGGGTTAGAGAAATATAGTATAGACAGAGTTACGTCAACTCCTTTCACTTCATGGGGCCAGTCCAATGGCGGCTCTTGTACATAGACTTCTATGGAGAATGGGACAACAAAGAGGGACAAGTCCTGGACCCTAACCCTTTTATTACGTACTATAGATACACAACATAAACACTAGGCTACAGACTATAATTAGTCATTAATCTATAATAGGCTACTTTAAAACAGTTGCCCTCCACCCTCATTGAAAACAATGCATTTTCAACTTCATTTTGTCCCTATATTGGCTGCATGAATAGCTAACGCTCGAGCGCTCAGTTTCTGAGCCCTCAATGTCGCAACTCTTCTACTAGATGGCTCTGTGGTAGCAGTAGTCAATAAAAGAGTGGTAAAAATGCCTGATCGTTAGAAAATGGACTTGCTAATTAGCCGGGCTGAGTCGGGCTTCGGGCTTACTTGTTTAGGGCCCACTTAGGGCCGGGCCAACTTTTCCAGGCCTGTTGATATCATTATGAACACCATTCATAATCTATATATCTTGTAACACAAGCACAATTGCGGCATTAAACTCTTTCAACTTGATTGTCAGGACACAGATAATGCCCATCCCAGTTACTCACCTTAAGCATCAGAGCCATTAGCAAAGCTGCAGTCTAGCCGTTTGTCATGCACACAGTTTCACACAGTTTCTGGTGACCACCGGAGAGACGGGTGACAGCCGGAATGTAGACGGCACTCGGGTGAGCAGTATGGGTTAGCGCCCCAGCCTGTGCCCTCCGTGAGGAGGAAGCCCAACAACCCTTGGTGAGGCTGTTAGGAGGGCCATTGTGATTCACTGCTCCTGAATGAAATGCCGGTGCTGGGAGTCTGGTGCAACGCACAGGTCCTGTGCCTGGTGAGAGCAGGAGCAGACCTGGTGAGACGTAGGAGGGGTCTGGACAGGAGTCAACCCACAGAGCCTAGTCCCTCCATGTGCCAGAGTATAGTGCCTCTCAGTACCGGCAGAATAGTTCTGGAGCAGTGGATTGTGTGGCCTTGGGTCTTTCCCTGGTGGACTGACCGAGAGTGGCTACTGGGACGTAGGTCGGGACTTGATCAACCCCGGCTGGGTCGCCTGAGTGAGGGGTATGATGTTGCGAGACCCGAAACCCCGATGACCTTGGGATACATCACTGAGGATACGTCCCAGTTGCATCCATGTGATGTATCTTTAAGCCAGGAATGCATTTTCCACAGGAACTCTTCCGGCAGACATCATGGTGGCAGGTTAGGGTTAGGGCAGGCCCACAGAACTCCTCATCTGACTGTTTGGCACAGTCTGGGTGTCTGTCAGAGCACAGAGGCCGCTCCAAACACAGACCACTGCAGGTTTAAAGAAACATGTTGAAAATAAGTTCAACATTTTCAAATAATAATATGCATATACATTTTCCTGAAATTGTAAACTGTCCATTTTCACATTAAGGACATCCAAATTCATGTATTGGCCATGGGCTTCTATTTGAAAAGTGTTTTGTGACAGGGAGAGGCACATAAAGGGTCTTAAATGACTGTTAGTTTAATCAGAATAATCACAGCTTCAAAATTAATTGAATTAATTGATTAATCTCCATTCGAAATGTGTCCACAATATGCCATGTATTCCTGAACAGTACATTTAAAAAAAGAATAATAACCTGGAGGAGGTGGGGCTGTTTATTTATTTATTAATATTTATCAAGTCCCCAATGCTTGTAGGTCCTCCAGCTCTACTCTATGGCTTTGGATACAGGGAGACACAGCTAGGCTATATGTCTCTCCATAAAACTGCTCTACCCATTTTATTCAATGAGAGAATGCTCAGTGGATTGGGTTAGTATGCACATGAGTTAATTGCAATTAAAAATCAGTAATCAACAAAATGAATTACTACCATTAACCTGTTATTTCAAACTGGCCTTAGTATAAACAATAAAAAGGCAAAAGAGCAAAGCCTACCACTGGATATGTATTATTGATAAGCACATGGCACTACTACTAATCTACATTATGGACACCAAGTATTAGTATAAACTCTTCAAAAACCCTAACCCACTACACTAGTTCTGAGAGATGCTGGTCCAAGGTGAAAACATGGAACCCTCCCAATCACCTGTAGTACATGGGCCAAGGCCCCAGATAGGACATATCGGTATCACCTGAGGGGGCAAATTCTAGTCATGATTTTTTGTTCCTATACATCCCTAGATTAGGTTTTGATATGATAGACATTTCTGACTGGTAGCTTTATAGTGGTTATCACCTCAAACCCCCCCTTGGTGTGTATGGCTTTGGTGAAATTGTATAAAGGCATATATTAATTCGCTAAAATTACATAAATCAACTTGGTAGTCTAAATTTTTTCATGGAGTATCCTGACACATAGGGGTAACTGGTAGAATAGGATTTGGGGGATTACTACCACTGTATTGTTAAATATGACCTGGATCATTCCAGGAAACACAAGAAAATATACTGTCCGCCTAAAAAATAACAACAAAGATGGTTATTTACCAGCACATTATGGTGACTATCACAGCCTCACTTGTAATATAAAAAACATCCCCTGCCTCTAAGCTTCAATTTGACTCCAAGATGACTTTTCTATCTTGAAAATTATGCTTTCTGTAGCCAGAATTCTGCTCTATACCTCAAATCTGTGAAATTGTATATTCAGTCAATATCAGCTATACATATGGAATAAACAAATCAATGACACGGTATGAACTCCACATTGTGGAATATATCTTAATTAAATGAGCCATGATAAAAAGTCAAAAAGTTCCACCTATCATTTTTTATGAAAATGAGTGTTGCAATTCTATAATTAAATGAAATAAATAGGTTGTCTGTGTATGTTTTAAGGTTCAAAGATCTCAGTGCAACTATTCCAAAAATGATGACATGTGTCTGTGGCATGCTTGTATTCTACCAAGTGCCAATAACAATATTGCATATACTATACAGTAACTTTACAAACACTAGACATTATGCTGCATTTTAAGCAAGCTGTATAGCAGTTTTCCCTAGTTTTGTCCATGGAAATCTTATTCCTGGCAATGCCGTAAGCACAACTGTCTGGTTGCTTAGACTGCTGATTGTATGCCATGGGTTCAACTCCTGAGCCCATTGTTGCATGCCCTCCTATCAATCAAGACAAAAAGACCCCCAAAAACACCTTTAAAAAGTTACTCTCCACTTTTGAAACCCATATTTTATAACCTAGTCATAGTTCTAATGCATTAACCTAGTCATAGTTCTAATGCAGGGATATCAAACTCAAATACACAGTGGGGTAGAATAGAAGAATTGGAACAAGTGGAGGGATGGAGTTTCAACACAGGGGCACAAGGTTACACTTACCATGTCCCGTTTCCTGTTCCATAATCCTCACCAAGCACTGCTTTCATAGTAAAATGAGAAAGTAAGTCAATCTTTAAGTAAAAAAGTAATTTAGGTGCATTCATTTTTTTTTATCATGATGTGTGCAATATGACCAGTTATAATATTGAATGAAATATCCCACGGGCTGAAGATAATTCTTTCAGGGGCCAGAGTTGGCCCCGGGCCTTGAGTTTGACCATTATTTTTTTGGCATTTGAGCCATTACCACCTTTGCCTAGAATTATCCGCTCTGACCAAAAAAGCCTCTTTTTCGCTTGGGAGACCAACTGGAACGCACTCAAGGACCACTGAAGATCTCCAGTCCACTGTTTGAAAACCACTGCTTTATAGCATACACACACGCAACAAAAATATAAACGCAACACTTTTGTTTTTGCCATTTCTCTCAAACACTGTTCACAAATCTGCCTAAATGTGTGATATTGAGCACTTCTGCTTTGTTAAGATAATCCATCCCACCTCACAGGTGTGCCACATTAAGATGCAGATGTGACATCATGGTTAGTGCACATGTGTACCTTAGGGTTAGGGTTAGGGTTAGACTGTCCACAATAAAAGGCCACCCTGGAATGTGCAATTTTGTTTTGCCTTATTTGGTGTATGGGCCTCCGAACCAGTCAGTATCTGGTGTGACCAGTATCCGGTGTGTGAAGTTGCTGGATATTAGTGGGAACTGGTACTCGCTGTCAAAATGGCAATAATGTGGTAATAATGTGTTATTACCATTTTGACAGTGTGTACCAGTTCTTCCCACTAATATTCAGCAACTTGACACAGCCATTGAAGAGGAGTGGACAGCAGGGGCGAAATCCAAAAGCGATGCCCGCTTTGAAAACCGTTTTCACACAAAAATTTCAAACACAAACCTTTTCAAAAGGTTATGGTTAGGGTTAGGTTTATTACTGAGGTTAAGTTTATAAGTTAGGATAGTTTGTGAAAAGCTGAAACGCCCGTGAAAGAAAAGAGGTGGAGTGGACCAACATTCCACAGGCCACAATATTGACAATCTGATAAACTATGCGAAGAAGATGTGTTGCACTGCATGAGGCAAATAGTGGTCACACCAGATACTGACTGGTTCTGAGTCCCATACGCCCAACACGGCACAAAAAATTGCACATTTCAGGGTGGCCTTTTATTGTGGACATTCTAAGGTACACATGTGCACTAACCATGATGTGACATCTGCATCTTGATGTGGCACACCTGTGAGGTGGGATGGATTATCTAAAGCAGAAGTGCTCAATATCCCACATTTAGGTAGATTTGTGAACAGTGTTTGAGAGAAATGGTAATATTTTATATCT
Source organism: Benthosema pterotum (assembly GCA_039105355.1). Classification (NCBI taxonomy): domain Eukaryota; kingdom Metazoa; phylum Chordata; class Actinopteri; order Myctophiformes; family Myctophidae; genus Benthosema; species Benthosema pterotum. Next base: position 59,352,158 of record CM076967.1, read on the forward strand.
GGAATGAACTGTAGGTCTTTAAGTCCATCCCCTGAAAAATGGGAGCAAAAACAAAAGTGTTGTGTTTATATTTTTGTTGAGTGTATAATAAAATTGCAAACAACAAAAAACATCCTAACCACAAAGAATTGTATAGGCCAGTACAAAACACTGCACATTCCCTTACAGTATTCTGCCATATACACGTGACAGATCAAACAGTGAGGTTGGTAGAACTGTACTGCAGGACCACCTTGTATTCATATCCCTAATGGTTTTCACTCATCCCTGTCCTTCATCACAGTTTTTTCCCCCACAATAGCTTCATCAGCTTGTTTGCAAAAGCTGGTTTGCAACAAGCTGATGCTGTGACCCAAACGGCAGGAGCTACTGTATATCTCCTGTTGCCGTGTGAGGCAACTTGATATACCAGTACACTACCTGGACATGACTAGTATGTCACAGGGGCCCTAATCGAACCTTTCAGAGATCAAACCCCCAACCTTCCAGTCTCAGAACAGACACCAACTGAGCGGTTGAGGATGCAGTGCCCCTTACGGGTATGCAATTCTGAGAGTGTATACAAAATGGAACTAAATGAAAGCATTGTTCCTTGAAATTAAAACATTTTAGAACCTCTGTGCTACACTATATGAAGCAGCTACTTAGTTAGTAGGCTATAAGTAGCGATAAGTCTCAGGTAGCTCATCTAATCTCTCTATCTGAGACATATAGGGTGAACTGTCCTGGAGCAAGACACTGACTGAACCCCCGATGTGTGGGTTGGTGCCTTGCATTTTTTTCATCTCTGATCAGTGTATGAATGTGTGAGTGGGTGAATGTATTGTACAAGCTATGTAAAGGTGTGTGTGAATGTTATGCACAATCTACAGCATGTGAAGTGTCTCGGATACTAAATGCACCATCTGTATCTTCTGTACGAGCCACAATTAAGTTTACAGTAGACTTCACGCATGCCAAATTGCTGTGGAAAAGGGTGGAGGCAAGTCACTGACATATAAAAGAACAGACTACCATTGTACAGAAGAAGCTGAGTTTGATCTGACGGGGAGGTTGGAGTTCCATACACTGGCCATGCCGTTTAGGGCCCTCCATGCAAGTGTCTTCCTCACTTTCTTATCCTTCCTTCCTTCCTTCCTTCCTTCCTTCCTTCCTTCCTTCCTTCCTTCCTTCCTTCCTTCCTTCCTTCAGCACACTGCACAGTGCACTTTTAAATCTAAAGTTAACTTGGCTTGCTTGTATGATATCACATGATAGCAGTGTCTCATTCAGTTTAAATTCCTGAGATAACTGCTCCAGCACCAAATAATAGCAGTTATTTCAGGAATTATAGGCCACACCCACTTAATCAACCAATTTAATTGGACACAGGTTTGTTTAATCTATAATAAGGAATGTCCAAAAATGTGTTATGACATTTGATTGTGCTATTGAGTGACAGAGTTCTTTTTGGAATTAATGAAAATCCGCCTATAGAGAAAAATAACAAAATGCCAAAAAATATAAAAAGCTACTCCTCTGGAAGGTCTATCATATTTTAATTTACTTATATTGACCCTATGAACATTTTAGTGTAGGTAAGGTTTTGCCCCATCAAGTGGTACCGAGATCCTGTCTAGCCTATGGACTACTGGACACTCAGAGGGCACAGCCATCACCTCAGTGGAGGCTGTTGAAACACACATTTGGTGGAGTAATAAACCAGTATTTCATAATTCACTTAATCCCTTAAATAAACTCTGAGACACTGCTTTAAGAAGCTTTGTGGTCTGCACTCATCACATCACTTTACTATAGTCGGTGAGTAGCAAGAGTTATGTTGTTACAGTACAGTGCCAGCTGGGCAGACACAGTAGAATAGGAGTATAGTCAGTGTGTGTGTGTGTGTGTGTGTGTGTGTGTGTGTGTGTGTGTGTGTGTGTTCCACTCACAGTGCACAGGTCCTGGTTTGCCACATCAGGGCCGGAGGGCTTTATCTTCCAGGAGTTTCCAAACAGCTCTGGCGTCAACTCCATGTTGCCCTGCAGCATGGTGAAGTCACTGTCTGCGTCTGTTACTGCACAAACTCCCCACAGACCTTTTAGGCACATGTACACAGACACCACTGGCATGTATTAGTACAGACATGTAGCATATAAATGTTGCCCCCCCATCGTTCCTGATGCATCTTAAAGTAAAATTGGAAAATCCTGCAGAATTGTGATTGCCTCAGGCTAAATGTAATCAAGGCCGAGGTCATGACACATAACATCCCCAAGAACAACTGCACCTAACAATAGGAGTTACTGTGCTAAAGAAAGTCAATGACTTTACATACCAGGGCACAGGGGGCAGCTCTGCAGAGAGCTTCTTCAAGAGGAAATCACTTGCCCAGAGAACCATTAATGGTATATGCATTGTGTAGTATTACTAACTTTTTATTGCATATGAACAGAGTAAGGCAGACATTACTGTAAGTAACCACTAGAGGGAGGTGTTGGCCTAAAAGTGACAATGTCATTAAGAGTTTGCAGAAAGAGACAATGTAACATTGCAGGCATTAAGCAGATGCTCTTAATCCAGAGCGAATTACAATTAGGAATTATTTCATCCAGAAGGATGGTTGTTGTCACACCTCCAACTGTGCCATGGTGGACTGTGCATGGCAGGGGCGTCCTCTTCCCTGAGCCAAGTCTAAACCTGACCGCATACCAAAAGAGTGCAGTTCAATACAAGCTCTATAACCAAAAGGATTCTTAGAATTCAGCTAAGAGGATGAACCCCAGAAAAGCCTTTAAACACTTGGCGTTTGATGGTCCTTTTGCAGAACATCAATACAAATGGAAAACTGACTTAAAGTTTTCAAGGAAACTAAGTAAAGTCATTCTCTGGAGAAAAGTACAGTACTATAAAACAAGGGAATTTCAAACTTAAAATTCAGTCCAGTATTCAGACTGGCCTTTGAGCCAAAAATGTAGTCAGAATTAATAACCAAGGTGAAAATCTCCATTTTTCCACACATTGCATTTTGCAGACCTTGGGCCTCCTTTGAACCCAAATGTACCTGGTGAAACCAATACATTCATGCTGGGAGCTACTTCTGTCTACATCATTCATTGTTTTAAGAATTTGAAGGTTTTCAGAAAACCATAGGCTAGGTTTTCAAAGTTCTAAATCTGCTATAATGTATTAAAATACGGTAAAAATGTTGCAAGTAGCACTGTATTCCTCAACCTTGTAATGAACCCATAAAATATTGCGAAGGACACCCAGGTATAGATGCAATAATTTATTCACAAAATTGAGGAAAATATTTACAGATATGGCATAATAATAATAAAAAAATAAAATAAACTGAAATACATGAATAATCACTGTGAAATCTGAACAGGATAAGATATTACAGACAAACAGATATTACAGATTTTGGTGTCTTCCATCATGGGATGTCCAGCTCAATGTGGTGTCACCACGCCCTCATTCCAGGCAGCCAATCGTCTGTACACATAGTCTTGTTGCAATATGTAGATGTTATTATTACCCTTATTATACAATAGTATATATCATCCTTATATATTAGTATATTATTGACATCAATATCATCATTATTATTACCCTTAGTGAATTACTAACATCTATAGTATTACCCATGTATTACTATTATTATATTACCATTATATTATATTACAATATATTACTATACATTATATTACATTATATTATATTATATATTATATTATATTATATTATTATATTATATTTATATATATTATTATATATATATATATATTATATTATATTATATTATATTATATTATATTATATTATATTATATTATATTATATTATATTATATATTATTATTACCCTCATCATTATTCACAACCTTATTATTTATCTATTTTTTGTATTACCGGTAATACATTTCTAATTAGGTTATTTTTTATTTCATTATTTTATTGACTTTATTTATTTTACTGTAATATGTTTATTGATATTGTTAAGTAATTTGTTTATTGATATTGTTAATATTGTTGATATTTGTTCATGTTATTTTCCTACATTTGTTTATTTTATTTTATTTTTTTTGTTGTTTCCTACATTTTTTATTTAAGTGAAACAACCAAGTTTTGATTGATCACATCTACATATCACCACTACCAGTCTGGAGCCAGACAGGAGACCAGCAATGTCCTAAAGAAAAGAAAAGAAAAGAAATGATTAATACATTTTATGAACAATGATAATAAAACAAGATTGTTTCTAAAAGAAAATATATTCTATAGTCAACCATAACTGATTACGCAGCATGATAAAAAAAGCACACGCAGAAAGATTGATTGAGGCCTGTCACAATTATTGCATGATGGCCAAGTATCATCTGGCATGTTGAAAATGTTCATAATTTTAAAGAAAAGTAGAAGCAGCCCATCTCAATCTCAAAACTACAGTTCTGACAGTATATAGGTGTCTACCGAGCAGTCCACGTTGTCCGCTGCCCATCACCGCCCACGGAGGTCGTCATCCTCGCCGGCCACCAGTCAGTCGTCATCAGCCACCCTAGTTGACGCCGGCCCTCTGTAGTCGATCGCAGTCGTCAGGAAACACCCAGGGCAAAGCTTCCATGGCTGCCTCAATCTCCCTCTTAACATGGACAATACAGACAATAAATTATCTTGGGTGTGGCCTGTGTGCGTGCCCTGCCACAACATACAGTACACATGCACTTACAGTAATGTTTAATTATAGAGAGCGCCTGATTGTTGGCAACAGTCGGATAATTGGCTTTTTAGTAAAAAATGCCTGTTTAAATCCATTTTTGAGTGACAATAACTGTCCTATTAGAAAAAGAAATCTATCAAGGACAAGCTAAGCAGTACCTAGTAGTGTGTGGTTTCTAACCGGGCTGGCCCAGGTCCTTCGACATGTACGGACCTCCATCCTAAAAACAAAGACAGAAGACAAAAAAAAGACCCTAAAAATATCTATAGTCAAATGTAACTGATGACATGGCATGATATATATATATATAAAAAAAACATCCAAAACATTTAGGCCTGTCACAATTACTACATATTAGACAAGTATTTGAGAGAATACTTTTTTTTGGGGGGGGGGTAATGTAATAATAGTCTCCATGAATACATTTAGTGATTATTGAATCATGCCATAGCTTACAAAGCCTAAAAAAGACAAAATTGTCTTCATAATATCAGTACGAAATAATATTTCCAATATAAAAATGAATCGGCGAGCAACAAAATGCAATTCTGACAGGCCTAAACCGGTTCCAGATGCGTCTACCGAGCCTTTAGCGCCGTCCGGCCTTCCATCGACCCAGAAGTCCTCAGAAGAAACCCCCGGGGCGAAGCTGGCGTCTGCTTCAATGGTCATCCTAACAAAGACACTAAATTAGCGTTTCTGTTTATCAATATGTGCGCCGTGTAACACCATACATATGCACAGTAATGATAAATAGGAAGCAATTGGTTATTGGTAACAGATGGATAATTGGCTTTGTGTTTATACTACAACGTTCATAAAATATTATGAGCATTGTGTGTGGTATTACCTTGCCAGTTTCTCCATCGTCTTGAAAAGGAGCTCTTCACTATCAAGATGATGTTGTTCCTAAAAGATAGATATACAGCATGATATATATTAAAATACTAATAATAATAATAATAATAAAAAAAAACAGAAAGATTTATTTAGGCCCGTCACAATTATTGCATGATTGCCAAGTATCATCTGGCAATGTTGAAAATGTTCATAATTTTAAAGAAAAGTAGAAGCAGCCTATCTCAATCTCAAAACTACAGTTCTGACAGTATATAGGTGTCTACCGAGCAGTCCACGTTGTCCGCTGCCCATCACCGCCCACGGAGGTCGTCATCCCCGCCGGCCACCAGTCAGTCGTCATCAGCCACCCTAGTCGACGCCGGCCCTCTGTAGTCGATCGCAGTCGTCAGGAAACACCCGGGGCAAAGCTTCCATGGCTGCCTCAATCTCCCTCTTAACATGGACAATACAGACAATAAATTAGCTTGGGTGTGGCCTGTGTGCGTGCCCTGCCACAACATACAGTACACATGCACTTACAGTAATGTTTAATTATAGAGAGCGCCTGATTGTTGGCAACAGTCGGATAATTGGCTTTTTAACAAAAAGTGCCTGTTTAAATCCATTTGAGTGACAATAACTGTCCTATTAGGAAAATAAATCTATCGAGGACAAGCTAAGCAGTACCTAGTAGTGTGTGGTTTCTAACCGGGCTGGCCCAGGTCCTTCGACATGTACGGACCTCCATCCTAAAAACAAAGACAGAAGACAAAAAAAAGACCCTAAAAAAATATATAGTCAAATGTAATTGATGACATGATATATATTATATAATAAAAAACACATCCAGAAACATTTAGGCCTGTCACAATTACTACATATTAGACAAGTATCTGTGTTTTTTTTTTGGGGGGGGGATAATAATTGTCTCCATGAATACATTTAGTGCTTATTGAATTATGCCATAGCTTACAAAGCCTAAAAAAGACCAAATTGTCTTCATAATATCAGTACGAAATAATATTTCCAATATAAAAATGAATCGGCGAGCAACAAAATGCAATTCTGACAGGCCTAAACCGGTTCCAGATGCGTCTACTGAGCCTTTAGCGCCGTCCGGCCTTCCATCGACCCAGAAGTCCTCAGAAGAAACCCCGGGGCGAAGCTGGCGTCTGCTTCAATGGTCGTCCTAACAAAGACACTAAATTAGCTTTTCTGTTTTCATCAATATGCGCGCCGTGTAACACCATACATATGCACAGTAATGATAAATAGGAAGCAATTGGTTATCAGTAACAGACGGATAATTGGCTTTTTCTTTATACTACAACGTTCATAAAATAATATGAGCATTGTGTGTGCGCGCGTGTGGTATTACCTGCCAGTTTCTCCATTGTCTTGAAAAGGAGCTCTTCACCATCAAGATGATGTTCCTAAAAGGTAGAGATATACAGCATGATATATATATATTAAAAAAATAAATAAAAAAACAGAAAGATGTATTTAGGCCCGTCACAATTATTGCATAATTGCCAAGTATCATATGGCATGTTGAAAATGTTGATATATTTTTAAATTCAAAACGTCACGAAAGTCCAATTCTGACAGGCCTAAACGGGTTTCAGGTGTCTACCGAGCTCTCCACGTCGTCCACAGTTGTCGGCCGAAGTGTCCACCGCCTGCGTCGCCCGTGCGTTGCCCGCCGCCACTCATCATCGTCCGCCGCCACTCGTCATCGTCCGCCGCCACTCGTCATCGTCCGCCGCCACTCGTCATCGTCCGCCGCCACTCGTCATCGTCCGCCGCCACTCGTCGTCGTCCGTGGTTTCTCACCAGGGTAGGTCCCAAGTCTCTCTTCCATCCTAAGACAGACAGAAGACAAAGAAAAGGTCACTCTCGTTGTCACCTGCCCTGCCACAACACACAGTACCTTGTCGCCCTCGTCGTTGTCTCGTCGCCGGCCGCCCTCGACGTTGGTGAAGGTTGACGTCTGCCTCAATCTTCATCCTTGAGTCATCTTGCATCCACGTGCACGCCCTGCAACACCATACATATGCAGTAATGAGTAAGAATAGGGAGTGACCGATTATCAGCAAAAGGCTGATTTTTTTTTTTTTTTTTTAAACAAAGTGCCCATTTGATTTAAAATGACAATTCAATCATGAATTGCAGTCTATTTCAGTGACAACTGTTTTTTTTAAAAAGAACTAAGCAGAACAAGTCTAAGTACCTGGTACTGTGAGGTTTCTTACCGGGCAGACCCAGGTCCCAGTCTACCGACATCATCCATCCTGAACAAAGATAGAAAGAAAAAGGCTGATTATTTATAGAGAACCTTGAAAATGGACACCAACTATAGCATACAGTAATTTTATGCTTAAAAAAATGAATTGAAGTTTCTTACTTTGAGGCGTCTGTAGAGGAATCCCCATACTAGATTCATCCATGGACAGCCAGAGACGTGCAGATCTCATCGGTAGGGGCCCCAGCGTCTAGAAGGAATAGGATGGTGGTTATAGTCTATGAATGGCTGTAGAGATTTGCACATCACTCATTTGTTCCCTCTGCCAATAGGTATCTGTGATATCTGTGGTATTTCACTAATTCATTGGCCATTTGTTTTGCTTAGGGTTAGGGTTCAGCTCCACACCAGTAACGGCTAAAGTAGCAGGGTTAGAAAGCTCAAGAATGACGTCCCACAGGGGACAGTGCTGACACCAATACCGTTCAACATCCTTGGTACATCCACAACCTCCACACGGCAACAACAAAGTATGGCTATGCAGACGACCAAGTACTGTACTCCAGCACAGTTCAAACGAGAAGCAGCCACACTGGCCCTCACTTACAAGACATAGCTGAGTGAATCCATCAGAGACACCACAGCTCACAACCAACAACACAATCTGACACCTCAAGACATCCAGGTGAAGGCAAGACAGAGGGACCAGTGGAAGGCAGAAAAAACATCTAGCTTCAAAATACATTGAGGAATCCACAGATGTTCACACATCAAGGAGTGGAAAACTCTTAATACAGAAGTGGGACTGTGGAACACATGTTCATCCATCGCAAATACCAGCCACAAGAGGTACGCCAAAAGCTTGGCGGCAAGAGTCTCCGACAACCGTGAGGCTTATATATCGACCACCGAATCATTCGCAGGTGGCATCATTTTTATTTTATTATTTTTGTTATCATTTCTATCATTTGTTTTTATTTCTATCATTTTTATTGCTATAATTTATATTATTATATTATTTATTATTATTATAATTTATAACATCTTTATTTCTATTTTTTCTATTTGTATTATTTATATTATTATTGATTATTGATTTTATATTATTTATATTATGTCTACTATTATTTCTACTATTATTAAGGTTTACTAGTTTGTTGTTTGTTTTGTGAATGACCAGAGACCAACCCCAGTATATATCAACATCTATTTCCACCAGTCAGGTGGAAATAACAGCTTGCTACGGATATCACACTGCAAGCATTTGGGCGGCTGTGCTTCAGGAGGTAGAGCAGGTCCTCCAATGATCCACGGGTCGGCGGTTCGAATCCCGGCCCCTCCTGTCGACACGTCGAAGTGTCCTTGGGCAAGACACTGAACCCCAAATTGCCTCCAATGAGTTGGTCGGTGTGAGCTTGTCACACTGGCATCAACTGCAATCCGATAAAAATGCAATCCGTTATTAAGCTAAACACCACAGATATCACAATTTGACTTTGGCAGCAACAAGAAATTAATGCCATGCTTCTCCCTATACAAACACTGTCCACATAGACATCTTAGCAGGCAGGATGGGGTGGTGGGCCTGGAGGTCATTCAGAACCCTGGAGATCTTCACAAAGCCATATTCAGGTTGAGTGTTCCAGCAGCGTCCATTATCCACAGCTAGAAAGAAAGAAAAAGAAGAAAAGAAAGATGAGCCATCTGTGCTATGATTGGCAGCAGAGTTGTTGAGCAGCAGCACTGTCGAAAGCGATAACAGAACTAACATTGGCTGCTGTAGTAGAACGGTTACCATCAAGATCATATTTCACACAAAGTAAAGAGCAGAGCAGCTTAAAGGGGTATTTCACTTTCAATAAAACTTCGTCATTTTATGGTCTACTTATTTTAAAAATAAATGAACAGTAAATAAAATACCATGGCCCTGTCACATATTAGAAGGACAATATCAGTCACCAGAAAAAAAAGATGAGTTGTTTTCAAATGTCATGGTTAAGATTTTAAGTTTTAAGTTATTATTGGTTTGTATAGGAAGGAGGTGTATACGCTAAAATGAGCATCAACTATCTAAATAATGAACGGAGTAACTTATAAACTGTCTGGTGTGTTCACATGAGACCAAGTAGACCATAAAATGACCAAAAGTTTTTTTTTTTTTTTTTTGGAATATCCCTTTAAGAGGAGAGGTACCACAAGAATAAGTTGCAGTGGAGTTTACTGCTGGAGTTTAAACAGCTCTACCCAATGACATAAGCAAAGCTTGTGGTGTTTGTGTTAGCATGTGCTGCCTAAAAACAAGTTTGGCAATAAGCACCGTCTTAGCTCAAGCTAGAAACATAAAAGGTTTAGAAATGAATGATTATTAGCAGTAGCAAATTTGTGAAAAGCATTAGAATAAGGTTAGTGCTAGCATGTTTGCATGCAGCAGTGAGTGAAGAGTTAGCATCATGGTCATATTTCACACAAACCTTCATAGAGCAGTATCCTCTGTGAGTCGTCAAGTCTCTTTCTCCTTGATGGAGAACCGTGATCAACTACATACAATAACTGAGTGGGTCTGAGTTTGGTAGGGTCCCTGGGTCGGCTCGCCAGGTCTGGAACCAGCCGGTTCCAGAGCCAAGGTTCGGGTCCAAGGTTTTCTGGGGCACACAAAAAACAACTGGCCTGGAGGGCCAGGTGTCTACATCAGTCTACATCTATATTGTTGTACAACCAAAGGAATATGAATCATATCAATTAAATCCAACATAATCATGACGAAATGACTTGATGTGATCAAGATAAAGTCATTTCATTCATTTCAATTGTTTCAATTTTAGCATGCTTTTAATCTTTAGTAGTAGGCCTTCTTAATATTTTACTCATCCTAATGCTTCAAATCAGTCATTGATATGAATTAATATCTCTTAACTTAAACAAACTTTTAGCTTAACACATAAACAATGATTCAACTAAAAGTATCTTTCCAAACAAAAATGCCAATTCAAACCACATAATGAAATCAAACATAACTCAAAACAATTGTAAATAACTCAAAATCAAATACATCAAATAAGTAAACCAATGACCAAACCAAATGTCACCAAGCCAACTAACTCACCGCTGAGTGGAGTAATGTTTAGTATAGGGTTGTTGTGGTGGAGAGGAGCAGAGCTGCTGCACATGGAACAAACATTTCGGCCATCTTGACACAGAGGGTGAAGATGGGAGTGGAGCACATCCACCGACAGCGCCCCCAAGCTTGAAGCAATGGGCCGTGGTGGCGAAAAGTGGAAGTGCAGCCTTATAATGGAAGTGAACGGGCTTCGTGACGTCACAGGTGTCATGGCGGCACACTGGTGACCACCAAATTTTGGTGTCCGGAAGTTGCTTACAATGTTATTCCAATGGGAACTTCCGGCGGTCTTCCGGGTGCTTCAAAGCGCCACTGAGCAACTTGTATTGAAATGAACGGCAAGGGGGCGGGGCTATCGCTCCAGTCCGCCCTCTATATTTATAACTCTATGGAGTGGAGTGAGTGAGAACTGTCATATGTCTGACTGGGTTGCCAGGTTGGAGGAAGGTAAGCGGGTTGCCAGGTTGGTCAGAGGTAAGCGGTTGGCTGGGTTACAAGTGCATCTTCTCTGGACAAAAGCAGCAGGAGGCTGGTTCATGGACTGCAGTCCAGGTGGTTCAGAATGTACTGCATAAGGAGAACAGGTGAAGTTAGATTGTGCTACAAACCATGAAAGCTTGGTGTTGGTATGTTAGCATAAGCACTGTCTTAGCTTATGCTAATGTTAATAAATGAGCCACATGTCCATGCTAACTACTGGCAGCACAAACACACACACTTTCAAAGAGCAGAGCAGCTTGTGTGTGTGTGTGTGTGTGTGTGTGTGTGTGTGTGTGTGTGTGTGTGTGTGTGTGTGTGTGTGTGTGTGTGTGTGTGTGTGTGTGTGTGTGTGTGTGTGTGTTGAGCAGCTAATCATCTGATCCATTAACACAACTGTATAAACTCACCTGTTTGGTGTAGATGAATATAACTGTTGTTTTCAGCACCCTGTTAAACTCTGAGGGCATCCATGTCAACTAAGGTTACATTTTGATCATCTGATGCTTTTTACTTCCAAACTAAAGCAGAATTAGCCTAAACAAAGTGTGAGCTCCATGGTGGCTCAGATGAGAGGGGGCGGCCATGATGGATCAAACCATTATAAACCATAGGAAAACCACGCCCCTACTGCTCTGTAGACAGCTGATTGGTCCCAATGATGATGACACATTGAGCATGGAATCTGAGTCACGTGATCTGTTAGAGCAGGGGTTTTCAACCTTTTGGACTTCAGGGACCACCATTTATTCAGCATTTGAGCCACGGACCACCATTTGATTACATTTTCACACCAAAGACCTAAAATTAAAGAATTCTTTTGGTTTTGTCCACAATTTCAGGCTGTATTTTGCCAACAAAACAGTGTAACCTTCTTAATTAAGTGGTGCTAATTCCGATGATGAATATTTTAACTCTTGAGAGTGTAAAAATGAAACCAAATGGACCCGCAAGGGTCCATTTGGTTTCATATTTACATTCTCAAGAGTTACATCTGGTACCTTCTTGGAAGTCCCTGAAACTAAAATGTTGTCCTTACATTGGAAAAAAATTCCTTTGTCTCTGAAAGTACATTTTTTTCTGTGGAACTAAAATGTCCCTGGAACTAAAAATGTTGTCCCCAAAATTTAGGGCCCTGTAAAATATTGTAACAAGCTTGTGTCACACCAGTCAGTGGCGTGAAACAAGCTTGTAGATCCCTGTTCTCAATGGGTTAAACAAGTGATTCTAACATTGTTTGTCCGTATTTCCGGACTATAAGACGCAACTAAAAGGCTTTAATTTTCTCAAAAATCCACACTGCGCCTTATAACCCAGTGCGCCTTATATATGGATCGTTCGACTGCAGTAGCTTCTATTCTCTGTTAACTGTAGTAGCTTCTATTCTCTGTTAACTGTAGTAGCTTCTATTCTCTGCGCCTAAGAATCCGGTGCGCCTTATAGTGCAGAAAATACGTTATATTAATGGTAGGATGAACTGGAAACGCTGGGGTTTTTATTATGGATCCCACCTGATTCTCTGGCACAGAGGGTGTCTGAACCAATCAGAGCATGCATCTTTATAGATTTATAGATTATTATGGATCCCACCCGATTCTCTGGCACAGAGGGTGTCTGAACCAATCAGAGCATGCATCTTTATAGATTTGCATTTGTTTATAATAGTTGTTCAGCTCTGCAATGTGTCTATGTCTTATTTTTAATTCCCACCACACACACGCTTACAGGCAGCATCAGCATGGTCCCTGGGGGTCCGGCATACCGTCAGCCTCGGGGAGACCTGCACGACCAGGGGGTCCCTGGAGAGAGAGAGAGAGAGAGAGAGAGAGAGAGAGAGAGAGAGAGAGAGAGAGAGAGAGAGAGAGAGAGAGAGAGAGAGAGACAGAGACAGAGACAGAGACAGAGACAGAGACAGAGAGATGAGATGAGATGAGATGAGATGAGATGAACAAAATAATATGTTGTTCCATGAACCTTCCAGAAGCAATGATATCACTTAAAAACAACAGTGAAAAAATACTATATAACTGTCAGTAACCCCTGGGTACATGATGATGATGTCACATGCACACCCTCTATTGACAATTTTATCCTTCACAACTATACAGGAATACTACAATTGTGATGGGAGATTAATCATTAAACACATTGTTATCAAAACATTCTGGTTGTCTTAGATTCATTGAATGAATGAAAGAATGAATACATTTTCATTCATGAGAAGGAATGAATGACTGACTGACTGACTGACTGACTGACTGACTGAGAGCAGAGAGCAGAGCAGCTTGTGTGTGTGTGTGTGTGTGTGTGTGTGTGTGTGTGTGTGTGTGTGTGTGTGTGTGTGTGTGTGTGTGTGTGTGTGTGTGTGTGTGTGTGTGTGTGTGTGTGTGTGTGTGTGTGTGTTGAGCAGCTAATCATCTGATCCATTAACACAACTGTATAAACTCACCTGTTTGGTGTAGATGAATATAACTGTTGTTTTCAGCACCCTGTTAAACTCTGAGGGCATCCATGTCAACTAAGGTTACATTTTGATCATCTGATGCTTTTTACTTCCAAACTAAAGCAGAGACAGAGAGAGACAGAGACAGAGACAGAGAGATGAGATGAGATGAGATGAGATGAGATGAGATGAACAAAATAATATGTTGTTCCATGAACCTTCCAGAAGCAATGATATCACTTAAAAACAACAGTGAAAAAATACTATATAACTGTCAGTAACCCCTGGGTACATGATGATGATGTCACATGCACACCCTCTATTGACAATTTTATCCTTCACAACTATACAGGAATACTACAATTGTGATGGGAGATTAATCATTAAACACATTGTTATCAAAACATTCTGGTTGTCTTAGATTCATTGAATGAATGAAAGAATGAATACATTTTCATTCATGAGAAGGAATGACTGACTGACTGACTGACTGACTGACTGACTGACTGACTGACTGACTGCTTGAATGAATGAATATTTAATTTATGTGTGCGAACAATTTCTTGTCCCTTCCCACATGGGACTATCAGACACGGCAATTAATAATTGACAGAAATGGAGAGAAGAAAAACAAAAAATGAAAAAACAACCAAGTCATATATGCAGTACTAGTACTCTCTGTGTACTACTCACAAGTGTGATGTATTCCATGTCGTCACCCAGCAGACCTTCATCTTCCTGTCCTCTCCACCTGGTGCTACTGTGTCCTGCGCACACACACACACACACACACACACACACACACACACACACACACACACACACACACACACACACACACACACACACACACACACACACACACACACACACACACACACACACACACACACACACACACACACGCACACACACGCACACACACACACATGCATGCGCGCGCACACACAGACAGATTCATTGATGAATGAATCAAAGAATTGTTTTATTTCAGAAATGGAGAGTTACGGTACGATACGGTAAGTCAAGTATACACTGCAACAAAACAGCTTGGAGAATTTCAGTACAATTTAAGCACAACTACAACAAATCTGAATAGCTGTGATTGGACACTAGTTCAGAATACACTTGTTTAAAATAGGGTTTTTCCATTTCATCAAGCTATATAGACATACAAAATAATTACTTCTGTAAATCCAGAAGCAGCAAATCATATTGAAGGTAAAATCAAAGTGGGGGTAAAAAGGGAAGAGAGAAATATACAAAGAGGGGAAAGAGGGTGGGTGGGGGGATTATATTTGCATTTTGTTTTACAGAGGCCAGTTAAGAATTGCAGCCGCCCGTATAGACTATGTACCTATTGAGAGTGTTTTTAGGAGTTAAGGGATTCACATGTCTTATTGACTGGTGGTAGGGTTACATTTTTGTGGCTAATGAGCGAAAGGAATGAAGTCCCTTGTTTGTGCCGAATCTGGGTTGCAACTCCCTCTGGTGTTGTGGGAGTGGACTTGTTTGACATAAAGGAAGTATTTGGAGTTTGGGCAGGTACCTGGTGGTATTTTGGTGGTGTCTTGTGGACCAGACCCACTGCAAGATGTTGTACTCTGTTATCAACCCTAAGCCAACCCAGACTGTCAAAGTGGGCAGGGGTGAGGTGATGCTGTGGAACGACTAGGTGGAGGAGGGATTTAGACATACAACAACATAATAACTGGCTTTGTTACCCTGGTAGAGACGCGCACTGGCAGAGACGCGCGCGCACACACAATTTTCATTAAGAGTAACTACAGGAAATCTGGCCCAAGTCAATACACCTAGAGAATGTAGAAGAGGAATGTTCATTTTGATCTGTATGTTGGACTGTTTGGTTTCCTAAATCCACCCTGGAATTGTGTACAAAAGCAAAATAAATCTTTAGTTTTGGCGTCTGTGGGGCTAAAATGTCATCAAAGCGTGGTCTGTGGCTCAAATTCTGAATAAATACTGGGCCCTGGTATCAAAAAGGTTGGCTCTAGAAGATGTGGCAACAGCTGCTAAAAAGAAGACCATACAATAAGACAATACAATAAGAACACAAGACAAAAACAGTTTGCTTACAACGCAGCTGTCTGATCTGCAGGCTCCCCTGCATTCTGCCTTCTCCCCTGCATCCTCGCCCGTCCACCCTCTCCGTCATTGCAGCCATTTAGTGATGTATTTTCCGATCTCTTGGTCTGTATAACGAGGCGATGGCGGATTACGCCGCACAGCCGCTAAAACACACAGACACAAAAAACTACTTTTCACGAAATACAAGAGTAACCTGTGGTACAATGTAGAGCTTTAATTGGGCCCAAAATGTTGAGGCTGGCCCTACAATAAGTTCAGCCAGGCCGACTCGAAGCCGATACATAGTTGACAACCTGAGAATGACACTTTTTCTAAACAAACCAATATTGCTGCTAGCAGATTATATTTTGGTAATTTGTTAACAAAGTATCCTATATATTAAATAAACTTTTAGATAGAGAATTCTGTCAGGCAGGCATAGGCTAAGCAAGACATTGTGAACTTGTGAGAAGGGGGGTTAATATGTTTGGTGTGCAACACCTTTGGACATCAAGGACCACTTCAACTCTTTTTATATTGTCGTATGGTGGGATAATTACCACCATAATGACGCTATGGGGACCGACTTTTTAAAATTAACATTGTTAAGGGAGCAAAATAAGGAAATACAAGGTTTCAGCATGAAGGAAACAATACATATCTTTATCTATAAAACGGACCAATACCTTAATCAATACATATATATTTTAATGGGGGTGGCAGTGGCTCAGAGGTAGAGTTACCGGATGGTAACCACAAGGTTGCCGGTTCGATCCCGGGCTCCTGCAGAGTTAGTGTCGATGTGTCCCTGGGCAAGACACTTAACCCCAAATTGCTCCTGATGTGCTAGTAGGTACCTTGCATGGTTTCCACTGCCATCAGTGCATGAATGTGTGTGTGAATGTGGTGAATGTGATGCACAATCTGTGTAAAGCGCCTTGGATAAAGGCACTATATAAATGCACCATTTACCATTTTAATAATCTACCTTTCACATACACAGCCATTGCAGGTTTCTATGAGTAGCTGTAGTGAACAAAGTTATTGAGCACAATACAAATGGAAGTGAGTCCAAGGGGGAGATGATGAATCTCAATATAAACTTACCAACCACAACACTCTTGACTTGTAGTTCTCTGAATGCAATCTTGCCATTGATGCCCCTCATGTTTGTTTGTTTGGCCAGGGTGTTTGCTAGCGTTGCAGCCATGACTCTCCAAACAGTCTCCTTTCAGCACCAATACAGCACTCTGTGAATTGACATTTGTTAGTTGATCAGTCCAAGACGATACATGGACAATCTAGCTATACAATCCGATGATTTGAAATTGATATAGTTAACTATTTAAAATGCATTGGCATTGCCTTGAACCAAGTAATTAAACCACTCCTTTTCTTTTTTCCCCTTTAAAAAAATGAAAATTTGATTTAGTATTAATGCAATCGATGATCTGCTGGGGGAGATTAGAGCCACTATAAGATAAGGGTTAGTAGGGCTGCAAATATTGGCCAAAAATGATAATTGAACATTCCTTTTGATAACCCTCATGGACCTAAATGGATATCAAACAGTTCAAAATACAAATCTATATTTTTATTAAGGCTGTTGAAAATAAAGTTAATTAGTTAAATTAATTTTGTTGATTAATCTGATTTTAAAAAAATAACACAATTAACTCATGTGCACACTGACTCAAACCACTGAGCATTTTCTCATTGATAAAAAAAAAAAAAAATCTACAAGCATTGGGGACTTTAAAAAGTATTTAAGAAATAAACAGATCCTTTTCCCAGATGATGCTGTTTCTTTTTCAAATGTTCAAATCCTGTACAGGAAAACATGGCATATTTTGGACATAGTTCAAATGGTGATTAAATTAATTTAGAGCTGTAATTAATTTGATTAAAAAAACATTTAATCATTCAACAGCCCTATTTTTATATAGAATACATATTGCATATTGGGCTGCTGCTAGACACGTAATAATGTCCAGTAAAACTTTCCCTACTTGCTGTGGTGGATGTCAGCTGTCCTCTCTTGCATGATCAAATGAATGATTCATAATTATCTTCTACAAACATCTGCACAACTATGATCACTGAAGGACAGGGGTTTTCAACCTTTTTGATACCAGGGCCCACCATTTATTCAGCATTTGAGCCACGGACCACCATTTGAGGAGATTTTAGCCCCACAGAGCCCAAAACTAAAGATTTCTTTTGCTTCGGTCCATGACCATTAATCTTGTAGTTGTGTAGACTCGGGGCTAATTAATATGATTTAGCCTATTTTAACTCTTGATTAACCATCTTAGCTGGGGGCTAACTCCTGGAACCCTCTCAAGGGCCACTGGTGGTCCCCGGACCACCAGTTGAAAACCACTGCTGTAGGACCATCTGTCATACAGTGTGCAGTTATAGACACAAAACGGGAAATCAAAGCAATGCATTTTGATGATTTTGATGTTTTTGGTTTAAATCAAATGAAGCTGAGATTAAACGTGTGTGCTTTTCACTGTGCCAAGTTAGTCAACAGAGCAGTGTCAATGCAGGTCCGTGTGGACAGTGTGTTAAAGAAGGGAGCAGGGGCAACATTCAGGTAGCCCGGTTTCACTGGGGTCCTTGGTGTGTGCGCAGCTACCAATAAGTAAACGACAGAGGACGAACAATCCGGTTATTCAGGGTTCTTTAAAGATCTGGTCTCAACTCAGAACTCATTTTCAGTTTAAGAATACACTCATTACATCTCCTATTCGGGCCAATTGTAATTTTCCGCCGTCCCTTATAGACCCCTCGTTTCAACAGTGGTATGAAAAAGGAATTAAATCGGTGGGAGACCTGTTTAAGGACAGGCATTTCATTTCTTTCGACCAGATGAAATGGGACTTCAGTATTCCCCAGTCAAATTTCTTTAAATACTTACAAGTGCATAGTTTTATCAGAAAGTACTTCTCACTGACAACTCCACCTCGCACTTGGTTGGATGATTGTATTGGCTGGGATCCAACGAACAGGGGGGCAGTTTGGAGACTTTATGATGTCATTCAGCGGGTGGCCTCTCCTTCACTGGACCGGGTGAAGGGAGCTTGGGAGGAGGACCTGGGCATTGATTTATCAGATCTGGAGTGGCAGCGGGCGGTATCATGGGTACATTCTTCTTCCATGTGTATCAGGCACGGGTTATTACAATTTAAGGTCCTCCATAGGTTACATTTTTCTCCGGGTAGGCTGGTCACGATTTACCCAAATTCAAATTCAGGCCATTCTTGTGCCAGATGCGGTCAGGAAGCGGCCACACTTGGTCATATGTTTTGGACTTGTCCCAGGTTGACTGCATATTGGAGGGAGATATTCAGGACTTTCTCACATATGTGTAACTTTCATATAGACCCCCATCCAATTACAGCACTGTTTGGAGTCGTCCCGGAGGGGATCCCGGTTCCGGCTCACCAGGCTGAAGCTATAGCATTTTCGTCCCTGCTGGCTAGACGTTTGATTCTATTTGACTGGAAAAAGGCGACACCACCTGTGCATAGGCGTTGGGTGGAAGAGGTCATGTCACATCTCAAACTTGAGGAACTAAAATACACAATTAGGGGTTCTATACAGAAATACCATAGAGTCTGGCAACCGCTCTTGGTATATTTCAAGTTGGAATTCTCTGATTAGCCATCGTCCACGCTCGCTCTCTCTCTTCCTCTTTCTCTCTCTCTCTCTTTTCTCTCCTCCCCTCTCTCTCCCCCTTTTATTTTTTACTTTCACTTATCGGTTGGTTCATTTCGATGTACAGTAATTTGTCCCATATTTTTATATGTATTAAGATCTATTGTGCTGTAGGGTTGGGTACTGATGTTTGTCTTGTGTGTCTTGTCTGTCTCTAAAATGAAAAATCAATAAAAACATTTGAATAATAATAAAGAAGGGAGCAGGGGCAACCTCCCGTAAGAGGGCACTTCTGTGTTTTAGACATGTTACAGGGCAGGGTCTGTAGCCCCCTTTTGCGTCCGTGTGTGCACGTCGCTGTGGACTGTATATTCTGAGAGGCAGTGCGAACGAGGCAATAGTATGACAGTGGTGCATGGTAAATACAACTGATCTACAAGCTCACCACATGTTGCATGAATGACACATTTTAACTTTTAATTCTTCTCTCATTTCCGCACGGCACCGTTGTGTGGTAAAGCTAGACTCCTCTCATGCAGCCATCAAAAAAGGGTCTGTCTGTGTTTCCAAGTAAACACTGAAATCTTACCAGTTGGTTTTTGAGCTCAGGGGTGTTTTGTAGCTGCTCTTCCAGGTTTTGAAGCGCTTGGGCGTCATTTAATGGCAGCAGGTCTGGGTCAACACCTGTTAGAATGATAATCAGAAAAGGTTTCATCGCATCACTGGTTTATATGGTATAAATACTATATCCTTAAAGGTATAGTACGTGATTTGGAAAACCCTCCGGGCCCCCGGTAGCAAGATGTACAAACTCTAATGTCAACTACCAAAATACCACCATGTACCTGTCCAAATACTGCCTTAATGTTGGTAGGGAACGCCCTACCAACAGTCACTCAGACATTCAAATCCCTTGACTCCTTCAGAACCACTCTCAAAGGACACCTACGGACGGCTGCAATTCTAGCCTGGCCTCCGTAAAAATATGATTCCCACACCCAACCCCTTTCCCCTCTCCTTGTATATGTCTTTTCCCTTTTACCTCCACTATGATCTGCTGCTTCTGACTTTAGAGAAGTGAATATTTGTCTCTAAATGTCTTGATAAAATGAACAGGGTGGCTGACATTGTAAACAAGTGTATTCTTAACTGCAGAAGTGGATTCCTGTGTCCGTGCTCATGGTGGCTGAAAAAAAAGTAAGGGGATTATAGTTATAGTTACCTCTGTGAAAAAGTAACTAGTTACTTTACTTTACTTTACTTTAAAAGGGGGTGGTGTTGTTCTGTGGTATTCATGGTCACAAGTTTAGTGTGGAATTCCCATTTTACCTTTATTTTGTCATTAATATACCTTAGAGATGTTGTGTGGACATGATAAAGATCTCCACAGTGTCTTCATATTGTTTCCTAGAAATGGAGTTTGTGTTTCGCCATGTTAATGATTTTTCTTTTAGGGCATTTTTTGAAAAAAGGGTGTAATTGCCCTTTAATGGCAGCATGCTAAGCATGGACTGTATCAAGATGCTTTTAGGATTTGCATTGGTTTTCTTTGCTGAGGACAATGCTTTGAACTCAGGCACAGCCCAGCTTTAATGATGTTAAATCCCTTTATTTTAGATCGTTTTGTAGCTATAGTACAACATATTTAGTTGTTACTGTACAGTACTTTAAAACAGTTGACATGTTGTACACATGCCTAAAATAACTCTTATTTGCGTCGCCCTCGTTGAAAACAATGTATTTCCAACTCCAGTTTGTCCCTATTCAGACTGCATGAACAGCAGCTTGTGCACTTAGTTTCTGACCCCTCAATGTCGCCACTCATCTATTAGATGGCTGTGGACGCACGTAGAGGAGCTGCTTGCTCCCAGAGCCTTGGAAATACAGAGTTACGCCAACTCCGTTCACTCCATGGCGCCAGTCCAATGGCGGCTCCTCTGCATAGACTATTAGATAGTGACAACAAATAGTGACAACCGGAAGTTACTGAATGCATTGAAGCCTATGGGCTCGCGCGAGTACTAGAACCACGTGACCAGACTATTTTCTGTCCCCTCAATGTCGCAACTCTGTCTATTTCTAAGGCTCTGCTGCTTGCTTTGTCTGCTTACTAAAGACCAGAGCCCTGATTAGCATGATTAACATTTGATCATTTGAACATCTAATTGATAAGCTATAGTTACAGCCGCTGCCACTACACAGATCTACGGCAATCTTTGATTAGCTCCTTATTGTTTGATACGAACCTGCAGATCTAACTTCTGGGAGACGGAGTTACACTCAAACATGTCCGACCGGAAACATGAACCCAAAGAAGAAATATGACGTTCCTGTTACACTGTGAAACACATTAAAGCGGAACTCCACCCATTTTCAGTTTTAATATGTCATTAATATACCTTAGAGATGTTGTGTGGACATGATAAAAAAAAAGTTCCCCCAATTCTGTATTAACTAATAATGGAGGTCTGAAAAAACATTAACATGGTGAAATACATCTGGTGACCTCAGCAAGATGTATTTCACCATGTTAATGATTTTTCTTTCAGACCCCTTTTTCCTGAGAGGGAACAAATGGAACCAAATGGACCCGCTAAAATGGACCCGCTAAGCCTCGCTTTGTGTGTGAGAATCTGCTATGTTTAACTCAGGCAGCTGTCCTTGTTTAAGGAGCTTAATCCCCTTTTTTATAGATCGTTTTGTAGTAATAGTGAAGCATAAACCGTACAGAGACTTCAGACGTTATTGTACATCACTTTAAATCTGTTCTCATGTTGCACACAGGCCTAAAACAGCTCTTGTTTGCGCCGCCATCGCTGAAAACTATGTATTTCCAACTCCGGGTTGTCCCTATTCAGGCAGCGTTAACAACAGCTCAGTTTCTGACCCTCATTGTCGCTGCTCTGACACTATTATGTGGTTCTGGTCATATGTCGACCGTACGACAGGACCGCGCTCCGAAAATAGCCGAGGTCTTTCGGCTATCTTCGACGAGTGCATGCGGACAGAATCCGACAGGTCACAGATCTCAGTGTAACACACCGGAAGTCCCTGTTTTATTCTCTCCGTTTCTGTTTACATCTGGTTAGCATGCTAGCATGCTGGTCTGGCAGCTCCAATAGTGAATAATAAACAGTGCAGAGACATTAGACGTTATTGTACATCACTTTAAATCAGTTGTCATGTTGTACACAGGCCTAATACAGCTTTGCTTTGCGTCGCCCTCGTTGAAAACAATGTATTTCCAACTCCAGTTTGTCCCTATTCAGGGAGCATGAACTGCAGCTCAGTTTCTGACCCCTCAATGTCGCTACTCTGACGCTATGACTGCGCAGCCGCAGTATAGTCAACCCACCGGAAGTCTCTATATTAAAATGTGACCCCAGGTGGCGCCAACATCAGAGCTACAAGCCAATAACAAGCTTTATTAGACACGTTGTAGGTTTGTAGATCTGCACAGTGCCGAGTCACAGAATTCCATGAGGTCACGCATGTGGGCATAAACACACCGGTAGTCTCTGTATTAAAATGTGACCGCAGATGGCGCCAACATCAGCGCCAGAGCATGATGCAAAACCTACTGTAAAATGTAGATACACTTTAAATCCTTGTATCGTTTTGAAGTATTAGTGCAACATAGACAGAGCAGAGACTTTAAACGTTATTGTACATCACTTTAAATCAGTTGTCATGTTGTACACAGGCCTAAAACAGTTTAAATCAGTTGTCATGTTGTACACAGGCCTAAAACAGTTTAAATCAGTTGTCATGTTGTACACAGGCCTAAAACAGTTTAAATCAGTTGTCATGTTGTCAGTGTTGGGAATATTACTTTACCTTGTTAATACATTACTTATTGCTTATTACCTTCATTTTAAAGCAATATATTATATTACAATATGACTGTCTGAGCAAGTGTAATATATTAGTATTACTATTACATATTACTTTTTTTTTTTTTTTTTTTTACAAAATTTTTAATTAAATATTTAGTGTCACTATTAATCAAATAGTGCATAGGCCAGTGGCATACCTACAATAAAGCAAGCGCACTTTATATCTGGACAAATCCATATGAAATCAACTTGAAAAAAGTCACTCCTGAATAAATAATTTGATGACAAATGATAGAAAATAAGTAATTATTTCAGTTCTGCATTTGTCAAGATAATTTCACAAGAACACTTGCAACGAGACAGATGGACAGAAAGTAATATTGAAAGTAATGCAGCAATTCAGAAAGAAAAGTATAATATACTAGATTTTTTTTGTTAAGTAATATATTTATATTACAAGTTACTGCATTTTGGTAATATATTATGTAATATATTAAGTTATGTAGTGCACATGTCCCAACACTGCATGTTGTACACAGGCCTAAAACAGTTTAAATCAGTTGTCATGTTGTACACAGGCCTAAAACAGTTTAAATCAGTTGTCATGTTGTACACAGGCCTAAAACAGTTTAAATCAGTTGTCATGTTGTACACAGGCCTAAAACAGTTTAAATCAGTTGTCATGTTGTACACAGGCCTAACACAGCTCTTATTTGCGCCGCCCTCGTTGAAAACAATGTATTTGTACATCTGAGTTTCAACAGCGCTATAGCATGGTGCAGTTGTCCGTTGTCACCACCAGGCGGCAGCAAAACCTACATTAGCTGTGAATGTAGATAAACTTCAACAAACACTTTAAAGTGGATTTTAAATCACTGGACCCCAAACCTTTTCATGTCAAGGACCCCCAAACTGACACTGCTTAGCCCACGGACCCCCATTTGAAGAGATAATCAGTCCCTGGACCTCACTTTGGTAATCAGTAGTTTAAATAATTCACTTAACAGCAATTACAATACATTACAATATTTAATACAATACTATATATCTATATACTATACTATATACTATATATCTATGTGGTCCTTGAGAAGGTTCCAGGTGGTCCCCAGGCTAAATGATGGAAGGTTGGTTAACCAGATGTAACTCTTGAGAATGTAAAAATCATTTTTACACTCTCAAAGAGTTAAAATATTCATCATCTGAATTACCACCACTTAATTAAGAAGTTTACATTGTTTTGTTGGCAAAATACAGTCTGGAATTGTGGACAGAATCAAAAGAATTCTTTAATTTCCGGTCTTTGGTGTAAAAATGTAATCAAATGGTGGTCCGTGGCTCAAATGCTGAATAAATGGTGGTCCCTGGAGTCAAAAAGGTTGAAAACCCCTGGTCTAGTTCATCTCTGATTAGTGCAGAGATGAACATTTGTAAACTCAGAGTTACAGACCAAGGGTCTGGGTCCATTTGGTTCCTTCATTTAGCTTTCTGATGGAATAGTGAGTTACACAAATAATAATAACAACTATTATTATTGTTACCCTTATTATTATTGATATTATTGGTATTATCAATACTATTATTATTAATAATCATCATCATCAAGTCATTTTTGTGCACTGACCATAAGATGATGGTACAGCATCCTATATATCCCTGTGATTCTACTGATTTTACTGCAGAAAAATAACAATTATAAGAATGGTGAATGGTCTTAATCAGGGGTTTTCAACCTTTTTGATGCCAGGGCCCACTATTTATTCAGCATTTGAGCTATGGACCAGTTGATGACAGTTTCACCCCTCACACCCAAAACTAAAGAGGTGGGCGTGCATCCTGCCCACCCAATGAAAGGTAATATCAGTGGTTTTCAACCAGTGGTCCTTGAGAGGATTCCAGGTGATCCCCAGAATAAATAATGTTAAGTTGGTTAACCAGATGTAACTCTTTGAGAGCGTAAGAATGAAACCAAATGGACCCTTGCTGGTCCATTTGGTTTCATGTTTACACTCTCAAGAGTTAAAATATTCATCATGTGAATTATCCCAAGTCTACACAACTAGAGAATGTAAAAGATTAATGGTCATTTTGATCTGTATGTTAGACTGTTTGGTTTCCACAAATCCAGCCTGGAATTGTGGACAAAAGCAAATTAATTCTTTAGTTTTGGGGTCTGTGGGTCTAAAATGTGGGTCTATAGTGACATCTTTAACCTGTCCCTGTCATTGTGTGTGGTACCTCATTGTTTTAAAAAAACAATTATTGTACCCATTGCCAAGAAAAACCCTGTAACCTGTCTGAATGATTATCGACCTGTTGCTTTAACGTCGGTTCTTATGAAATGTTTTGAAAGGTTGGTTATTTCTTATATCAAGAGTATAATCCCTGTCGACATTGATCCTCTACAGTTTGCTTATTGTTCGAATAGATCTGTGGATGATGCTATTTCTCTTGCACTACACACTGCCCTAGAACATCTAGAGAAGAAAAACTCTTACGTCAGACTACTGTTTATTGATTACAGCTCCGCATTCAACACGATTGTTCCATCTAAACTGGTGTTGAAACTCAGAGACCTCGGTCTTAGCGGCCAGATCTGTAATTGGGTTTTGATTTTCTAACGGGCAGGCCCCAGGCTGTTCGAATTGGGGAAAGATGCTCATCCACAGTTCTCACTAGAACCGGTGCCCCTCAAGGCTGTTGTCTTAGCCCCCTGTTGTACAGTCTGTTCACGTACGATTGTGTCGCTAGATCTCCTAATAATAGCATAATTAAGTTTGCAGATGACACCACTGTGATTGGTCTGATACTAGAAGGTGACGAGACAGCATACAGGAAGGAGGTAGAGGAGCTAGTCCTGTGGTGTAGAGAAAACAACCTCTCACTTAACGTTACCAAGACCAAAGAAATCATTGTTGACTTTAGGAAGTCCAGTATGATCCACACTCCCATTTACATAGATGGGCAAGCGGTCGACATAGTTGAGGACTTCAAATTCCTAGGAATACACATCACAGACACTCTCACATGGTCACTGAACACAGAGAACATTCTCAAGAAAGCACAGCAGCGACTGTACTTTTTGAGGCGTCTCAAAAAGTTTGGTCTGAGCACCAAGGCACTAGTTAACTTTTACCGGTGCACAATAGAGAGTGTCCTAACGGGCTGTATAACGGTGTGGTACGGCAACACGACCGCCCAGGACTGCAAGAAATTGCAGAGGACTGTAAGAACAGCAGGTAAAATCATTGGTAACAACACATCACTTCCCAGTCTGGGAGATATCTACACCACACGGTGTAAGAGAAAAGCACATAACATCATTGCTGACACCAGTCATCCTGCACATACTCTGTTCCAATTACTACCATCCAAAAAGCGCTACCGTAGCATCAAATCTCGCACTACACGTTTGACGAACAGCTTCTTCCCCCAGGCAGTCAGGCTGCTGAACAGCTGACCTGTACTGTATAGAACTGTCTTTGTGTTGTTCTTGTCTCTGCTGTTGTGCTGTTTTTGTTCTGTATGTGGTTTTGTTGTGGAAGACCGAGATGCTCTGTAGCAAAATGAATTTCATTGTATTCATACATTCGATGTATCTATACACATGACAAATAAACTTGAACTTGAACTTGAACTTGAACTTGAACATCAACTGGTGGTCCTCCTCAAATGCCGAATAAATAATGGGCCCTGCCCTGGTGTCAAAAGGGTTGGTGGGGCTGTTTTGCATGCCATTGTGTTTGGTGGGGTAGACAGGGCATTTAGGGGGGCATTTAGGGGGGCATCCATAAACTCTTGAGAGTGTAAAAATGAAACCAAATGGACCCGCCAGGGTCCATTTGGTTTCATTTTTACGCTCTCAAGAGTTACATTTGGTTAAACAACTGGAATCCTCTCAGGGACCACCTGTTGAAAACCCAGGCACCAGAGGCATGGTCACATTGACTTGTACCGATACAAATGGAACCAAATATGGTTCCATTTGTTCACTCTCAGGAACCTTTCCTTTTTAGTTTTTAGTTTTAAGAGCCAGAGGTCCAAAATGTCACTGTTAATTATGAATTGCGTGCGCCAAACCATATTACTTATACTGTTAGCTTTCCACATACTTTTTCCAGGTGATTACTTACAAAAAGACAGTGAATTATTGTATTATAAATCTTACATTTTTAAATATTCAAATTAGGCAAGTATAAAGGAAAATACAAACAAATATAACATGAAGTTGCTACTACTGTGGAAGGGTTATCATACATTTATATATTTAGGGTTATCTTATATCAATATACTTTATATATTGATCCTATGAACTATTTAATAAAGGTATGTTTTTGCACACTCTTTTGTCTCCTTTTGCTGCTGCAAAGGAGAAAGGAAAAACAAACAAAAACATAATAAAATAAATAATAAAATAAATACAAATAAACATGCAAGTCACCATCATCAGCTATCACATTCTTTATTAATATATTTTTGATTTTAAAATATGCATCTCTTATTCTATTCTGATAATGTGTGAAAATATCAATAAACCAAACGAGAAAAAAAAGACTTGTATGTGTGTGAAGTTCAGTCAGCGTACGAAACAACGTACCCTATAATAATAATAAAAATATATATTATTATTATTATTACCCTATTGGAAACCGTTCTGCTTTAAAAAAAATACTGTAGCAATGAGAAAGCACTTCAACATGTCTAGTTTCAGACAACATTAGAACATAAATAAGATTTAAAATGGATCATTTACGAAGCATCTTCGTAGGAACACTTTCATCTTCCTGAAATATGAATTGTTATCTTGTTTAAAGCACCATGCCAATAGATTGTTGAATAAAATGATGTGGGGAAAAATATACTATACTGTATTAGGGCATTAACCAACTAGTCGACCAGTCGACTTGTCGACAAGTAAAACCACTAGTCGACCTCGTTTTTCTAGTCGACCAGTCGTTAATAAAAAAACAAAACTCCCTCTTTGTTTATATTATATAATACACCACGAAATCTACAGATTGTATAAGCAGCGGACGTGAACCGGAACCGTCATGTGTCCACTGACCCGGCCTCCACACGTGCTTCCTGCCGCTAAAGACAAGAAGAAGCAAAACAACATGGCTACACCAAACACGGCAAGTGAGTCCGCTCCGCCGGCCCCATCTAAAAAACGGACCCGTCGATCAGCTGTATGGCAGCATTTTACTGAAGATGAGCAGAACAACACGGTGGTCTGTAAAGTATGCAAGGCTAAACTGAAATACAACACCAACACGTCTGCTATGACTAGCCACCTGGGCGCTAAACACCCGTATCTAACCGCCGCCGCCGCCAGCACCACCTCCAGCAGCAGCAGCAGCAGTAGCAGCAGCACACCAGCGGGCAGCAAGCAGACGACCATTGCGGCTTATTCCACTCGCCCACTAACGGAGCAGAGACGAAAGAAGATTACAGAATTACTCGTCAACGTTATCATCAAAGACGTCCGTCCCATCTCTGTACTTCATGGAGAAGGTTTCATGGAGTTGATAAAGTTTTTCGAGCTGAGCTACACAATTCCATGTCATAATACAATTTGGAAAACCATCAACAGGCAGTACGAGTCTGTGAGAGACGACATTGCCGAGGAGGTGAAAGGGAAAACGCTCTCCCTCACTACAGACCGGTGGACATCGTGCACCATGGATCTGTACATTACAGTGACCGCTCACTACATCACGGAGCCATGGCAGATCAAATCAAGAGTCCTGCGAACTGACAACATGACTGAGAGACACACTGCTGTAAACATTGCCGAAAAGCTGACCGAAACCATAAAGGACTGGGACTTAACAGTGTTTTCCACAGTCCATGACAACGCGAGCAGCATGAATCTGGCAATGGACCTGTGCCAACAATTTCCCACCCACCTTGGATGCACGGGGCACACGCTCCAACTGGCTATAAAAGCGGGGTTAGATTTACCTGATGTTGAAGACTACAGCTGCTGCTAGGCGTCTCGTCGGACATTTCCGCCACTCTTCAGTTGCACATTGTGCTTTGAAGAAATATCAGCAAAGTCTGGGTAAAACTCCCCGCAAACTCCAGAACGATTGCGCGACCTGCTGGAATTCCACGTTCGCCATGATCGAGTGTCTGTTTGAGCAGCGCATCCCAGTACAGGCGGTTCTGGACGACGGGGAGACTACGAAGCCGTCGCAGAAAAAATCCCTCTCCCTTAAAAGTTGCCAGTGGGATTTAATGGAGCAGCTGATTCCTGTACTGAGGCCTCTAGCCAAGGCCATGACCATAATGTGCGGGCAGGCTCACGTCGGGCTGTCGTTTGTCTATCCCGTCATACTCAACCTCATCGACACCACGCTGACGGAGCAACGCGCTGATTTGGCGACCACCCGCTCATTCAAGAACATCGTGAAGAAACAGCTCATAACACGCTTCAAGTTGGAGAATGATGGTTTGGCTGCGTCCGTCCCAATCACGGCCTGCATGCTGGACCCCCGCTTTAAAGAGCAACATGCAGGCTCATCTTTAAGCAACTCAAATTCCTCCCAGAAAATACCAGAGATGACGCCTGGGAGCATCTGAAGGACCTGGTACCAGACGAACCCGAGCCTGGAGCTGCAGGTGATGATTGTTATTAATGAAATCAATTCCAATAAAAAACCCAATCCTGTATTCATGCGCAGTTGCGCAATATTAATATTAATCGTATTTATTCTTATTTACAATATAATATTGCCTTAATTGCACAACATTCTATTGCTTTGCTAAGCAAAGCAAAGTTTGCTTTGTACTACTTTGTAGATTATTATTATTAGTAGTAGCAGTAGTATTATTGTTATTATAACTAAAAAAACAAACAACGCATTTATTGTATTTTATGTTTCACCATAGGTGATGATGCCGCGTCAGACAATGAGGACAGCGCTGGAATGGAACAAGAGACTGCACGAAAAAAGGATAGACTGGAGAGTGACTTTGAAGAGTTGTTTGGGCCAAATTATGAAAGCGTGGATAAAAAGAAAGCCTCCACGACTGAAGAAGAGCTGCGCGATTACCAACTGGTGCCCCAAATACCCACAATGGAAAACCCGCTGGTGTGGTGGGCACAGAACGAGGGTCGTTTCCCTCGCCTCGCTAAGCTCTCCAAGATCTACCTAGCGATTCCTGCCACCAGCACACCCAGTGAGCGTGTATTCTCCCTGGCAGGGAACACAGTCACCCGCCAGCGCTCCAGTCTGCTCCCTGCCCATGTTAATACACTGGTCTTCCTCAATGCAAACCTGAGAAACGGCCCGGTGACAACAATCAAAGAGGAGGACAGCAACGCTTTCAGTGATAGTGACAACGATTAGATGGATTTCTGTATCCTTGTTGAATCGCGTCACATGTGGATTTAATATTGGATTTATTTTTTTTGTTTTGTGAGGCTGTGGGACAAGTTTTTGGTGAGTCCAATTTTAATTTATTATTGTTATTATTGTTAATATTTAACAGCAGCTGAAAGGCATGATGGTGTTTGTTTGTTGTTTGAAACGCGGAGTTATCACTCACGTGCTTTGCCAAGTGTCTATCGTTGTCATGACAACCTGGCTGCTGCTGCGCAGAATATGCCCCGGTGAGCGGCAGGACTCTAGTCTGTAAAGCGGCCTAAACTGTGTATGTTTTGTTTGGAAGCTATTATGCTACAGGTAATTTGGTTTCGTTTGATGATGCTGCTTGTCTGGCTCGTGTGGCTGGCTTGTAAGGCATTGAACTTGCACTATTAAATGTCATGTTACCTTGGACAAGTTTCTCCGTGTCTTAATTCAAGCTGTTGGTCATAATGGGTAGTTAAACAACTAGTCGACCTGTCGACTATTAAACCAGGCAACTAGTCGACCCCTAAAATCACTAGAAGTTAATGCCCTATACTGTATGTATAAAAACCAACAGTGACTTTCCAGGAGGGCGATATGCCCGGATTCTGTTTACAACAGTGGTTTTCAACCTTTTTCATCTCAGGGACCACCATTTATTCAGGATTTGAGCCACGGACCACCATTTGATTATATTTTAGCCCCACAGACCCCAAATCTAAATATTTATTTTTCTTTTGTCCACGATTCCAGGCTGGATTTGGGGAACCAAAACAAGCAAAACATACATTCCAAAATGGCTAATTCACATGATGAATATTTTAACTCTTGAGAGTGTAAAAAATTTTACACTCTCAAGAGTTACATTTGGTTAAAACAACTTAGCTGGGGACCAACTGGAACCCTCTCAAGGACCACTGGTGGTCCCTGGACCACCTGTTGAAAACCCCTGCTTTACACCAATGATTTGAGTGTAAAGGATTTTCCCAAACTTCCATGTTAGTATTCTGATTTTTAGTACTTTTTTCCTCTGATTCTCTTTCTCCAGTTTGCTTGGATGCAGATTTACATGCGACCAAAGCTTTTCAACCTTTTTCATACCAGGGCCCACTATTTATTAGGGTTATGTTAGGGTTAGGGTTAGCTAACCTAACCCTAACCCTAACCCTATTTATTCTGCACCTTAGCCACGGACCACTAAGGGTTTTCTAGTTTGTGTCTACAATTTAGGAGAAATAACTGGCAAAACTTTGCTCAAAATAACAGTTTTTCTACATTTTCTAAATGTGTATCTTCTTCAAAGTTATGCAATTCAATGTTTAAATATGGTTTAACTCTTGAGAGTGTAAAATGAAACCGAATGGACCTGCAAGGGTCAATGTGGTTTCACTTTACCATCTCAAGAGTTACAGATCTATAACGGTCCATTTGGCTATACCAACTTAGCTGGGGGACCACCTGGAATCCTCTCAGGGACCACTAGTGGTCGCCGGACCACTGGTTGAAAACCACTGCTGTATGTCATTACTAGAATTCCTTATTCTAATCTAGACTACTAGCATGAGACTTTTGAATAATTCATTTACACATTAAAACAGATTAGTCAATCAGGTCCCACGACTCTTAAGAGTCCTAAGCGGGTGTGAACTTACTGAACCAAATCCACAAGACCCGGTCCCTCCATCATCAGGGCTTGACACTAACACTTGCCCGCTTGCCCGGGGCAAGTAAAAAAAAATTGTGGGGAAAGTGAAGACTGCTACCTGGTTGCCCGATCGGGCAAGTGTGCAACTTAGTGCACTATAACACAACATGACATATATTTGTCTTGAAGGCAGTCATTGCACTCTGCCTCTGTGTCTTTCCCTGCTTTCTAGCTATCTCTACCTATCTCTCTCCCAGGTTCATTTGGTTCCAAACTATCATTTTGCTGGGGTCAGGGACCACTGGGTCTTTGACCACTATGGGCTAAACGAAACCAAATGGACCCGCAAGGGTCCATTTGGTTTCATTTTTACGTTCTCAAGAGTTACATCTGGTTAACCAACTTAGCTGGGGACCACCTGGAACCCTGGAAAATGTAAAATTTACAATATATTTTTTGGGGGGCAAGTGACCATGACCTGAGGGCAAGTAGAACCTCGGAGACCTTAGTGTCAACCCCTGATCATCTCCATCTATGAATGACAACGTAGGTTTAGCCTCGACGTGTAAAATATTAACTTCATTGTGTTGTGAGTCTTACAAACTCCACCTCAGAGCAACAAGAATAAACATAAAATAGCTTTTGTGCACATTGTCTTCAAGTATAACCCTATTATGGATGAGTCAGTGTTACATGTTTTTTAGCCTCCCTTTCTTTGGACACAAATACACTGCCACACAGAATTATCACAATTCCAACAGTGGAATTGCGTTTCAATTGTAGTCAAACAAATGCGATTAGAACTTAGTATCACTCCATTTCTACCACATTACTTCTCATTGTCGCGCATTTTGTTGAGGATGTGCGTAAACCCTGTATCTCTGTATTTTAATCACTTTAAAGTTTTTGTTTTCATTAATGCCCTAAATTTTGTACTTTTGTTGTAGGATATTGTAGCGCAAAACTAGTTAACAGCCAATCTACAAGCTCACGACAAGTATTCACAATAACTTGTGACAGACGACATTGAATTAACTGGAACATATGGTCACTGTTTCCTGAACTGTAAGGAACGGTTGTGGAAATACAAGGGCCATTTTTCAATACTCCAAGTTGTCAAGTTCAGACTTGTTTCCTTGTGAGTTCAGACTAGCAAGTTGTCCCTGTGAGTTGATACTTGAGGATGTGAGTAAGTTAGGGTTGATTCTGAGGATTAAAATAGAACTTGTACTTGATTCACCCAAACTGAACGCACTCACAGCATTGCTGCTGTGTTCAGCTTAGATCATGTTTAAAATAGGCTTTAATGCCTACAAAATAAGTACAACTACGTAGTTGTAGGCCCTACAAACATTCTATAAAAAATAAAACACTGCCTCATTCCGATTTTTAGGCTACTGTTAAAATAATATGCATATGAGCCTATGAAGTGCAGCTGGTCTCCGTTTTTTTTTTTTTTTTTTTTTGCAGTAACGTCACAGGCTGGTTCTGACTCCTGTTGCATTTTGGGTAGTTTCCAGTGAGAAGTCAGCATCAAGTCAGGTCCGTAGAGTAGACTTGGTAAAGTTAACATCCTGGGATTTGCTCTGTAGCCTACTTAATGGTCGGTGACTGATGACATATCACAAGGACGCAAGTACGGACAAGTAGGAGTGTTGAAAAACGGCCTGACAGTGTGAAACATCACTGCAAGCTGCTGCTCAATGGGACGGCGGCTGTAAGCTCTCCCAGGTGCATTATGGGTAAACCAGCTGCTGCTGACTGGGACGGCGGCTGTAAGCTACCCCAGCTGCATTATGGGTAAAAGGCAGACAACAGTAAATACGCAGTAGAGGCCATAGATATATAATAAAGCTAGATGTCTATCCCGTGCTGCTGGCCAATGGGGATTGACATCGTTACGTGGCGGCCATCTTGTGAGAGGATAGCGTAACATTGTGTCTATGAGCATATACTTTTTACATGACGATAACTCGCTTATTTTTCAACCGATTTTCAAGCGGATTGGTTTGTTGTAAACGCCAGAGCATAATATGAGCCGTTATATAATGTTTTTGGAAAAGAAAAAAAAATAGCAAAAATCATAGCCACGTTGATGACGTTCATAATAATGCAATCCGTTTGTAAATCCGTCACGTTTTGAGCGAGTTCTAGCTGTTTTTGTTTGGGCTACCAGTCTACCATAGAGCATAGTGTATTTAATCCTCTCACAAGATGGCCGCCGTGAACGACGTCAGAGACTCCGCCTCCAGACATCTAGCTTTCTTATCTATGGTAGAGGCTAAATAGCGTTAGTGCATCCCAGAAACTCACAACTAAGCAGTTTGAAGAGTCTCTTCATAGAACAACAACGGCAAACATGCTCCAACATCCACACACTGTGTGTTGATAAAGTGTGTGCAGAACTTGTTTGCCCTGTTTGCCCTGAATTCTCTATACTCCGCTGTGTCACAAAGTGGTCCGTGGACCCTCAGCGTTCGCTCCAAATGGATCCTTAACAAGGTCTGTAACTCTGAGAGTGTAAAGAACAATTTTGTACACACTCTCACAGTTATGGGGGGTCCCTGAAATGGAGCGCTTTGAGAACCAAAATGGTACGACGCTTTGCAAAGCGAAGTGACAGCGAGTTGATTGGAGAGTCTGTCGGTCCGTGGGTCCAGCCCCTCGCTGTGGACCGTTCTGATTGGCTACTGTACGTCCCACCTGTCTCTGATTGGCTACTGTGCGTCCAACCTGTCTCTGATTGGCTGTGGTCTCTCAGTAGCTGCTCTCGTGTCCAGTCAGAATGTAGAGGTTGCTCAGAGCTGAAGGGTTTTCTGTGGGAGTGCTCTGGAGGACGATGTCTCTGAGGACAAAACAAAAAGAACTGGTTTAACTTGTAAAGTATAGGTTAAGATCATCAGTTCTGTTAGTGTGATCTGGAGGACGATGTCTCTGAGGACAAAACAACATGTTAAGATCATCAGTTCTGTTAGTGTGCTCTGGAGGACGATGTCTCTGAGGACAAAACAAAAAGAACTGGTTTAACTTGTAAAGTATAGGTTAAGATCATCAGTTCTGTTAGTGTGCTCTGGAGGACGATGTCTCTGAGGACAAAACAACATGTTAAGATCATCAGTTCTGTTAGTGTGCTCTGGAGGACGATGTCTCTGAGGACAAAACAAAAAGAACTGGTTTAACTTGTAAAGTATAAGTTAAGATCATCAGTTCTGTTAGTGTGCTCTGGAGGACTATGTCTCTGGTGGAAAAACAACATGTTTTGACTTGTAAAGTATAGGTTAAGATCATCAGTTCTGTTAGTGTGCTCTGGAGGACTATGTCTCTGTCGGAAAGGACAAAACAAAAACAACTGGTTTGACTTGTAAAGTAGTTTGTGTACTGAACGGTTTTTAGCTGTTGAAAAATAGCAGACCAACAAGCTCATGAGCTTGTAGTTCTGCTATTTTTGAAAAATTGTGAAAATGTGCTGCAAATCTCTGAATACATTATTTTGGAAGCAAACATGTTTAACTCAAATCTTTGCTTCTGGGGGATCCCTAGAACAACATGTTTTCAGATGGGGGTCTGCAGCCAAATATGGATAATTCTGGTGGTCCTTGGCTTGAAATGTTAGCATCACTGACACAGGAACACAGATTTTTCATAAAAACTAGAATCTATTGTCAGAAACTATAGAATCTACTGTCAAAAACTCGATTCTAGCGTCAGAAACTATAATTTAGTGTCAATAATTAGAATCTAGTGTCGGAAACTACTGTAGAATCTAGCGTCAAAAGCTAGAATTTTGCTGCAGCTATAATCTGGTGTCAGGAACTACTGTATAATCTGGTGTCAGGAACTACTGTATAATCTGGTGTCAGGAACTACTGTATAATCTGGTGTCAGAAACTCGAATCGAGGGTCAAGACAAAATGGGTTAAGAAGATAGACAAAACAATTAAATCAGGGCTGCCCAAAAGGTAGATGGTGATCTAGCAGTAGATCACACAGACCATGCAGGTAGATCACATGACAGTCCCCTAAAATGTATAGATCTGTAACTCTTGAGAGCGGGTCCATTTGGTTTCATTTTACCGCTCTCAAGAGTTAAATTACATTTAAATGAATTACGTAATTTCAAGAGTCCACACAATTAGAACATGGAGAATAATTGTTATTTTGACCAAAGTTTTGCCGTTCTCTTTCCCAGTTGTGGACAAAAACGTGAAAGTTATTAGTTTTGGGTGCAAGAGCAGAATAGA
The DNA here is from genome assembly GCA_039105355.1 of Benthosema pterotum. Lineage (NCBI taxonomy): Eukaryota > Metazoa > Chordata > Actinopteri > Myctophiformes > Myctophidae > Benthosema > Benthosema pterotum. Next base: position 59,388,809 of record CM076967.1, read on the forward strand.
GTAGAACTCACCACAGTGTGTTCATTCACATAGAACTAGAATAGAGTAGAACTAGAATATAGTAGAACTAGAATAGAGTAGAACTCACCACAGTGTGTTCATTCACATAGAACTAGAATAGAGTAGAACTAGAATATAGTAGAACTCACCACAGTGTGTTCATTCACATAGAACTAGAATAGAGTAGAACTAGAATATAGTAGAACTAGAATAGAGTAGAACTCACCACAGTGTGTTCATTCACATAGAACTAGAATAGAGTAGAACTAGAATATAGTAGAACTAGAATAGAGTAGAACTCACCACAGTGTGTTCATTCACATAGAACTAGAATAGAGTAGAACTAGAATATAGTAGAACTAGAATAGAGTAGAACTCACCACAGTGTGTTCATTCACGTAGAACTAGAATAGAGTAGAACTAGAATATAGTAGAACTAGAATAGAGTAGAACTCACCACAGTGTGTTCATTCACATAGAACTAGAATAGAGTAGAACTCACCACAGTGTGTTCATTCACATAGAACTAGAATAGAGTAGAACTAGAATATAGTAGAACTAGAATAGAGTAGAACTCACCACAGTGTGTTCATTCACATAGAACTAGAATAGAGTAGAACTAGAATATAGTAGAACTAGAATATAGTAGAACTCACCACAGTGTGTTCATTCACATAGAACTAGAATAGAGTAGAACTAGAATATAGTAGAACTAGAATAGAGTAGAACTCACCACAGTGTGTTCATTCAAATAGAACTAGAATATAGTAGAACTAGAATAGAGTAGAACTAGAATAGAGTAGAACTCACCACAGTGTGATCATTCACATAGAACTAGAATAGAGTAGAACTAAAATAGAGTAGAACTAACCACAGTGTGTTCATTCACATAGAACTGGAATAGAGTAGAATTAGAATATAGTAGAACTCAACACAGTGTGTTCATTCACATAGAACTAGAATATAGTAGAACTCACCACAGTGTGTTCATTCACATAGAATTAGAATAGAGTAGAACTCACCACAGTGTGTTCATTCACATAGAGCTAGAATAGAGTAGAACTCACTACAGTGTGTTCATTCACATAGAACTAGAATATAGTAGAACTAGAATATAGTAGAACTCACTACAGTGTGTTCATTCACATAGAACTAGAATAGAGTAGAAGTAGGATAGAGTAGAACTAGAATATAGTAGAACTAGAATAGAGTAGAACTCACCACAGTGTGTTCATTCACATAGAACTAGAATAGAGTAGAACTAGAATAGAGTAGAACTAGAATAGAGTAGAACTAGAATAGAGTAGAACTCACCACAGTGTGTTCATTCACATAGAACTAGAATAGAGTAGAACTAGAATATAGTAGAACTAGAATAGAGTAGAACTCACCACAGTGTGTTCATTCACATAGAACTAGAATAGAGTAGAACTAGAATATAGTAGAACTAGAATAGAGTAGAACTCACTACAGTGTGTTCATTCACATAGAACTAGAATAGAGTAGAACTCACCACAGTGTGTTCATTCACATAGAATTAGAATAGAGTAGAACTCACCACAGTGTGTTCATTCACATAGAACTAGAATACAGTAGAACTCACTACAGTGTGTTCATTCACATAGAACTAGAATATAGTAGAACTAGAATAGAGTAGAACTAGAATATAGTAGAACTAGAATATAGTAGAACTCACTACAGTGTGTTCATTCACATAGAACTAGAATAGAGTAGAAGTAGGATAGAGTAGAACTAGAATAGAGTAGAACTCACCACAGTGTGTTCATTGACATAGAACTAGAATAGAGTAGAACTAGAATAGAGTAGAACTAGAATAGAGTAGAACTCACCACAGTGTGTTCATTCACATAGAACTAGAATAGAGTAGAACTCACTACAGTGTGTTCATTCACATAGAACTAGAATAGAGTAGAACTAAAATAGAGTAGAACTAGAATAGAGTAGAACTCACCACAGTGTGTTCATTCACATAGAACTAGAATAAAGTAGAACTCACCACAGTGTGTTCATTCACATAGAACTAGAATAGAGTAGAACTAGAATATAGTAGAACTAGAATAGAGTAGAACTCACCACAGTGTGATCATTCACATAGAACTAGAATAAAGTAGAACTCACCACAGTGTGTTCATTCAAATAGAACTAGAATAGAGTAGAACTAGAATAGAGTAGAACTAACCAGTGTGTTCATTCACATAGAACTAAAATAGAGTAGAATTAGAATATAGTAGAACTAGAATAGAGTAGAACTCACCACAGTGTGTTCATTCACATAGAACTAGAATATAGTAGAACTAGAATAGAGTAGAACTCACCACAGTGTGTTCATTCACATAGAAGTAGAATATAGTAGAACTAGAATAGAGTAGAACTCACCACAGTGTGTTCATTCACATAGAAGTAGAATATAGTAGAACTAGAATAGAGTAGAACTAGAATACAGTAGAACTCACTACAGTGTGTTCATTCACATAGAACTAGAATATAGTAGAACTAGAATATAGTAGAACTAGAATATAGTAGAACTAGAATATAGTAGAACTCACCACAGTGTGTTCATTCACATAGAACTAGAATATAGTAGAACTAGAATAGAGTAGAACTCATCACAGTGTGTTCATTCACATAGAACTAGAATAGAGTAGAACTAGAATATAGTAGAACTAGAATAGAGTAGAACTCACCACAGTGTGTTCATTCACATAGAACTAGAATAGAGTAGAACTCACTACAGTGTGTTCATTCACATAGAACTAGAATAGAGTAGAACTCACCACAGTGTGTTCATTCACATAGACCTAGAATAGAGTAGAACTAAAATAGAGTAGAACTAGAATAGAGTAGAACTAGAATAGAGTAGAACTCACCACAGTTTGTTCATTCACATAGAACTAGAATAAAGTAGAACTCACCACAGTGTGTTCATTCACATAGAACTAGAATAGAGTAGAACTCACCATAGTGTGTCCATTCACATAGAACTAGAATATGGTAGAACTAGAATAGAGTAGAACTAGAATAGAGTAGAACTAAAATAGAGTAGAACTAGAATAGAGTAGAACTCACCACAGTGTTTTTATCCACATAGAACTAGAATATAGTAGAACTAGAATAAAGTAGAACTCATCACAGTGTGTTCATTCACATAGAACTAGAATAGAGTAGAACTAGAATATAGTAGAACTAGAATAGAGTAGAACTCACTACAGTGTGTTCATTCACATAGAACTAGAATAGAGTAGAACTCACTACAGTGTGTTCATTCACATAGAACTAGAATAGAGTAGAACTCACTACAGTGTGTTCATTCACATAGAACTAGAATAGAGTAGAACTCACCACAGTGTGTTCATTCACATAGAACTAGAATAGAGTAGAACTAGAATAGAGTAGAACTCATCACAGTGTGTTCATTCACATAGAACTAGAATAGAGTAGAACTCATCACAGTGTGTTCATTCACATAGAACTAGAATAGAGTAGAACTCACCACAGTGTGTTCATTCACATAGAACTAGAATAGAGTAGAACTAGAATAGAGTAGAACTCACCACAGTTTGTTCGTTCACATAGAACTAGAATAAAGTAGAACTCACCACAGTTTGTTCATTCACATAGAACTAGAGTAGAGTAGAACTCACTACAGTGTGTTCATTCACATAGAACTAGAATAGAGTAGAACTCACCACAGTGTGTTAATTCACATAGAACTAGAATAGAGTAGAACTCACCACAGTGTGTTCATTCACATAGAACTAGAATAGAGTAGAACTCACCACAGTGTGTTCATTGACATAGAACTAGAATAGAGTAGAACTAGAATAGAGGAGAACTAGAATAGAGTAGAACTCACCACAGTGTGTTCATTCACATAGAACTAGAATAGAGTAGAACTAGAATATAGTAGAACTAGAATAGAGTAGAACTCACCACAGTGTGTTCATTCACATAGAACTAGAACAGAGTAGAACTAGAATAGAGTAGAACTCACCACAGTGTTTTTATCCACATAGAAGTAGAATATAGTAGAACTAGAATAGAGTAGAACTCAGCACAGTGTGTTCATTCACATAGAACTAGAACAGAGTAGAACTAGAACAGAGTAGAACTCACCACAGTGTGTTCATTCACATAGAACTAGAATATAGTAGAACTAGAATAGAGTAGAACTCACCACAGTGTGTTCATTCACATAGAACTAGAATAGAGTAGAACTCACCACAGTGTGTTCATTCACATAGAACTAGAATAGAGTAGAACTAGAATAGAGTAGAACTCACCACAGTGTGTTCATTCAAATAGAACTAGAATAGAGTAGAACTAGAATAGAGTAGAACTAACCAGTGTGTTCATTCACATAGAACTAAAATAGAGTAGAATTAGAATATAGTAGAACTAGAATAGAGTAGAACTCACCACAGTGTGTTCATTCACATAGAACTAGAATATAGTAGAACTAGAATAGAGTAGAACTCACCACAGTGTGTTCATTCACATAGAAGTAGAATATAGTAGAACTAGAATAGAGTAGAACTCACCACAGTGTGTTCATTCACATAGAAGTAGAATATAGTAGAACTAGAATAGAGTAGAACTAGAATACAGTAGAACTCACTACAGTGTGTTCATTCACATAGAACTAGAATATAGTAGAACTAGAATATAGTAGAACTAGAATATAGTAGAACTCACCACAGTGTGTTCATTCACATAGAACTAGAATATAGTAGAACTAGAATAGAGTAGAACTCATCACAGTGTGTTCATTCACATAGAACTAGAATAGAGTAGAACTAGAATATAGTAGAACTAGAATAGAGTAGAACTCACCACAGTGTGTTCATTCACATAGAACTAGAATAGAGTAGAACTCACTACAGTGTGTTCATTCACATAGACCTAGAATAGAGTAGAACTAAAATAGAGTAGAACTAGAATAGAGTAGAACTAGAATAGAGTAGAACTCACCACAGTTTGTTCATTCACATAGAACTAGAATAAAGTAGAACTCACCACAGTGTGTTCATTCACATAGAACTAGAATAGAGTAGAACTCACCACAGTGTGTCCATTCACATAGAACTAGAATATGGTAGAACTAGAATAGAGTAGAACTAGAATAGAGTAGAACTAAAATAGAGTAGAACTAGAATAGAGTAGAACTCACCACAGTGTTTTATCCACATAGAACTAGAATATAGTAGAACTAGAATAAAGTAGAACTCATCACAGTGTGTTCATTCACATAGAACTAGAATAGAGTAGAACTAGAATAGAGTAGAACTCACTACAGTGTGTTCATTCACATAGAACTAGAATAGAGTAGAACTCACTACAGTGTGTTCATTCACATAGAACTAGAATAGAGTAGAACTCACCACAGTGTGTTCATTCACATAGAACTAGAATAGAGTAGAACTCACCACAGTGTGTTCATTCACATAGAACTAGAATAGAGTAGAACTCACTACAATGTGTTCATTCACATAGAACTAGAATAGAGTAGAACTAGAATAGAGTAGAACTCATCACAGTGTGTTCATTCACATAGAACTAGAATAGAGTAGAACTCACCACAGTGTGTTCATTCACATAGAACTAGAATAGAGTAGAACTCACCACAGTGTGTTCATTCACATAGAACTAGAATAGAGTAGAAGTAGAATAGAGTAGAACTCACCACAGTGTGTTCATTCACATAGAACTAGAATAGAGTAGAACTCACCACAGTCAAGTCAAGTCAAGTCAAGTTTATTTGTATAGCACATTTAAAAACAACAGCAGTTGACCCAAAGTGCTTTCCATGATTTTTTTTTCTTTCTTCCCCATACTAATGAATAAAATCTCATAGCATACAAAAATAAAATATGATAAAAACAGAACAAAATAAGAGCTAAAAACAGAATAAAATAATAAGAACATCACACAGAGCAATAAAAGAGGCAGAAGACAATCACACAGAATCGATAAAACAAGTACTAATTAAGAGCTAAAGGCAATTGTGAAAAGGTGAGTTTTTAAGGAGGATTTGAAACTGCCAATGGTGGGGCTGGATTTGATGTGTAGCGGGAGACTGTTCCAGAGTTTGGGGGCTATGGCGGAGAAGGCCCGGTCGCCTTTAGATTTTAGACATGTTTTAGGGACCGCAAGGGAGAGCTGGGAAGTGGACCTAAGTAGCCTGGGGGGAGATGGTGCAGAGACCAAGTCACAAATGTAATCAGGAGCTAGACCATTTATGGCTTTAAAAACGAAAAGTAAAATTTTAAAATCAATCCGGTATTTAACAGGTAGCCAATGAAGTTGAGCCAGGACCGGAGTTATATGCTCGCGTATTCTGGTTCCTGTTAAAAGTCTAGCTGCAGAGTTTTGGACAACTTGTAAGCGGGAGAGGTTTGATTGGGTGATGCCATGGTACAATGAATTGCAGTAGTCCAACCGTGAGGTAATAAAAGCGTGTATCACAATTTCCAGGTCATGGTGAGATAAAATAGGTTTTAGTTTGGAAATGGTCCGTAACTGATAAAAACTGCTGCTAACGACACTAGATACCTGTTTATTAAAATTCAAGCTTGAGTCCAAGTAGACACCTAGGTTCTTAACCGTATTGTGCAAATTCGCAGAAAGGGGGCCAAGGGAACTTTTGAGGTGGTGTATGGATTTTTGAGGACCAAAAATGATGACTTCCGTTTTGTTATTGTTTAACTGAAGAAAGTTTGTCGCCATCCACTTCTTGATGTCGTCTAGACAATTTAAAATTCTGTTAAAACAGGAGGGGTTATTCGGTGTAACTGGTAAGTAAAATTGTGTATCATCTGCATAGAAATGGTAGGGGATATCATGCTTCTTAAAAATAGAGCCTAGGGGAAGCATATAAAGGGAGAAGAGGAGGGGCCCTAGTATTGATCCCTGAGGGACCCCACATGTAATGGGGGCCAGGGACGATGAGAAGGTGCCCAGAGTGACATTAAAAGTTCTATTATTCAAATAAGAAGTGAACCAGTTTAGAACAGTGCCTTTAAAACCAACCTCAGATTCAAGACGTTTTAGGAGAATATCATGATCGATGGTATCGAAAGCGGCCGTAAGGTCCAATAGGATTAAAATAGCACAGGAGCCAGAGTCGACTGTTAAAAGGATATCGTTGTGCACTTTAAGTAGCGCGGTTTCAGTACTGTGCAAAGTTCTAAACCCAGATTGGAATTTGTCCATAGATTTAAAAGAGTTTAAAAAAGCAGAGACTTGGCTAAAAACAACTTTTTCTAAAATTTTGGAGATAAAAGGCAGCTTAGAGATGGGCCGGAAATTATTTAGATCGGTCGGATCTAAACCAGGTTTTTTAAGCAGTGGATGGACAGTAGCATGTTTGAAGCTTGAGGGGACGACTCCAGTTCTGAGACTGCTGTTTATAATTTCAAGGGTGAATGGGCCGATTGTGGAAAAAACCTCTTTGAAAAGGCGGGATGGAATAATGTCAGAGGGGCTGGAGGTGTTTTTCAGATGGGAGACCACATCAGAAAGGAGTGTAAATGACATAGGTTCAAAGTGGTGGAGGTGGTTGGCTGAAGGGTTAGTAATAGCAGAGGTAGAAGTTGTAGGTGATATAGATGCTCTAATAGTGTTAATTTTGTTTGTAAAAAAGTTCATGAATGACTCGCATAATGCTGGGGTAGGGGCTGGAATATTAGTCATCGATGAGACAGGATTTAGAATGGAGTTGATTGTGTTAAACAGTACCTGGGGCCTATGAGCATTCTTGTTTATTAGATTTGCATAATATTGGGATTTGGCGGTCTTAACAGAAGCTTGGTATGCCTTTAGGCAGTTTCTAAATATGTCATATGAGATCTGTAATTTGTCCTTTTTCCATTTTCTTTCTGCACTCCGACAGGCCTGTCTAAGCGATCGACTTGCGTCATTTAGCCAGGGGTGGCAGCACTAGCGGGCTTTTTTCTGGTGGGTTTTAGAGGTGCTACGCGGTCCAAGGTGGCAGAGCAAGTGGAATTGAAGAGTGTGACTAGGGATTCGGTGTCCGTGCGAGAGGAGATGGCATCTGACAAGAGGGATGAGTGGGTGGTCATGAAAACACTTGAAAATTGGATGGCCGAATTTGGGTTAAAGGAACGGATGAGAGAGTTTTCCGGAGGGGGGGCTTCGCGAGTGATGGACAATAAGGATTCGAAGAGAATCAATTTGTGGTCGGAGATGCCAGTGTCAATTTTATCGTTGACAGAGATCGATATACCGGCGGAGAGCACAAGATCCAAGGTATGGCCTTTGTTGTGAGTTGGGCCAGAGACTGACTGGGTGAGATTAAAGGACTCCACTAGTTGAAGAAAATCCCTAACCATAGGTTTTTCGGGGCAGTCCACGTGTACATTTATATCCCCAATAATAAGTCGACTATCACAGCGCAGTTCCATATGGGAGAGGAGGTGTGAAAATTCCTCAATAAAGTTGCCCTTAGATTTTGGAGGCCGATAAACCAGGGCACACAGAATGGGGATAGGAGCTTCAATTAAAACTAATTGGACTTCAAAAGTGGAATATACCTCCACCGGAAGACGTCTGCATTTAAAAATGTCCTTAAAAACAGTGGCTAAGCCTCCCCCACGGCCTGCTCTTGGAGAGTTAAAAAAGGACCACTGGGGGGGGCATACATCGCCAAGTGAGGTGAGATCACCAGCATTAACCCATGTTTCGGTTAGGAATAGGAAATCCAGGTTGTGGAACTTAATTTTGTCATTTAAGATAAATGCCTTTTGATTTAGTGATTGGGTGTTTAATAGGCCGAAATTGATTATTTTGAGGGGTGGATTCTGATCATTTTTTGTTAATGAGGGGGCACAATACTGTAAGGGACGGAGTGCATTTCTGAGCTGCTTGGGTCTGAGGGGTTTGGGTTTGCATTGCGATCTTAGGCCCATATGAACAGGGATAGAGAAATGCTGAGGTGGAATGCTACTGATAGAAGAAAATGCTTCGTGATTTTTGGTGGAAGGTCCGCCCGGCCAGCAGGGGGCGATAGATGGAACGCGGGACTGTATACTGGAGTGACCTCCGAGGGAGGGGTCAGCCAGAGCAGACGAGGCAGCATGTCAGAGTTGTTGTTGTTGTTGTTGTTGTTGTTGTTGTTGATAGTTTTTATGAGCCGCCACAGAGCGACGGAAATTAAGGGACAACATTTCACGACCTAATTTGCTAGGGTGCAGACCATCGTGATACAACGAGTGGTGGTTCCAAAACAAAAAGAAATTTGGGATGTATTGGAGGTTTGCGGCGAGACAAGCAGATTGGAGCCAATAATGAAGCTGAAGAAGTTTGCTGACGCGCACATCACCGCGGCCCAGCGTGGGAAGTGGACCAGAGATGTGTGCAGATAAACCGGAGTTTCGGAGGAGGGTGAAAATCGATTTAAAATTGGAGCGCGTTACTTCTGAATGGAAATCATTCACTCCACAGTGGATAATAATGGTGGTGATGGAGGACGGGAGAGATGTCAGAATTTCGGGGAGTTCATTGAGGACATCGTCGGTGGTCGCGCCGGACCTGGAGAGATTTATTGCGTTGACAAATTTGAGAGACTTTGTCACTGAGTCGCCAACAATGGCGGTGGTGGGGGTAATAAGCGGCGGAGGGTTGGACACCGGGTGATGCTGCAGCAATTCTGCCGGTGCTGGAGGGCTGGTGGGCCGCGCAGCAGGAGCAGGCCGCTGCGGTGGGGGGGGCGGAGTTGCTCTTGCTGAGGAGTAGACCGGAGAAGTGGGCACTGGGGGCTGTGTTGGGGGGACAATGATTCAGGTGCTGGGGGGCTATTTCTGCTAGCCTCTGCGGCCAGTACGGGGGGCTCGGGCGGACAGGGAGATGGGAGACCCCCCGAATGTCTAATAACAGCCGACCTCAGCATCTTGCGGCGGCTGGAGGCGCCCGAACCTGAGTCCAGGGGGGTGACGATGTGGTCAGCAGGACGGGAGGCTACTTTGTCATTTGCCAGAACTGAGAACTTATTCGTAATTTCAAGTGTAGGTCGGGGACGGGGCTTAATATCTCGTCCACGGCCGCGGCCCCGGCCGGCCGTTTTCCATGGGGCCGCAGGAGTGGAGCTCGCCATGGGCAGGCGCGGAACATCAACCCGGACACAACGACCGGTGGCGTCCACGTCCACAAGGGCCGGAACGGTATCGTCCAATTCGGCCGTTTGGCCAGTCGAGGCAGGGCGGCTAGGGGCGGCTAGGACGTCCGGGACAGGAACAGGAGCCGGGAGAGTGTCATCATAAACAGCCAGGGGTGCTGCTGGTGCCGGACCGATGAAGACCTCGGAGGGGTCCGAGGCAGGACCGGCGTATTGGAACAGAGAGTTGAGGAGGATCTCATCGTCGCGTATCTGATACAGCCTGGAGATTCTATCCTGGAGCTCGGACACCTTCTGGGTCAGGCGGAGACAGCTGTCACAGTCGGAGCCGGAGGATGACGAGGTATGTGCTGGTGGCATGTCTGGGGGTGAGAAAGAACTGTGGCCAGTAAAAGTGACACTGGTGGTAGATAAGTGCGGGTTTTTGATGTTTTATTAGCTTCCAGGCTGAGGCTTATGGCGGAACGCACCGGCGGGGGCCACATACAGTGGCCCGCAGCGTTTAGACGGTATAACAGTGGCAGCCAAGTAGCAGTAGCAGGTCCAGTTACGGATCGGAACTTACCCACACAGGCCCAGAGACTGGGCCTGTTGCGGTGAGACGGCGCTGGGTAAGCCGAGATGTAGTCGCTCCTCGCCGGTACTGTAGGGTGGCTAGCTGGGCTGGCTGGCTGTCACAGTGTGTTCATTGACATAGAACTAGAATAGAGTAGAACTAGAATAGAGTAGAACTAGAATAGAGTAGAACTCACCACAGTGTGTTCATTCACATAGAACTAGAATAGAGTAGAACTAGAATATAGTAGAACTAGAATAGAGTAGAACTCACCACAGTGTGTTCATTCACATAGAACTAGAATATAGTAGAACTAGAATAGAGTAGAACTAGAATAGAGTAGAACTCACTACAGTGTGTTCATTCACATAGAACTAGAACAGAGTAGAACTAGAACAGAGTAGAACTCACCACAGTGTGTTCATTCACATAGAACTAGAATATAGTAGAACTAAAATAGAGTAGAACTCACCACAGTGTGTTCATTCACATAGAACTAGAATAGAGTAGAACTCACCACAGTGTGTTCATTCACATAGAACTAGAATAGAGTAGAACTAAAAAAGAATAGAACTCACCACAGTGTGTTCATTCACATAGAACTAGAATAGAGTAGAACTAGAATAAAGTAGAACTCACCACAGTGTGTTCATTCACATAGAACTAGAATATAGTAGAACTAGAATAGAGTAGAACTCACCACAGTGTGTTCATTCACATAGAACTAGAACAGAGTAGAACTAGAATAGAGTAGAACTAGAATAGAGTAGAACTCACTACAGTGTGTTCATTCACATAGAACTAGAATAGAGTAGAACTCACCACAGTGTGTTCATTCACATAGAACTAGAATAGAGTAGAACTAGAATAGAGTAGAACTCACCACAGTTTGTTCATTCACATAGAACTAGAATAGAGTAGAACTCACTACAGTGTGTTCATTCACATAGAACTAGAGTAGAGTAGAACTCACTACAGTGTGTTCATTCACATAGAACTAGAATAGAGTAGAACTCACCACAGTGTGTTAATTCACATAGAACTAGAATAGAGTAGAACTAGAATATAGTAAAACTAGAATAGAGTAGAACTCACCACAGTGTGTTCATTCACATAGAACTAGAATAAAGTAGAACTCACCACAGTGTGTTCATTCACATAGAACTAGAATAGAGTAGAACTAGAATAGAGTAGAACTCACTACAGTGTGTTCATTCACATAGAACTAGAATAGAGTAGAACTCACCACAGTGTGTTCATTCACATAGAACTAGAACAGAGTAGAACTAGAATAGAGTAGAACTCACCAAAGTGTTTTTATCCACATAGAAGTAGAATATAGTAGAACTAGAATAGAGTAGAACTCACCACAGTGTTTTATCCACATAGAAGTAGAATATAGTAGAACTAGAATAGAGTAGAACTAGAACAGAGTAGAACTCACCACAGTGTGTTCATTCACATAGAAATAGAATAGAGTAGAAGTAGAATAGAGTAGAACTCACCACAGTGTGTTCATTCACATAGAACTAGAATAGAGTAGAACTCACCACAGTGTGTTCATTCACATAGAACTAGAATAGAGTAGAACTAAAAAAGAATAGAACTCACCACAGTGTGTTCATTCACATAGAACTAGAATAGAGTAGAACTCACCACAGTGTGTTCATTCACATAGAACTAGAATAGAGTAGAACTCACCACAGTGTGTTCATTCACATAGAGCTAGAATACAGTAGAACTAAAATAGAGTAGAACTAGAATATAGTAGAACTCACCACAGTGTGTTCATTCACATAGAACTAGAATAAAGTAGAACTCACTACAGTGTGTTCATTCACATAGAACTAGAATAGAGTAGAACTCACCACAGTGTGTTCATTCACATAGAACTAGAATAGAGTAGAACTCACCACAGTGTGTTCATTCACATAGAACTAGAATAAAGTAGAACTCACTACAGTGTGTTCATTCACATAGAACTAGAATAGAGTAGAACTCACCACAGTGTGTTCATTCACATAGAACTAGAATAGAGTAGAACTAGAATAGAGTAGAACTAGAATAGAGTAGAACTCACCACAGTGTGTTCATTCACATAGAACTAGAATAGAGTAGAACTAGAATATAGTAGAACTAGAATAGAGTAGAACTCACTACAGTGTGTTCATTCACATAGAACTAGAATAGAGTAGAACTCACCACAGTGTTTTTATCCACATAGAAGTAGAATATAGTAGAACTAGAATAGAGTAGAACTCACTACAGTGTGTTCATTCACATAGAACTAGAATAGAGTAGAACTAGAATATAGTAGAACTAGAATAGAGTAGAACTCACCACAGTGTGTTCATTCACATAGAATTAGAATAGAGTAGAACTCACCACAGTGTGTTCATTCACATAGAACTAGAATAGAGTAGAACTAGAATATAGTAGAACTAGAATATAGTAGAACTAGAATATAGTAGAACTCACCACAGTGTGTTCATTCACATAGAAGTAGAATATAGTAGAACTAGAATAGAGTAGAACTAGAATACAGTAGAACTCACTACAGTGTGTTCATTCACATAGAACTAGAATATAGTAGAACTAGAATATAGTAGAACTAGAATATAGTAGAACTAGAATATAGTAGAACTCACCACAGTGTGTTCATTCACATAGAACTACAATATAGTAGAACTAGAATAGAGTAGAACTCATCACAGTGTGTTCATTCACATAGAACTAGAATAGAGTAGAACTAGAATATAGTAGAACTAGAATAGAGTAGAACTCACCACAGTGTGTTCATTCACATAGAACTAGAATAGAGTAGAACTCACTACAGTGTGTTCATTCACATAGAACTAGAATAGAGTAGAACTAAAATAGAGTAGAACTAGAATAGAGTAGAACTAGAATAGAGTAGAACTCACCACAGTGTGTTCATTCACATAGACCTAGAATAGAGTAGAACTAAAATAGAGTAGAACTAGAATAGAGTAGAACTAGAATATAGTAGAACTCACCACAGTGTGTTCATTCACATAGAACTAGAATAGAGTAGAACTCACCACAGTGTGTCCATTCACATAGAACTAGAATAGAGTAGAACTCACTACAGTGTGTTCATTCACATAGAACTAGAATAGAGTAGAACTCACCACAGTGTGTCCATTCACATAGAACTAGAATAGAGTAGAACTCACTACAGTGTGTTCATTCACATAGAACTAGAATATGGTAGAACTAGAATAGAGTAGAACTCACCACAGTGTGTTCATTCACATAGAACTAGAATATAGTAGAACTAGAATATAGTAGAACTAGAATAGAGTAGAACTAAAATAGAGTAGAACTAGAATAGAGTAGAACTCACCACAGTGTTTTTATCCACATAGAACTAGAATATAGTAGAACTAGAATAAAGTAGAACTCATCACAGTGTGTTCATTCACATAGAACTAGAATAGAGTAGAACTAGAATATAGTAGAACTAGAATAGAGTAGAACTCACTACAGTGTGTTCATTCACATAGAACTAGAATAGAGTAGAACTCACTACAGTGTGTTCATTCACATAGAACTAGAATAGAGTAGAACTCACCACAGTGTGTTCATTCACATAGAACTAGAATAGAGTAGAACTCACTACAGTGTGTTCATTCACATAGAACTAGAATAGAGTAGAACTAGAATAGAGTAGAACTCACCACAGTGTGTTCATTCACATAGAACTAGAATAGAGTAGAACTAGAATAGAGTAGAACTAGAATATAGTAGAACTAGAATAGAGTAGAACTAGAATAGAGTAGAACTCACCACAGTGTGTTCATTCACATAGAACTAGAATAGAGTAGAACTAGAATAGAGTAGAACTCACCACAGTTTGTTCGTTCACATAGAACTAGAATAAAGTAGAACTCACCACAGTGTGTTCATTCACATAGAACTAGAATAGAGTAGAACTAGAATAGAGTAGAACTCACCACAGTTTGTTCGTTCACATAGAACTAGAATAAAGTAGAACTCACCACAGTTTGTTCATTCACATAGAACTAGAATAGAGTAGAACTCACTACAGTGTGTTCATTCACATAGAACTAGAGTAGAGTAGAACTCACTACAGTGTGTTCATTCACATAGAACTAGAATAGAGTAGAACTCACCACAGTGTGTTCATTCACATAGAACTAGAATAGAGTAGAACTCACCACAGTGTGTTCATTCACATAGAACTAGAATAGAGTAGAACTAGAATAGAGGAGAACTAGAATAGAGTAGAACTCACCACAGTGTGTTCATTGACATAGAACTAGAATAGAGTAGAACTAGAATATAGTAGAACTAGAATAGAGTAGAACTCACCACAGTGTGTTCATTCACATAGAACTAGAATATAGTAGAACTAGAATAGAGTAGAACTAGAATAGAGTAGAACTCACTACAGTGTGTTCATTCACATAGAACTAGAATATAGTAGAACTAAAATAGAGTAGAACTCACCACAGTGTGTTCATTCACATAGAACTAGAATAGAGTAGAACTCACCACAGTGTGTTCATTCACATAGAGCTAGAATACAGTAGAACTAAAATAGAGTAGAACTAGAATAGAGTAGAACTCACCACAGTGTGTTCATTCACATAGAACTAGAATAGAGTAGAACTAGAATATAGTAGAACTAGAATAGAGTAGAACTCACCACAGTGTGTTCATTCACATAGAACTAGAATATAGTAGAACTAGAATAGAGTAGAACTCACTACAGTGTGTTCATTCACATAGAACTAGAATAGAGTAGAACTCACTACAGTGTGTTCATTCACATAGAACTAGAATAGAGTAGAACTCACCACAGTGTGTTCATTCACATAGAACTAGAATAGAGTAGAACTCACCACAGTGTGTTCATTCACATAGAACTAGAATAGAGTAGAACTAGAAAAGAGTAGAACTAGAATAGAGTAGAACTAGAATAGAGTAGAACTCACCACAGTGTGTTCATTTACATAGAACTAGAATAGAGTAGAACTCACTACAGTGTGTTCATTCACATAGAACTAGAACAGAGTAGAACTAGAATAGAGTAGAACTCACCACAGTGTGTTCATTCACATAGAACTAGAATAGAGTAGAACTCACCACAGTGTGTTCATTCACATAGAACTAGAATAGAGTAGAACTAGAATATAGTAGAACTAGAATATAGTAGAACTCACCACAGTGTGTTCATTCACATAGAACTAGAATAGAGTAGAACTAGAATAGAGTAGAACTAGAATATAGTAGAACTCACCACAGTGTGTTCATTCACATAGAACTAGAATAGAGTAGAACTCACCACAGTGTGTTCATTCACATAGAACTAGAATAGAGTAGAACTCACTACAGTGTGTTCATTCACATAGAACTAGAATAGAGTAGAACTAGAATATAGTAGAACTAGAATAGAGTAGAACTAGAATATGGTAGAACTAGAATATGGTAGAACTCACCACAGTGTGTTCATTCACATAGAACTAGAATAGAGTAGAACTAGAACAGAGTAGAACTAGAATAGAGTAGAACTCACCACAGTGTTCATTCACATAGAACTAGAATAGAGTAGAACTAGAACAGAGTAGAACTAGAATAGAGTAGAACTCACCACAGTGTTCATTCACATAGAACTAGAATAGAGTAGAACTCACCACAGTGTGTTCATTCACATAGAACTAGAATAGAGTAGAACTCACTACAGTGTGTTCATTCACATAGAACTAGAATAGAGTAGAACTCACTACAGTGTGTTCATTCACATAGAACTAGAATAGAGTAGAACTCACCACAGTGTGTTCATTCACATAGAACTAGAATAGAGTAGAACTCACCACAGTGTGTTCATTCACATAGAACTAGAATAGAGTAGAACTAGAATAGAGTAGAACTAGAATATAGTAGAACTCACCACAGTGTGTTCATTCACATAGAACTAGAATAGAGTAGAACTAGAATATAGTAGAACTAGAATATAGTAGAACTAGAATAGAGTAGAACTAGAATAGAGTAGAACTCACCACAGTGTGTTCATTCACATAGAACTAGAATAGAGTAGAACTAGAATATAGTAGAACTCACCACAGTGTGTTCATTCACATAGAACTAGAATAGAGTAGAACTCACTACAGTGTGTTCATTCACATAGAACTAGAATAGAGTAGAACTAGAATAGAGTAGAACTAGAATATAGTAGAACTCACCACAGTGTGTTCATTCACATAGAACTAGAATAGAGTAGAACTAGAATATAGTAGAACTAGAATAGAGTAGAACTAGAATAGAACTAGAATAGAGTAGAACTCACCACAGTGTGTTCATTCACATAGAACTAGAATAGAGTAGAACTAGAATATAGTAGAACTAGAATAGAGTAGAACTCACCACAGTTTGTTCATTCACATAGAACTAGAATAAAGTAGAACTCACCACAGTGTGTTCATTCACATAGAACTAGAATAGAGTAGAACTCACTACAGTGTGTTCATTCACATAGAACTAGAATAGAGTAGAACTAGAATAGAGTAGAACTAGAATAGAGTAGAACTCACTACAGTGTGTTCATTCACATAGAACTAGAATAGAGTAGAACTCACTACAGTGTGTTCATTCACATAGAACTAGAATAGAGTAGAACTAGAATAGAGTAGAACTAGAATATAGTAGAACTCACCACAGTGTGTTCATTCACATAGAACTAGAATAGAGTAGAACTCACCACAGTGTGTTCATTCACATAGAACTAGAATAGAGTAGAACTCACTACAGTGTGTTCATTCACATAGAACTAGAATAGAGTAGAACTAGAATATAGTAGAACTAGAATAGAGTAGAACTAGAATATGGTAGAACTAGAATATGGTAGAACTCACCACAGTGTGTTCATTCACATAGAACTAGAATAGAGTAGAACTAGAACAGAGTAGAACTAGAATAGAGTAGAACTCACCACAGTGTTCATTCACATAGAACTAGAATAGAGTAGAACTAGAACAGAGTAGAACTAGAATAGAGTAGAACTCACCACAGTGTGTTCATTCACATAGAACTAGAATAGAGTAGAACTCACCACAGTGTGTTCATTCACATAGAACTAGAATATAGTAGAACTAGAATATAGTAGAACTCACCACAGTGTGTTCATTCACATAGAACTAGAATAGAGTAGAACTCACCACAGTGTGTTCATTCACATAGAACTAGAATAGAGTAGAACTAGAACAGAGTAGAACTAGAATAGAGTAGAACTCACCACAGTGTTCATTCACATAGAACTAGAATAGAGTAGAACTCACCACAGTGTGTTCATTCACATAGAACTAGAATAGAGTAGAACTAGAATATAGTAGAACTAGAATAGAGTAGAACTCACCACAGTGTGTTCATTCACATAGAACTAGAATAGAGTAGAACTCACCACAGTGTGTTCATTCACATAGAACTAGAATAGAGTAGAACTCACCACAGTGTGTTCATTCACATAGAACTAGAATATAGTAGAACTAGAATATAGTAGAACTAGAATATAGTAGAACTCACCACAGTGTGCTCATTCACATAGAGCTAGAATATAGTAGAACTAGAATAGAGTAATAAGTAATAGAGAATATGTAAATAAAACCGCATTGCTAAATGTTTTGTGCTTACACAACTACTCCAGAATGTTGTTATTGTTATTTTCCTATATTTTCCAAGGATAGGAAAAATTGTAATTATACCTAAGATTTTCTAATTGCAAAAAGTACTGTACAATACAGTAAAAGTTGTTCAGATAATGTGTATGCCTTAATTTGTGTGCAAAACACCCCTTCATTATTCCTTTGTTTATTAAAAGCTGCCCAGCGTTTTTGTTATTTTTGGCCAAACTGTACTACTACTAAATATGAAAATTTGTGTGTCAGTGTATGTGAATCTGAAATAGCTGCTAGTAGGAATCTTCCAATTTAGAGTCACAGAGTTCTGAATATGGAAAAAAGTGAAAAATTATGAAATTGGGGCGTTTGTTTAAAAAAAGTCAGGGAGTAGTTACATCTTATATGAGAGCATCTTCACAAAAAATTAGAAGATCCTAAACCCCTATAGCCACATGACCAAATAAGATGCCAAAAATGTCCTATTTTAGCCCCCTCGGAAAGAACGTAAGATATTTAAAAAATTGTAAAAAAATTCAGGAATATAATTTTTATCGCAAAATATGTTTCTGTGAACACATCGCAACCCTACAATTACTATGTAATGAGGACAGAAATCTAACTAGTTTCATATTTCGACTAGGCCCCTTAAAGTTTTAATGAATTTTAAGCGATTTTGGCCACAATGCCATTTTTGGCTTCCTATTATGCAAAAAGTGAAAGTCAACCCCGCCTTGGGTATGGGCACTGATGACGCGGAGGAGCAGACACGCCGCCAGCACCCACAGCAGCACCCCTAGCGGGAATCAAACCCAGGACCTTCTAGCTGTGAGGCGACAGCACTAACCACTGTGCCACCGTGCCCCATTTATAAGTCATTATTTTTGAGTGAAAGTTTGAATTTGAACAAACAAAATAAATAAAACTATAACTGCAACAAAAGTAGAAACTAATATAATACAACAACACAACACCAGCAGCTAAGTTCAAGTAATGTCACTGTGTGTGTGTGTGTGTGTGTGTGTGTGTGTGTGTGTGTGTGTGTGTGTGTGTGTGTGTGTGTGTGTGTGTGTGTGTGTGTGTGTGTGTGTGTGTGTGTGTGTAAGCGCGCGTGCGTGTGCGTGTAGAAGCACGGAATGGCGTGGGGTTCGGATGTTATACAGACTACAGAAATGATTAACTCTTTGTTGTAAATTGACATATGGTTTGCTAGATAAACATCTCTGCAAGCGACCTATTTCTGTGTTGGTGTCAATAGTTTATACAGAAAGTAATTCATTGCGTGCCGCTACATGTTGGAAACATATCAATTTTATCCCCAAAGGAGGATCATTATGACCCCGAAATTATTTGGTAACTGTGGTAAAAATGCCTGATCGTTACAAAATGGACTTATGCTAATTAGCCGGGCCGAGTCGGGCTTCAGGCTTACTTGTTTAGGTCCCACTTAGGGCCGGGCCAACTTTTCCAGCCCTGTTGATATCATTACGAACACCATTCATAATCTATATATCTTGTAACACAATCACAATTGCGGCATTAAACTCTTTCAACTTGATTGTCAGGACACAGATAATGCCCATCCCAGTTACCCACCTTAAGCATCAGAGCCATTAGCAAAGCTGCAGTCTAGCCGTTTGTCATGCACACAGTTTCCAGGAATGCATTTTCCACAGGAACTCTCCCGGCAGACATCAGGGTGGCAGGTTAGGGTTAGGGCAGGCCCACAGAACTCCTCATCTGACTGTTTGGCACAGTCTGGGTGTCTGTCAGAGCACAGAGGCCGCTCCAAACACAGACCACTGCAGGTTTAAAGAAACATGTTGAAAATGAGTTCAACATTTTCAAATAATAATAATATGCATTTTCCTGAAATTGTAAACTGTCCCTTTTCACATCAAGGGCACCCAGATTCATGTATTGGCCATGGGCTTCTATTTGAAAAGTGTGTTGTGCCAGGGAGAGGCACATAAGGGGTGTTGAATGATTGTTATTTTAGTCAGAATAATCACAGCTTCAAAATTAATTTAATCATGATTGATCCCCATTCAAACTGTGTCCATAATATGCCATGTATTCCTGTACAGTATTTGAACATTTATAAAAGAATAATAACCTGGAGGATGTTTATTTATTGATCTACAAGTCCCCAATGCTTGTAGGTCCTCCAGCTCTACTCTGTGGCTTTGGATACAGGGAGACACACAGCTAGGCTATAAACTGTGCTCTACGCATTTTATTCAATGAGAGAATGCTCAGTGTGTTGACTACTAACCTACATTATGAACACCAAGTTTTAGTATAAACTCTTCAAAAACACGGTGAAGCAGCCTTTTGCTTCTATGGACCGACGGCGTGGAACAAACTCCCATTATACATTCGACAGGCAGCCTCTGTAGACTTTTTTAAAGCACAGCTCAAGACGTACTTCTATGCACTTGCTTTTAACTGATTCTCTGTGATTTTATATTTTATGGAATTTATGCCTTATTTCAGGTCCTCACTGTACTGCTTCTTTGATGTATTTAAATGATCTCTTTAATTCGAGAGCTATTAGAGCTATTGGTTCAGTAAGGAGATGCTGCTCGTCTGTATCCCGCCCTCTATTACGTCAAATTGTCCAGAGTCTTGTTTTGTGTCACCTCGACTATTGCTCTACAGTCTGGTCATCCGCCAATTGCGCAGAAATAAAAAAACTACAGGTGGTACAAAATAGAGCTGCTCGGTTAGTACTTGGATGCTCTATGAGAACAAATGTTACTGTAATGCATGAGAGTCTTGCCTGGCTCTCAGTACAGAATAGGCTGACTTCCAACTCACTTGTTCTGTTCAAGTCAGTCGTGACAAAGTATGTTCCTGTCCTTATACACCGTCAAATCATTCTTAATAGTTCTGTTCATGCTCATAATACAAGGAACGCCAGTAATGGTCAACTGGTCATTCCTAGGCCTAGAAAAAATGCCTTAAAGAGATCTTTTATTTATAGGACCCTGGCATGGTGGAACCACCTACCGAGTGAACTCCGTACTATTGAGTCTAGATTAACTTTTAGAAAATCTCTGAAAATGCTATTGTTAAACCAATAATCATCATCTCAGGAGCACACTTATGTATCAGGCATCTGTGTAAGTGTGTAGGTACACACATTTATGTGTAAGTAGTTAGGTATATGTATGTATATGTATATATGTACATGTGTTTAAGTGCATGTGTGGATTTATAGATATAGATGTGTAAATGGATATTTCCCTCTTGTTTTACTTTTGTTTATTAAGTTATTAACAATGATGTGGTAAACAATCGTTAATAACTGCCATTTTTATTTATTTTTATTCTTCTCTAGCATTTTATCTGTCTATTCTTGGACTACACTGTAATGTTACAAATGTCGAATCTTCTGCTCTTGCTTCATTTGACATATATATCAATTGTATAACAATTGTATTTTAGTATATATACTGCATTGTATGTTCTGTATATCTGTGGTTGACCCCAGGAAGACTAGCTAGCTGCCTTGGCAGCAGCTAATGGGGATCTCTAAATAAAATAAAATCAAATCATTCCCACTATTGTTTGTCTTCTTCTCTATTGCAATGTAAAGCACTTTGAGCTGCATTTTATGTCATGAAAGGTGCTATACAAATAAAGATTATTATTATTATTATTATTATTAGAGATGCTGGTCCAAGGTGAAAACATGGAACCCTCCCAATCACCTGGACACTCAGAGGGCACAGCCATCACCTCAGTGGAGGCTGTTGAAACACATATTTGGTGGAGTAATAAACCAGTATTTCATAATCACATTTAATCACTTAAATAAACTCTGAGACACTGCTTTAAAAAGCATTGTGGTCTGCACTCATCACATCACTTTACTATAGTCGGTGAGTAGCAAGAGTTATGTTGTTACAGTACAGCCTGTCATGCACTAGAATAGGAAGTTTAGTCAATATGTGTGTGCGCGCTCGCACATGCCTGTATTGTGTTCCACTCACAGTACACAGGTCCTGGTTTGCCACATCAGGGCAGGAGGGCTTTATCTTCCAGGAGTTTCCAAACAGCTCTGGCGTCAACTCCATGTTGCCCTGCAGCATGGTGAAGTCACTGTCTGCGTCTGTTACTGCACAAACTCCCCACAGACCTTTTAGGCACATGTACACAGACACCACTGGCACGTATTAGTACAGACATGTAGCATATAAATGTTGCCCCCCCATCATTCCTGATGCATCTTAAAGTAAAATTGGAAAATTCTGCAGAATTGTGATTGCCTCGGGCTAAATGTAATCAAGGCCGAGGTCATGACACATAACATCCCCAAGAACTACTGCACCTAACAATAGGAGTTACTGTGCTAAAGAAAGTCAATGACTTTACATACCAGGGCACAGGGGGCAGCTCTGCAGAGAGCTTCTTCGAGAAGAAATCACTTGCCCAGAGAACCATTAATGGTATATGCATTGTGTAGTACTACTAACTTTTTATTGCATATGAACAGAGTAAGGCAGACATTACTGTGAGTAACCACTAGAGGGAGGTGTTGGCCTAAAAGTGACAATGTCATTAAGAGTTTGCAGAAAGAGACAATGTAACATTGCAGGCATTAAGCAGATGCTCTTAATCCAGAGCGAATTACAATTAGGAATTATTTCATCCAGAAGGATGGTTGTTGTCACACCTCCAACTGTGCCATGGTGGACTGTGCATGGCAGGGGCGTCCTCTTCCCTGAGCCAAGTCTAAACCTGACCGCATACCAAAAGAGTGCAGTTCAATACAAGCTCTATAACCAAAAGGATTCTTAGAATTCAGCTAAGAGGATGAACCCTAGAAAAGCATTTAAACACTTGGCGTTTGATGGTCCATTTGCAGAACATTAATACAAATGGAAAACTGACGTAAAGTTTTCAAAGAAACTAAGTAAAGTCAATGTCTGGAGAAAAGTACAAACTTAAAATTCAGTCCAGTATTCAGACTGAACTTTGAGCCAAAAATGTAGTCAGAATTAATAACCAAGGTGAAAATCTCCCATTTTTCCACACATTGCATTTTGCAGACCTTGGGCCTCCTTTGAACCCAAATGTACCTGGTGAAACCAATACATTCACGCTGGGAGCTACTTCTGTGTACATCATTCATTGTTTTAAGAATTTGAAGATTTTCAGAAAACCATAGGCTAAATTTTCAAAGTTCTAAATGTGCTATTAAAATACAATAAAAATGTTGCAAGTAGCACTGTATTCCTCAACCTTGTAATGAACCCATAACATATTGCGAAGGACACCCAGGTATGATGCAATAATTTATTCACCAAATTGAGGAAAATATTTACAGATATGGCATCATGAATAAAAATAAATAAATAAAATAAAAAATACATGAATAATCACAGTGAAATCTGAACAGGATAAGATATTACAGACAAACATAAGATTTTGGTGTCTTCCATCATGTATCATGGGATGTCCAGCTCAATGTGGTGTCACCACGCCCTCATTCCAGGTAGCCAATCATGGATGCTATAGAACATTGTGACAGCTGTAGTGAGTCCACCAGACTGCTGACAATATGTGTACAGGTCTGTACACATAGTCTGGTTGTAATATGTAGATGTTATCATTATTACCCTTATTATATATATATATATATATATATATATATATACACACACACACACACACACACACACACGTATATTATTGACATCAATATCATTATTATTACCCTTATTAGTAAATTACTAACATCTATATTACCCATATATTACTATTATTACCCTTATTATATTGCCATTATTATATTTTATTACAATTACTATATTATATTGTATTATTATTACCTTCATTATTCACAACCATATTATTATTTATCTATTTTTTGTATTACCGGTAATACATTTCTACTTAGGTTATTTTTTATTTCATTACTATTTTATTTTATTGACTTTATTTATTTTACTGTAATATGTTTATTGATATTGTTAAGTAATTTGTTTATATTGTTATTTTTCTACATTTGTTTTTGTTTCCTACATTTTTTTTTTTTTTGTTTCCTACATTTTTTATTTAAGTGAACCAACCAAAGTTTTGATTGATCACATCTACATATCACCACTACCAGTCTGGAGCCAGACAGGAGACCAGCAATGTCCTAAAGAAAAGAAAAGAAATGAATACATTATTTTATGAACAATGATAATAAAAGATGATGTTTCTAAAAGAAAATATATTCTATAGTCAACCATAACTGATTACACAGCATGATATTAAAAAAAAATTAAAAAGCACATGCAGAAAGATTGATTGAGGCCTGTCACAATTATTGCATGATTGCCAAGTATGATCTGGCATGTTGAAAATGTTCATAATTTTAAAGAAAAGTAGAAGCAGCCCATCTCAATCTCAAAACTACAGTTCTGACAGTATATAGGTGTCTACCGAGCAGTCCACGTTGTCCGCTGCCCATCACCGCCCACGGAGGTCGTCATCCTCGCCGGCCACCAGTCAGTCGTCATCAGCCACCCTAGTCGACGCCGGCCCTCTGTAGTCGATCGCAGTCGTCAGGAAACACCCGGGGCAAAGCTTCCATGGCTGCCTCAATCTCCCTCTTAACATGGACAATACAGACAATAAATTAGCTTGGGTGTAGCCTGTGTGCGTGCCCTGCCACAACATACAGTACACATGCACTTACAGTAATGTTTAATTATAGAGAGCGACTGATTGTTGGCAACAGGCAGATAATTGGCTTTTTAACAAAAAGTGCCTGTTTAAATCCATTTTTGAGTGACAATAACTGTCCTATTAGAAAAAAAAAATCTATCAAGGACAAGCTAAGCAGTACCTAGTAGTGTGTGGTTTCTAACCGGGCTGGCCCAGGTCCTTCGACATGTACGGACCTCCATCCTAAAAACAAAGACAGAAGACAAAAAAAGACCCTAAAAAATATCTATCGTCAAATGTAACTGATGACATGACATGTATATAAAAAAAAACATCCAGAAACATTTAGGCCTGTCACAATTACTACATATTAGACAAGTATTTGAGAGAATACTTTTTTTTTGGGGGGGGGGGGGGGGGGGGATAATGTAATAATAGTCTCCATGAATACATTTAGTGCTTATTGAATTATGCCATAGCTTACAAAGCCTAAAAAAGACAAAATTGTCTTCATAATATCATTACGACATAATATTTCCAATATAAAAATGAATCGGCGAGCAACAAAATGCAATTCTGACAGGCCTAGACCGGTTCTAGATGCGTCTACCGAGCCTTTAGCGCCGTCCGGCCTTCCATCGACCCAGAAGTCCTCAGAAGAAACCCCCGGGGCGAAGCTGGCGTCTGCTTCAATGGTCATCCTAACAAAGACACTAAATTAGTTTTTCTGTTTTCATCAATATGCGCGCTGTGTAACACCATACATATGCACAGTAATGATAAATAGGAAGCAATTGGTTGTCGGTAACAGATGGATAATTGGCTTTTTCTTTATACTACAAAATTCATAAAATAATATGAGCATTGTGTTTACGTGTGTGTGGTATTACCTTAGTTTGGCCAGTTTCTCCATTGTCTTGAAAAGGAGCTCTTCACCATCAAGATGTTGTTCCTAAAAGATACATATACAGCATGATATATACAGGTCCTTTCCAGAAAATTAGAATATCAACGAAAAGTTGGTTTATTTCCACAATTCCATTCAAAATCCCGAACTTTCATTAATTATAGATCCAGTGCTCATATTGTAAATGAGTTCAAGTATTTATTTGTTTATTTTTACACAATTTTGGCTTCCAGCTCATAAAACCCACCAAATCAGGATTTCAAAAAATTAGAATATTTTATGAGACAACTAAAAAAAAAATGTGTTTTAAACAAGAAATGTTGACTATCTGAAAAGTATATTAATTTATGCAGTTAATACTTGGTCTAGGCTACTTTAGAACAAATTATTTCATTAATGGGGCGTGGCATGGAGGTGATCACTGTTGAGGTGTTATAGAAGCCCAGTTTTGCATCAATAACAGCCATAAATGAATTTGTATTTTTCAGTCTTATGTCTCACACCTTCCTCTTGACAATACAACCCAGATTCTCTGTTGGGTTAAAGTCAGGACAGTTTGCAGGTCAGTTAAGTGCAGTAATACCATGGTCGGTACAGCAGCTACTAGTAGTTTTAGCTCTGTAGGCAGGTGCCAAATCGAGCTGGAAAGGAAAATTAGCATCTCCATGAAGCTTGTCAGCATACCGAAGCATAGGGTACTCTAAAAGATGGCTGTGTTGCAACCACTCGTGAGTTTTCACTGTCAGTGGATTAACACCAGCCAATAACATGGCTTGGAGACTGGACATGGCAAAACACATGATTTAGGCCATGTTATCGGCTGAAAACTTCAACACAGCCATCTTTTTAGAGTACTTTGTGCTTCGGTATGTTGACAAGCTTGATGGGGATGCTAATTTTCCTTTCCAGCTCGATTTGGCACCTGCCCACAGAGCTAAAACTACTAGTAGCTGCTGTACTGACCATGGTATTACTGCGGCTTAACTGACCTGCCAACTGTCCTGACCTTAACCCAACAGAGAATCTGGGTTGTATTGTCAAGAGGAAGGTGTGAGACACAAGACTGAAAAATCCAAATTCATTTATGGCTGTTATTGAAGCAAAACTGGGCTTCCATAACACCTCAACAGTGCCACAGGTTGATCACCTCCATGCCCCGCCCCATTAATGAAATCATTTGTTCTAAAGTAGCCCAGACCAAGTATTAACTGCATACATTCATATACTTTTCAGATAGTCAACATTTCTTGTTTAAAACACATTTTTTTTAGTTGGTTCATAAAATATTCTAATTTTTTGAAATCCTGATTTGGTGGGTTTTATGAGCTGGAAGCCAAAATTGTGTAAAAATAAACAAATAAATACTTGAAATCATTTACAATATGAGCACTGGATCTATAATTAATGAAAGTTCGGGATTTTGAATGGAATTGTGGAAATAAACCAACTTTTCATTGATATTCTAATTTTTTGGAAAGGACCTGTATATTAAAATAATAAAAAAAGCAACCAGAAAGATTTATTTAGGCCCGTCACAATTATCGCATAATTGCCAAGTATCATATGGCATGTTGAAAATGTTGATATATCTTTAAATTCAAAATGTCACAAAAGTCCAATTCTGACAGGCCTAAACGGGTTACAGGTGTCTACCGAGCTCTCCACGTCGTCCACAGTTGTCGGCCGAAGTATCCACCGCCTGCGTCGCCCGTGCATTGTCTGCCGCCACTCATCATCGTCCGCCGTCACTCATCATCGTCCGCCGCCACTCATCATCCGTGGTTTCTCTCCAGGCCAGGTCCCAAGTCGCCCTCCATCCTAAGACAGACAAGACAAAGAAAAGGTCACTCTCGTTGTCGCCTGCCCTGCCACAACACACAGTACCTTGTCGCCCTCGTCGTCGTCCGCCCTCGACGTTGTCGAAGGTTGACGTCTGTCTCAATCTTCATCCTTGAGTCATCTTGCATCCACGTGCACGCCCTGCAACACCATACATATGCAGTAATGAGTAAGAATAGGGAGTGACCGATTATCAGCAACAGGCGGATAATTGGCTTTTTTTTAACCCAAAAGTGCCCATTTGAATCAAAATGATTTAATCATGAATTGCAGTCTATTTCAGTGACAAATGTTTTTTTTTAAAAACAACTAAGCAGAACAAGTCTAAGTACCTGGTACTGTGAGGTTTCTTACCGGGCCGGCGCATGTCCCAGTCTACCGACATCATCCATCCTAAACAAAGAGAAAGAAAAAGGCTGATGTATAGAGAACCTTGAAAATGGACACCAACTATAGCATACAGTAATAGAAATATTTATGATTTAAAAAAATGAATTGAAGTTTCATACTTTGAGGCGTCTGTAGAGGAATCCCCATACTAGATTCATCCATGGACAGCCAGAGACGTGCAGATCTCATCGGTAGGGGCCCCAGCGTCTAGAAGGAATAGGATGGTGGTTATAGTCTATGAATGGCTGTAGAGATTTGCACATCACTCATTTGTTCCCGCTGCCAATAGGAATCTGTGATATCTGTGGTATTTGACAAATTCATTGGCCATTTGTTTTGCTTAGGGTTCAGCTCCACACCAGTAACAGCTAAAGTAGCAGGGTTAGAAAGCTCAAGAATGGCGTCCCACAGGGGACACTGCTGACACCAATATCGTTCAACATCCTTGGTACATCCACAACCTCCTTACAGCAACAACAAAGTATGGCTATGCAGACGACCAAGTACTGCACTCCAGCACAGGTCAAACGAGAAGCAGCCACACTGGCCCTCACTTACAAGACATAGCTGAGTGAATCCATCAGAGACACCACAGCTCACAAACACAACCAACAACACAATCTGACACCTCAAGACATCCAGGTGAAGGCAAGACAGAGGGACCAGTGGAAGGCAGAAAAAACATCTAGCTTCAAAATACAATGAGGAATCCACAGATGTTCACACATCAAGGAGTGGAAAACTCTTAATTCAGAAGTGGGACTGTGGAACACATGTTCATCCATCGCAAATACCAGCCACAAGAGGTACGCCAAAAGCTTGGTGGCAAGAGTCTCTGACAACCGTGAGGCTTATATATCGACCACCGAATCATTCGCAGGTGGCATCATTTTTATTTTATTATTTTTCATCATTTGTTATCATTTATATCATTTGTTTTTATTGCTATCATTTTATTGTTTTTTTATTGCTATAATTTATATTTCTAACATCTTTATTTCTATTTTTTCTATTTGTATTATTTATATTATATATTTATATTATATATATATTATTTATATTATGCCTACTATTATTTCTACTATTATTAAGGTTAACTTGTTTGTTGTTTGTTTTGTGAATGACCAGAGACCAAACCCAGTATATATCAACATCTATTTCCACCAGTCAGGAGGAAATAACAGCTTGCTACGGATATCACACTGCAAGCATTTGGGCGGCTGTGGCTCAGGAGGTAGAGCAGGTCGTCCAATGATCCACAGGTCGGTGGTTCGAATCCCGGCTCCTCCTATCGACAGTCCAAGTGTCCTTGGGCAAGACACTGAACCCCAAACTGCCTCCAATGAGTTGGTCGGTGTGAGCTTGTCACACTGGCATCAACTGCAATCCGTTAAAAATGCAATCCGTTATTAAGCTAAACATCACAGATATCACAATTTGACTTTGGCAGCAGCAAGAAATTAATGCCATGCTTCTCCCTATACAAACACTGTCCACATAGACATCTTAGCAGGCAGGATGGGGTGGTGGGCCTGGAGGTCATTCAGAACCCTGGAGATCTTCACAAGGCCATCTTCAGGTTGAGTGTTCCAGCAGCATCCATTATCCACAGCTTGAAAGAAAGAAAAAAGAAGAGAAAGATGAGCCATCTGTGCTATGATTGGCAGCAGAGTTATTGAGCAGCAGCACTGTCGAAAGCCCTAACCCTAACCCGATAACAGAACTAACATTTGCTGCTGTAGTAGAACGGTTACCATATGATCATATTTCACACAAAGTAAAGAGCAGAGCAGCTTAAAGGGGTATTTCACTTTCAATAAAACTTCGTAGACCATAGTCTACATATTTTAAAAATACATGAAAACAGTAAATAAAATCCCATGGCCCTCTCACATTAGAAAGACAATAGTCACCAGAAAAAAGATGAGTTGTTTTTGAATAATCTGTCATGGTTAAAATTTTAAGTTATAAGTTATAATTGGTTTGTATAGGAAGGAGGTGGACATGCTAAAATGAGCATCAAATATCTAAATAATGAACGGAGTAACTTATAAACTGTCTGGTGTGTTCACATGAGACCGAGAAGACTATAAAATGACCAAAAGTTGTTTTTTTTCTTCTTTTTAAGTGGAATATCCCTTTAAGAGGAGAAGTGTTGGTATGTTAGCATAAGCACTGTCTTAGCTTATGCTAATGTTAATAAATGAGCCACATGTCCATGCTAACTACTAGCAGCACAAACACACAAACTTTCAAAGAGCAGAGCAGCTTACCAGAGGACAGAGCCATCTAGTAGAAGAGTTGCAACATTGGTGTGTGTGTGTGTGTGTGTGTGTGTGTGTGTGTGTGTGTGTGTGTGTGTGTGTGTGTGTGTGTGTGTGTGTGTGTGTGTGTGTGTGTGTGTGTGTGTGTGTGTGTGTGTGTGTGTGTGTGTGTGTGTGTGTTGAGCAGCTAATCATTAACACAACTGTATAAACTCACCTGTTTGGTGTAGATGAATATAACTGTTGTTTTCACCACCCTGTTAAACTCTGAGGGCATCCATGTCAACTAAGGTTACATTTTGATCATCTGATGCTTTTTACTTCCAAACTAAAGCAGAACTAGCCTAAACAAACAGTGTGAGCTCAGATGAGAGGGGGCGGCCATGATGGATCAAACCATCTTATAAGCCATAGGAAAACCACACCCCTGCTGCTCTGTAGACAGCTGATTGGTCCCAATGATGATGACACATTGAGCATGGAATCTGAGTCACGTGATCTGTTAGAGCAGGGGTTTTCAACCTTTTGGACTTCAGGGACCACCATTTATTCAGCATTTGAGCCACGGACCACCATTTGATTACATTTTCACACCAAAGACCTAAAATTAAAGAATTCTTTAGGTTTTGTCCACAATTCCAGGCTGTATTTTGCCAACAAAACAGTATAACCTTCTTAATTAAGTGGTGCTAATTCCGATGATGAATATTTTAACTCTTGAGAGTGTAAATATATATTTTTTAATATTTATATTTATCAAGAGTTACATCTGGTACCTTCTTGGAAGTCCCTGAAACTAAACTGTTGTCATTACATTGGAAAAAAATCCCTTTGTCTCTGAAAGTAAATGTTTTTCTGTGGAACTAAAATGTCCCTGGAACTAAAATGTTGTCCCCAAAATGTAGGGCCCTGTAAAATATTGTAACAAGCTTGTGTCACACCAGTCAGTGGCGTGAAACAAGCTAACCCTGTTCTCAATGGGTTACACAAGTGATTCTAACATGGTTTGTACCGTATTTTCCGGACTAGAAAGCTAAAAAGCTTTAATTTTCTCAAAAATCCACACTGCGCCTTATAACCCAGTGCGCCTTATATATGGGTCATTCGACTGCAGTAGCTTCTATTCTCTGTTAACTGTAGTATCTTCTATTCTCTGCGCCTTATAATCTGGTGCGCTTTATAATCCGGTGCGCCTTATAGTGCGGAAAATACGTTATATTAATGGTAGGATGAACTGGAAACGCTGGGGTTTTTATTATGGATCCCACCTGATTCTCTGGCACAGAGGGTGTCTGAACCAATCAGAGCATGCATCTTTATAGATTTATAGATTATTATGGATCCCACCCGATTCTCTGGCACAGAGGGTGTCTGAACCAATCAGAGCATGCATCTTTATAGATTTATAGATTATTATGGATCCCACCTGATTCTCTGGCACAGAGGGTGTCTGAACCAATCAGAGCATGCATCCTTTTAGATTTGCATTTGTTTACAATAGTTGTTCAGCTCTGCAATGAGTCTATGTCTTATTTTTAATTCCCACCACACACACACACTTACGGGCAGCATCAGCATGGTCCCTGGGGGTCCGGCATACCGTCAGCCTCGGGGAGACCTGCACGACCAGGGGGTCCCTGGAGAGAGAGAGAGAGAGAGAGAGAGAGAGAGAGAGAGAGAGAGAGAGAGAGAGAGAGAGAGAGAGACAGAGAGAGAGAGAGAGAGACAGAGAGATGAGATGAGATGAACAAAATAATATGTTCCATGAACCTCCCAGAAGCAATGATATCACTTAAAAAACAACAGTGAAAAAATACTATATAACTGTCAGTAACCCCTGGGTACATGATGATGATGTCACATGCACACCCTCTATTGACAATTTTATCCTTCACAACTATACAGGAATACTTGGTACAATTGTGATGGGAGATTAATCATTAAACACATTGTTATCAGAAGATTCTAGTTGTCTTAGATTCATTGAATGAATGAATTTTCATTCATGAAAAGGAATGAATGCCTGAATGAATGAATGAATATTTAATTCATGTGTCCGAACAATTTCTTGTCCCTTCCCACATGGGATTATCAGACACGGCAATTAATAATTGACAGAAATGGAGAGAAGAAAGACAAAAAATGAAAAAACAACCAAGTCATATATGCAGTCACTCAGCAACAACAACAATAAATACTGTATATTTACCAACAGGAATTCAATTTAGTTGAATGTTACTCTATGCCACCTGCAGGGCTTGGAAACGAAATTATTTTTCAGGAACGGTTCAAAACCGGTTCGGGTAGATCTATATTTAACGTTTTCGTTCT
The DNA here is from genome assembly GCA_039105355.1 of Benthosema pterotum. Taxonomy (NCBI): domain Eukaryota; kingdom Metazoa; phylum Chordata; class Actinopteri; order Myctophiformes; family Myctophidae; genus Benthosema; species Benthosema pterotum. The sequence continues at coordinate 59,421,567 of CM076967.1, forward strand.
GGCAATCGTTCCAGCACCAAACCGAACCAGTTCGAACCGGTTCAGACCGAAAAATAACGTTCGTTCTTATCGTTCTGGTAATGTTTTGCGGATAGATGTGAAGTTGCTTACAAACATCAAGCGCACGTGGCTCTCGGGGCGCGCTGGACTATTGATTTTCACCCACATTATTACCCTGCCACAGGAGCAGAGTGCGTGCACTGCTGCAGCCACTGAGCGTTCATTAAACTTTGGTCAACTATCTGTATTTAAGCCTTTAGTTTTATTTTATGGATGTCAGTAAGGCCATTGCGCTGTCTGTCTGTCTGTCTGTCTGTCTGTCTGTCTGCATCACGACGGCACCCGCAGCGCGCATGCATGGCTATATGGCGATTACGCATGTCTCTGGAAAAGGAGGAAAGGGGAAAATTAAACATTTACCTTTGTTTTCCCATATATTCTTGCTCTATGTGTGCGACGCCTGTGTACAGTAATCAACTAGCCTATATTGGTTATTATGACAGACAGAAGTCACTCTTAATTCCTTTCCAATTGTATCGGAGTTCAGCCTTAATTAACATCTGACCGCAGCTGGGCTCTCCCTTTTAATCTGCGCATCTCAGTGAGAAGCACCTCAGCGCGTCCTAACTGAGAGGCTGCAGCTGCAGCCAGCGGCACAGTGTCAGAGAAATATCACCATCGCGCAAACTTTGTCTCCAAACGTAACCCACCACCACCCGTCGTGTTACAAAGACCGTCTTGTCTTGGTTTCGCATTACGCACTGGACGCAAGGATTACTTCTCAGAGCGCATTCTCGTTTAGGCTATTTGCTGAATGGCTCAGCCTCAGAAAAGGAGCGGGTTCCAGATGTGTGGATTTTTTTTTAGGACGAGCAGGAGGAAGAGGAATTCAAATGCCCGCTGTAATATGAAATCAAGGAAATACATTGTATTCTGATGATGTGCCTGTTAGACTTCATATTTCCTCATTGTTCTGGCGTGTGGGCTGTTGCTATGTTCTAATGGCTGGCCCGGGTCTTTTAGCTGCGCTGCGTGCTGCATGACAATAGTCATACGCACAGCCTCGGTCCCTCGGCAGGCCCGGCTCTAACATTTCGACTCGGAAAAAGCCGGTGGTAAATATAACAGTCACGATATGCGTGTTTATTAAAAACGCAACTTTGATAGTTGCGAGTAGCTTAATTTATCATTGATTGAGAACGAAAAAAAAAACGTTATTAACCGGTTTTGTGGATTTCAGAATTACGTTTCGTTCCGGAACAGTTGAAGACCATTACGTTTTCGTTTTCGTTTCCGTTCCTTGAAAAATCCCCTAGAATTCCGTTCGTTTCGGTTTTCGGTTTTCGTTCTTTGAACCGGTTTAAAGCCCTGGTTAGTGCATCCCAGAAACTCACAACTAAGCAGTCTCTTCATAGAACAACAACGGCAAACATACTCCAACATCCACACACTGTGTGTTGATAAAGTGTGTGCAGAACTTGTTTGCCCTGTTTGCCCTGAATTCTCTATACTCCGCTGTGTCACAAAGTGGTCCGTGGACCCTCAGCGTTCGCTCCAAATGGATCCTTAACAAGGTCTGTAACTCTGAGAGTGTAAAGAACAATTTTGTTCACACTCTCACAGTTATGGGGGTCCCTGAAATGGAGCGCTTTGAGAACCAAAATGGTACGACGCTTTGCAAAGCGAAGTGACAGCGAGTTGATTGGAGAGTCTGTCGGTCCGTGGGTCCAGCCCCTCGCTGTGGACCGTTCTGATTGGCTACTGTACGTCCCACCTGTCTCTGATTGGCTACTGTGCGTCCAACCTGTCTCTGATTGGCTGTGGTCTCTCAGTAGCTGCTCTCGTGTCCAGTCAGAATGTAGAGGTTGCTCAGAGCTGAAGGGTTTTCTGTGGGAGTGCTCTGGAGGACGATGTCTCTGAGGACAAAACAAAAAGAACTGGTTTAACTTGTAAAGTATAGGTTAAGATCATCAGTTCTGTTAGTGTGATCTGGAGGACGATGTCTCTGAGGACAAAACAACATGTTAAGATCATCAGTTCTGTTAGTGTGCTCTGGAGGACGATGTCTCTGAGGACAAAACAAAAAGAACTGGTTTAACTTGTAAAGTATAGGTTAAGATCATCAGTTCTGTTAGTGTGCTCTGGAGGACGATGTCTCTGAGGACAAAACAACATGTTAAGATCATCAGTTCTGTTAGTGTGCTCTGGAGGACGATGTCTCTGAGGACAAAACAAAAAGAACTGGTTTAACTTGTAAAGTATAGGTTAAGATCATCAGTTCTGTTAGTGTGCTCTGGAGGACGATGTCTCTGAGGACAAAACAACATGTTAAAGAGTAGGTATCACGGATATTTCCTTTAAAAACTAATGACGCATATCTATCAATGACCCCCTAAAGATGTCCAGAAAAAAAGTCGTTTCAGAAAAAATACAATATATAGGCAGAGTTGAAGAAAGAAGTTGAGCGCCCCCCCCTGCTTCCCTGAAAAGGTTGCATTCGGGGAAAGAGCCGAACGCGCCTTCGGGTGACGTATACAGTGGTACGCTCGGCCAACGCTCAGCTTCCGGCTAAAGTTATCCACAGTAGCATAGCATAGCATAGTAGTAGGATAGCCTATCCAAATACAATACAATTAAATTATATTTGGCAGCGATCAGCTGCTTAGTTGTCATGATCTTCAAGATCACATGTGCGTTGGTGCATACGCACACACGCGTTGCGATCGAGGTGCGACAATAATACTTTTATAGAGACTAACTAATGTTCTTCTAGCTCCCACTCTCTGCTCCGTCCCTCCGCTCCGAAATGGGAGCTGCACTAGAGGAAGCACAGGGTAGTGTAGGACCGCAACCCTGCTTTCTGGTCTCAACTCTGGGTTGTCATGCTTTATTTATAGATTTGTCTTGTTTATAGATTTGTCCATGTTTCTAGAGATGAGCCTCGCACCGTCCCAAGTTGGATGTCTCTCCCTATCAGACCAGTTTTCCCCTCAAAGCGTTTCTTACTATAGAACAGGGGTTTTCAACAGGTGGTCCGGGGACCACCAGTGGTCCTTGAGAAGGTTCCAGGTGGTCCCCAGGCTCAATGATGGAAAGTTGGTTAACTAGATGTAACTCTTGAGAATGTAAAAATGAAACCAAATGGACCCTTGCGGGTCCATTTGGTTTCATTTTTACACTCTCGAGTTAAAAATATTCTTCTGAATTAGCAGCACTATATAATTAAGAAGTCTACACTGTTTTGTTTGCAAAATTCAGCCTGGAATTGTGAACGAAACCAAAAAATGTCATCAAATGGTGGTCCGTGGCTCAAATGCTGAATAAATGGTGGTCCCTGGTGTCAAAAAGGTTGAAAACCCCTGCTATAGAACTACCAATAACCAGAGTTGTAGTCTTGACTGTCTTGTCGACCCGCGGCCGTTTGTATGGCGAGGGGAAAAGCTGCTTGAAACGTGGAGTGGTTGGTGTCCCGTGTGCTTATGTGTATGACTACGCTTCCTTCCAGTAACAGTCACCCAGCCGCCGTCACGATCTGATTCGTGGGGACCCCGATCAGCCGCGGTCCGCGGCTGACGGTGGCGTCCCTGTGTCCGTGCGAGCGGTGGGCGAGCCAGCCAAACTAGCCGCACCACCGCTAGCACTTTTAACCAGAGCCTCCAGCTCGATCAGCCTCTCCGTTAGCACAGAGATCGCATTGCATTTGTTACACAGACCCATCGCCCTAAAAGCAGTGGGGTCGTAACTCTGCATGCGGCACTCCATGCACACGATAGGGCTAGAGCGAGAGGGGGGCTCGGGAGAGGATGCAGCCGCCGTCGCCATCACAGCCCGGTACTAGCAGTAGCAGTAGCCGCTAAGCCGGTGCCACTGCTAGGTGGCTAGGTTACTACATACATTAGAGTCTATGGGCTCGCGCAAGTACATGAACCACGTAACCAGACTATTTTCTGCCCCCTCAATATCGCAACTCTGTCTATTTCCCCCCCATACCGACACCGAGTAAACTCAAAAGCCTGCCCGAGAGAGGTAATCTCTGCATGGGCAGGCTAGCGAGCGTGGCCCGCTGGAACCAGCTGGAGGTTGGATACCAGACTATTTTCTGCCCCCTCAATATCGCAACTCTGTCTATTTCCCCCCCATACCGACACCGAGTAAACTCAAAAGCCTGCCCGAGAGACGTAATCTCTTCATGGGCAGGCTAGCGAGCGTGGCCCGCTGGAACCAGCTGGAGGTTGGATACAGTGACTCAAGAAAGACACGCCCCCCAAGCCTGTGTAGAAATGCGAGGAGTGCACGGCCGTGTTTCCCAGTAGATAATGCAAAATCGGCTGGCGGATTATTTACAAAAAATCTCGAGTGCATAGTATAGCGCTCCCTGGTCATGCTAACCAAAAAAGATTTTTATTTACTTCATTAACATGACGCTAAAATAATGGAATTCCGAGGAGTTTTTAACATGTGTTCCTATGGTTCCTAGAGGTGTGACGTCAGCGTGTTCTACTGGTGACGCGCTGTTTTGGCTCGGGCCTTTCCGAGCTGGTGGGAGGGGTTTTTCAGAAGAGTGTCCTCCGACCTGATACAGCATCAAAACGGCTTTATATAGCCATATGTTTGCATTTTCGAATGTTATCACAACTTTGTCATAGTTAAAATGAGAAAAAGTTGATATTAGCATGATACCCTGTCTTTAAGATCATCAGTTCTGTTAGTGTGCTCTGGAGGACGATGTCTCTGAGGACAAAACAAAAAGAACTGGTTTAACTTGTAAAGTATAAGTTAAGATCATCAGTTCTGTTAGTGTGCTCTGGAGGACTATGTCTCTGTCGGAAAGGACAATACAAAAACAACTGGTTTGACTTGTAAAGTAGTTTGTGTACTGAACGTGTTTTAGCTGTTGAAAAATAGCAGACCAACAAGCTCATGAGCTTGTAGTTCTGCTATTTTTGAAAAATTGTGAAAATGTGCTGCAAATCTCTGAATACATTATTTTGGAAGCAAACATTTTTAACTCAAATCTTTGCTTCTGGGGGATCCCTAGAACAACATGTTTTCAGATGGGGGTCTGCAGCCAAATATGGATAATTCTGGTGGTCCTTGGCTTGAAATGTTAGCATCACTGACACAGGAACACAGATTTTTCATAAAAACTAGAATCTATTGTCAGAAACTATAGAATCTACTGTCAAAAACTCGATTCTAGCGTCAGAAACTAGATTCTAGTGTCAAAAAGTAGATCCTAGCATCAGAAACTATAATTTAGTGTCAATAATTAGAATCTAGTGTCGGAAACTACTGTAGAATCTAGCGTCAAAAGCTAGAATGTTGCTGCAGCTATAATCTGGTGTCAGGAACTACTGTATAATCTGGTGTCAGGAACTACTGTATAAGATGGTGTCAGGAACTACTGTATAATCTGGTGTCAGGAACTACTGTATAATCTGGTGTCAGGAACTACTGTATAATCTGGTGTCAGGAACTACTGTATAATCTGGTGTCAGGAACTACTGTATAATCTGGTGTCAGAAACTCGAATCGAGGGTCAAGACAAAATGGGTTAAGAAGATAGACAAAACAATTAAATCAGGGCTGCCCAAAAGGTAGATGGTGATCTAGCAGTAGATCACACAGACCATGCAGGTAGATCACATGACAGTCCCCTAAAATGTATAGATCTGTAACTCTTGAGAGCGGGTCCATTTGGTTTCATTTTACCGCTCTCAAGAGTTAAATTACATTTGAATGAATTACGTAATTTCAAGAGTCCACACAATTAGAAAATGGAGAATAATTGTTATTTTGACCAAAGTTTTGCCGTTCTCTTTCCCAGTTGTGGACAAAAACGTGAAAGTTATTAGTTTTGGGTGCAAGAGCAGAATAGAGTAGAACTCACCACAGTGTGTTCATTCACATAGAACTAGAATAGAGTAGAACTAGAATATAGTAGAACTAGAATAGAGTAGAACTCACCACAGTGTGTTCATTCACATAGAACTAGAATATAGTAGAACTAGAATAGAGTAGAACTAGAATAGAGTAGAACTCACCACAGTGTGTTCATTCACATAGAACTAGAATATAGTAGAACTAGAATAGAGTAGAACTCACCACAGTGTGTTCATTCACATAGAACTAGAATATAGTAGAACTCACTACAGTGTGTTCATTCACATAGAATTAGAATAGATTAGAACTAGAATAGAGTAGAACTAGAATATAGTAGAACTAGAATATAGTAGAACTCACTACAGTGTGTTCATTGACATAGAACTAGAATAGATTAGAACTAGAATAGAGTAGAACTAGAATATAGTAGAACTAGAATATAGTAGAACTCACTACAGTGTGTTCATTGACATAGAACTAGAATAGAGTAGAACTAGAATAGAGTAGAACTCACCACAGTGTGTTCTTTCACATAGAACTAGAATAGAGTAGAACTCACTACAGTGTGTTCATTCACATAGAACTAGAATAGAGTAGAACTAAAATAGAGTAGAACTAGAATAGAGTAGAACTCAACACAGTGTGTTCATTCACATAGAACTAGAATAAAGTAGAACTCACCACAGTGTGTTCATTCACATAGAACTAGAATAGAGTAGAACTAGAATAGAGTAGAACTCACTACAGTGTGTTCATTCACATAGAACTAGAATATAGTAGAACTAGAATAGAGTAGAACTCACCACAGTGTGTTCATTCACATAGAACTAGAATAGAGTAGAATTAGAATATAGTAGAACTAGAATAGAGTAGAACTCACCACAGTGTGTTCATTCACATAGAACTAGAATATAGTAGAACTCACTACAGTGTGTTCATTCACATAGAATTAGAATAGAGTAGAACTCACCACAGTGTGTTCATTCACATAGAACTAGAATAGAGTAGAACTCACCACAGTGTGTTCATTCACATAGAACTAGAATAGAGTAGAACTCACCACAGTGTGTTCATTCACATAGAACTAGAATAGAGTAGAACTAGAATAGAGTAGAACTAGAATAGAGTAGAACTCACTACAGTGTGTTCATTCACATAGAACTAGAATAGAGTAGAACTCACTGCAGTGTGTTCATTCACATAGAACTAGAATAGAGTAGAACTCACCACAGTGTGTTCATTCACATAGAACTAGAATATGGTAGACCTAGAATATAGTAGAACTAGAATAGAGTAGAACTCACTACAGGGTGTTCATTCACATAGAACTAGAATAGAGTAGAACTAGAATAGAACTAGAATAGAGTAGAACTAGAATAGAACTAGAATAGAGTAGAACTCACTACAGTGTGTTCATTCACATAGAACTAGAATAGAGTAGAACTAGAATAGAGTAGAACTAGAATAGAGTAGAACTCACCACAGTTTGTTCATTCACATAGAACTAGAATAAAGTAGAACTCATCACAGTGTGTTCATTCACATAGAACTAGAATAGAGTAGAACTCACCACAGTGTGTTCATTCACATAGAACTAGAATATGGTAGAACTAGAATATAGTAGAACTAGAATAGAGTAGAACTCACCACAGTGTGTTCATTCACATAGAACTAGAATAGAGTAGAACTCACTACAGTGTGTTCATTCACATAGAACTAGAATAGAGTAGAACTAGAATATAGTAGAACTAGAATAGAGTAGAACTCACCACAGTGTGTTCATTCACATAGAACTAGAATAGAGTAGAACTAGAATATAGTAGAACTAGAATATAGTAGAACTCACCACAGTGTGTTCATTCACATAGAGCTAGAATAGAGTAGAACTAGAATATAGTAGAACTAGAATATAGTAGAACTCACCACAGTGTGTTCATTCACATAGAACTAGAATAGAGTAGAACTAGAATATAGTAGAACTCACCACAGTGTGTTCATTCACATAGAACTAGAATAGAGTAGAACTAGAATATAGTAGAACTCACCACAGTGTGTTCATTCACATAGAACTAGAATAGAGCAGAACTAGAATATAGTAGAACTCACCACAGTGTGTTCATTCACATAGAACTAGAATATAGTAGAACTAGAATAGAGTAGAACTAGAATATAGTAGAACTAGAATATAGTAGAACTCACCACAGTGTGTTCATTCACATAGAGCTAGAATATAGTAGAACTAGAATAGAGTAATAAGTAATAGAGAATATGTAAATAAAACCGCATTGCTAAATGTTTTGTGCTTACACAACTACTCCAGAATGTTGTTATTGTTATTTTCCTATATTTTCCAAGGATAGGAAAAATTGTAATTATACCTAAGATTTTCTAATTGCAAAAAGTACTGTACAATACAGTAAAAGTTGTTCAGATAATGTGTATGCCTTAATTTGTGTGCAAAACACCCCTTCATTATTCCTTTGTTTATTAAAAGCTGCCCAGCGTTTTTGTTATTTTTGGCCAAACTGTACTACTACTAAATATGAAAATTTGTGTGTCAGTGTATGTGAATCTGAAATAGCTGCTAGTAGGAATCTTCCAATTTAGAGTCACAGAGTTCTGAATATGGAAAAAAGTGAAAAATGATGAAATTGTCCATGTAAAAAAAAAAAAATATATATATATATATATATATATATATATATATATATATATATATATATATATATATATATATATATATATATATATATATATATATATATATATATATATATATATATATATATATATATATGAAGCAAGGGGCGTTTGTTAAAAAAAAAAGTCAGGGAGTAGTTACATCTTATATGAGAGCATCTTCACAAAAAAATAGAAGATCCTAAACCCCTATAGCCACATGACCAAATAAGATGCCAAAAATGTCCTATTTTAGCCCCCTCGGAAAGAACGTAAGATATTTAAAAAAAAATGTAAAAAATTCAGGAATATAATTTTTATCGCAAAATATGTTTCTGTGAACACATCGCAACCCTACAATTACTATGTAATGAGGACAGAAATCTAACTAGTTTCATATTTCTACTAGGCCCCTTAAAGTTTTAATGAATTTTAAGCGATTTTGGCCACAATGCCATTTTTGGCTTCCTATTATGCAAAAAGTGAAAGTCAACCCCGCCTTGGGTATGGGCACTGATGACGCGGAGGAGCAGACACGCCGCCAGCACCCACAGCAGCACCCCTAGCGGGAATCAAACCCAGGACCTTCTAGCTGTGAGGCGACAGCACTAACCACTGTGCCACCGTGCCCCATTTATAAGTCATTATTTTTGAGTGAGAGTTTGAATTTGAACAAACAAAATAAATAAAACTATAACTGCAACAAAAGTAGAAACTAATATAATACAACAACACAACACCAGCAGCTAAGTTCAAGTAATGTCACTCTGTGTGTGTGTGTGTGTGTGTGTGTGTGTGTGTGTGTGTGTGTGTGTGTGTGTGTGCGTGCGTGCGTGCGTGCGTGCGTGCGTGCGTGCGTGCGTGCGTGCGTGCGTGCCGTGTGTGCGTGTAGAAGCATGGAATGGCGTGGGGTTCGGACCTTATACAGACTACAGAAAAGATTAACTCTTTGTTGTAAATTGACATATGGTTTGCTAGATAAACATCTCTGCAAGCGACCTATTTCTGTGTTGGTGTCAATAGTTTATACAGAAAGTAATTCATTGCGTGCCGCTACATGTTGGAAACATATCAATTTTATCCCCAAAGGAGGATCATTATGACCCCGAAATTATTTGGTAACTGTGGTAAAAACGCCTGATCGTTACAAAATGGACTTATGCTAATTAGCCGGGCCGAGTTGGGCTTCGGGCTTACTTGTTTAGGGCCCACTTAGGGCCGGGCCAACTTTTCCAGGCCTGTTGATATCATTATGAACAGTATGAACACCATTCATAATCTATATATTATATCTTGTAACACAAGCACAATTGCGGCATTAAACTCTTATAACTTGATTGTCAGGACACAGATAATGCCCATCCCAGTTACCCACCTTAAGCATCAGAGCCATTAGCAAAGCTGCAGTCTAGCCGTTTGTCATGCACACAGTTTCCAGGAATGCACTTTCCACTGGAACTCTCCTGGCAGACATCAGGGTGGCAGGTTAGGGTTAGGGCAGGCCCACAGAACTCCTCATCTGACTGTTTGGCACAGTCTGGGTGTCTGTCAGAGCACAGAGGCCGCTCCAAACACAGACCACTGCAGGTTTAAAGAAACATGTTGAAAATAAGTTCAACATTTTCAAATAATAATATGCATATGCATTTTCCTGAAATTGTAAACTGTCCATTTTCACATTAAGGACATCCAAATTCATGTATTGGCCATGGGCTTCTATTTGAAAAGTGTTTTGTGCCAGGGAGAGGCACATAAAGGGTCTTAAATGACTGTTATTTTAATCAGAATAATCACAGCTTCAAAATTAATTGAATTAATTGATTAATCCCCATTCGAAATGTGTCCACAATATGCCATGTATTCCCTTACAGTACATTTAAAAAAAAGAATAATAACCTGGAGGAGGTGGGGCTGTTTATTTATTTATTAATATTTATCAAGTCCCCAATGCTTGTAGGTCCTCCAGCTCTACTCTATGGCTTTGGATACAGGGAGACACAGCTAGGCTATATGTCTCTCCATAAAACTGCTCTACCCATTTTATTCAATGAGAGAATGCTCAGTGGATTGGGTTAGTATGCACATGAGTTAATTGCAATTAAAAATCAGTAATCAACAAAATGAATTACCGCCATTAACCTGTTATTTCAAACTGGCCTTAGTATATACAATAAAAAGGCAAAAGAGCAAAGCCTACCACTGGATATGTATTATTGATATGCACATGGCACTACTACTAATCTACATGGACACCAAGTATTAGTATAAACTCTTCAAAAACCCTAACCCACTACACTAGTTCTGAGAGATGATGGTCCAAGGTGGAAACATGGAACCCTCCCAATCACCTGGACACTCAGAGGGCACAGCCATCACCTCAGTGGAGGCTGTTGAAACACACATTTGGTGGAGTAATAAACCAGTATTTCATAATCATGTTTAATCACTTTAATAAACTCTGAGACACTGCTTTAAGAAGCTTTGTGGTCTGCACTCATCACATCACTTAACTATAGTCGGTGAGTAGCAAGAGTTATGTTGTTACAGTACAGTGCCAGCTGGGCAGACACAGTAGAATAGGAGTAGGTATAGTCAGTGTGTGTGTGTGTGTGTGTGTGTGTGTGTGTGTGTGTGTGTGTGTGTGTGTGTGTGTGTGTGTGTGTGTGTGTGTGTGTGTGTGTGTGTGTGCGCTCACGCATGCATGCACGTGCCTGTATTGTGTTCCACTCACAGTGCACAGGTCCTGGTTTGCCACATCAGGGCAGGAGGGCTTTATCTTCCAGGAGTTTCCAAACAGCTCTGGCGTCAACTCCATGTTGCCCTGCAGCATGGTGAAGTCACTGTCTGCGTCTGTTACTGCACAAACTCCCACAGACCTTTTAGGCACATGTACACAGACACCACTGGCATGTATTAGTACAGACATGTAGCATATAAATGTTGCCCCCCCATCATTCCTGATGCATCTTAAAGTAAAATTGGAAAATCCTGCAGAATTGTGATTGCCTCAGGCTAAATGTAATCAAGGCCGAGGTCATGACACATAACATCCCCAAGAACTGCACCTAACAATAGGAGTTACTGTGCTAAAGAAAGTCAATGACTTTACATACCAGGGCACAGGGGGCAGCTCTGCAGAGAGCTTCTTCGAGAGGAAATCACTTGCCCAGAGAACCATTAATGGTATATGCATTGTGTAGTACTACTAACTTTTTATTGCATATAAACAAGGCAGACATTACTGTGAGTAACCAATAGAGGGAGGTGTTGGACTAAAAGTGACAATGTCATTAACAGTTTGCAGAAAGAGACAATGTAACATTGCAGGCATTAAGCAGATGCTCTTAATCCAGAGCGAATTACAATTAGGAATTATTTCATCCAGAAGGATGGTTGTTGTCACACCTCCAACTGTGCCATGGTGGACTGTGCATGGCAGGGGCGTCCTCTTCCCTGAGCCAAGTCTAAACCTGACCGCATACCAAAAGAGTGCAGTTCAATACAAGCTCTATAACCAAAAGGATTCTTAGAATTCAGCTAAGAGGATGAACCCCAGAAAAGCATTTAAACACTTGGCGTTTGATGGTCCATTTGCAGAACATCAATACAAATAGAAAACTGACTTAAAGTTCTCAAAGAAACTAAGTAAAGTCATTCTCTGGAGAAAAGTACAGTACTAAAAAACAAGGGAATTTCAAACTTAAAATTCAGTCCAGTATTCAGACTGGCCTTTGAGCCAAAAATGTAGTCAGAATTAATAACCAAGGTGAAAATCTCCATTTTTCCACACATTGCATTTTGCAGACCTTAGGCCTCCTTTGAACCCAAATGTACCTGGTGAAACCAATACATTCATGCTGGGAGCTACTTCTGTCTACATCATTCATTGTTTTAAGAATTTGAAGGTTTTCAGAAAACCATAGGCTAGGTTTTCAAAGTTCTAAATGTGCTATAATGTATTAAAATATGGTAAAAATGTTGCAAGTAGCACTGTATTCCTCAACCTTGTAATGAACCCATAACAGCAACCTTGAACCTTGAATAGGGTTTACTATTTGATACAATATTAAATAAGTAATTATGTTTGAGTGAACGTTTGAATTTGAACAAACAAAATAAATAACAAAACTATAACTGCAACAGCAGTAGAAACTAATATAATACAACAATACAACACCAGCAGCTAAGTTCAAGTAATGTCACACTGTGTGTGTGTGTGTGTGTGTGTGTGTGTGTGTGTGTGTGTGTGTGTGTGTGTGTGTGTGTGTGTGTGTGTGTGTGTGTGTGTGCGCGCGTGCGTGTGCGTGTAGAAGCACGGAATGGCGTGGGGTTCGGACCTTATACAGACTACAGAAAAGATTAACTCTTTGTTGTAAATGTACATATGGTTTGCTAGATAAACATCTCTGCAAGCGACCTATTTCTGTGTTGGTGTCAATAGTTTATACAGAAAGTAATTCATTGCGTGCCGCTACATGTTGGAAACATATCAATTGTATCCCCAAAGGAGGATCATTATGACCCCGAAATGATTTGGTAACTGTGGTAAAAATGCCTGATCGTTACAAAATGGACTTATGCTAATTAGCCGGGCCGAGTCGGGCTTCAGGCTTACTTGTTTAGGTCCCACTTAGGGCCGGGCCAACTTTTCCAGCCCTGTTGATATCATTACGAACACCATTCATAATCTATATATCTTGTAACACAATCACAATTGCGGCATTAAACTCTTTCAACTTGATTGTCAGGACACAGATAATGCCCATCCCAGTTACCCACCTTAAGCATCAGAGCCATTAGCAAAGCTGCAGTCTAGCCGTTTGTCATGCACACAGTTTCCAGGAATGCATTTTCCACAGGAACTCTCCCGGCAGACATCAGGGTGGCAGGTTAGGGTTAGGGCAGGCCCACAGAACTCCTCATCTGACTGTTTGGCACAGTCTGGGTGTCTGTCAGAGCACAGAGGCCGCTCCAAACACAGAACACTGCAGGTTTAAAGAAACATGTTGAAAATGAGTTCAACATTTTCAAATAATAATAATATACATTTTCCTGAAATTGTAAACTGTCCCTTTTCACATCAAGGGCACCCAGATTCATGTATTGGCCATGGGCTTCTATTTGAAAAGTGTGTTGTGCCAGGGAGAGGCACATAAGGGGTGTTGAAAGATTGTTATTTTAGTCAGAATAATCACAGCTTCAAAATTAATTTAATCATGATTGATCCCCATTCAAACTGTGTCCATAATATGCCATGTATTCCTGTACAGTATTTGAACATTTATAAAAGAATAATAACCTGGAGGATGTTTATTTATTGATCTACAAGTCCCCAATGCTTGTAGGTCCTCCAGCTCTACTCTGTGGCTTTGGATACAGGGAGACACACAGCTAGGCTATAAACTGTGCTCTACGCATTTTATTCAATGAGAGAATGCTCAGTGTGTTGACTACTAACCTACATTATGAACACCAAGTTTTAGTATAAACTCTTCAAAAACACGGTGAAGCAGCCTTTTGCTTCTATGGACCGACGGCGTGGAACAAACTCCCATTATACATTCGACAGGCAGCCTCTGTAGACATTTTTAAAGCACAGCTCAAGACGTACTTCTATGCACTTGCTTTTAACTGATTCTCTGTGATTTTATATTTTATGCCTTATTTCAGGTCCTCACTGTACTGCTTCTTTGATGTATTTTAATGATCTCTTTAATTCGAGAGCTATTAGAGCTATTGGTTCAGTAAGGAGATGCTGCTCGTCTGTATCCCGCCCTCTATTACGTCAAATTGTCCAGACACTTGTTTTGTGTCACCTCGACTATTGCTCTACAGTCTGGTCATCCGCCAATTGCGCAGAAATAAAAAAAACTACAGGTGGTACAAAATAGAGCTGCTCGGTTAGTACTTGGATGCTCTATGAGAACAAATGTTACTGTAATGCATGAGAGTCTTGCCTGGCTCTCAGTACAGAAGAGGTTGATTTGCAACTCACTTGTTCTGTTCAAGTCAGTCGTGACAAAGTATGTTCCTGTCCTTATACACCGTCAAATCATTCTTAATAGTTCTGTTCATGCTCATAATACAAGGAACGCCAGTAATGGTCAACTGGTCATTCCTAGGCCTAGAAAAAATGCCTTAAAGAGATCTTTTATTTATAGGACCCTGGCATGGTGGAACGACCTACCGAGTGAACTCCGTACTATTGAGTCTAGATTAACTTTTAGAAAAGCTCTGAAAATGCTATTGTTAAACCAATAATCATCATCTCAGGAGCACACTTATGTATCAGGCATCTGTGTAAGTGTGTAGGTACACATATTTATGTGTAAGTAGTTAGGTATATGTATGTATATGTATATATGTACATGTGTTTAAGTGCATGTGTGGATTTATAGATATAGATGTGTAAATGGATATTTCCCTCTTGTTTTACTTTTGTTTATTAAGTTATTAACAATGATGTGGTAAACAATCGTTAATAACTGCCATTTTTATTTATTTTTATTCTTCTCTAGCATTTTATCTGTCTATTCTTGGACTACACTGTAATGTTACAAATGTCGAATCTTCTGCTCTTGCTTCATTTGACATATATATCAATTGTATAACAATACATATAACAATTGTATAACAATTGTATTTTAGTATATATACTGCATTGTATGTTCTGTATATCTGTGGTTGACCCCAGGAAGACTAGCTAGCTGCCTTGGCAGCAGCTAATGGGGATCTCTAAATAAAATAAAATCAAATCATTCCCACTATTGTTTGTCTTCTTCTCTATTGCAATGTAAAGCACTTTGAGCTGCATTTTATGTCATGAAAGGTGCTATACAAATAAAGATTATTATTATTATTATTATTATTATTATTATTATTAGAGATGCTGGTCCAAGGTGGAAACATGGAACCCTCCCAATCACCTGGACACTCAGAGGGCACAGCCATCACCTCAGTGGAGGCTGTTGAAACACATATTTGGTGGAGTAATAAACCAGTATTTCATAATCACATTTAATCACTTAAATAAACTCTGAGACACTGCTTTAAAAAGCATTGTGGTCTGCACTCATCACATCACTTTACTATAGTCGGTGAGTAGCAAGAGTTATGTTGTTACAGTACAGCCTGTCATGCACTAGAATAGGAAGTTTAGTCAATATGTGTGTGCGCGCGCTTGCACGTGCCTGTATTGTGTTCCACTCACAGTGCACAGGTCCTGGTTTGCCACATCAGGGCAGGAGGGCTTTATCTTCCAGGAGTTTCCAAACAGCTCTGGCGTCAACTCCATGTTGCCCTGCAGCATGGTGAAGTCACTGTCTGCGTCTGTTACTGCACAAACTCCCCACAGACCTTTTAGGCACATGTACACAGACACCACTGGCACGTATTAGTACAGACATGTAGCATATAAATGTTGCCCCCCCATCATTCCTGATGCATCTTAAAGTAAAATTGGAAAATTCTGCAGAATTGTGATTGCCTCGGGCTAAATGTAATCAAGGCCGAGGTCATGACACATAACATCCCCAAGAACAACTGCACCTAACAATAGGAGTTACTGTGCTAAAGAAAGTCAATGACTTTACATACCAGGGCACAGGGGGCAGCTCTGCAGAGAGCTTCTTCGAGAAGAAATCACTTGCCCAGAGAACCATTAATGGTATATGCATTGTGTAGTACTACTAACTTTTTATTGCATATGAACAGAGTAAGGCAGACATTACTGTGAGTAACCACTAGAGGGAGGTGTTGGCCTAAAAGTGACAATGTCATTAAGAGTTTGCAGAAAGAGACAATGTAACATTGCAGGCATTAAGCAGATGCTCTTAATCCAGAGCGAATTACAATTAGGAATTATTTCATCCAGAAGGATGGTTGTTGTCACACCTCCAACTGTGCCATGGTGGACTGTGCATGGCAGGGGCGTCCTCTTCCCTGAGCCAAGTCTAAACCTGACCGCATACCAAAAGAGTGCAGTTCAATACAAGCTCTATAACCAAAAGGATTCTTAGAATTCAGCTAAGAGGATGAACCCCAGAAAAGCATTTAACTCCTTAACTGTTTTACCACGACTTTTGGAGTGATTGGTTATTCTGTTGTCTGTTTATCACTCCAAAAGTCGTTTTGGGTTTTGTTTTATTAACAAGCTCATTAACTCACTGCACACTGCCTCACGAAGTCCTTTGACTGGTGATTACACTACAAAACCCAGAAAACACCTCACACACTTTACAACTATCATTGATAAATGATAAATTATATAACTTTAGATGCATTTATCTCTGAATGAGCCCTGGAAACAGTGAAATGTGAAAATACAGCCTGTTTTGCCAAATGTATTAAAAAAAGCTGAAACACTTGATCAACTCATTTTATTTTTTCCCTTAAAGTAGACACCTTAAACTGTCTTTGGATATCATTCATTTGTACAAATTCACAACAGAGGATTTTCTATAAATTATTGTGTTAATATTGAGCCTAATGGGAGCGAGCCTAGCTTTTCTGCTGATCTGTCAAAGAGTTAAACACTTGGCGTTTGATGGTCCATTTGCAGAACATTAATACAAATGGAAAACTGACGTAAAGTTTTCAAAGAAACTAAGTAAAGTCAATGTCTGGAGAAAAGTACAAACTTAAAATTCAGTCCAGTATTCAGACTGAACTTTGAGCCAAAAATGTAGTCAGAATTAATAACCAAGGTGAAAATCTCCCATTTTTCCACACATTGCATTTTGCAGACCTTAGGCCTCCTTTGAACCCAAATGTACCTGGTGAAACCAATACATTCACGCTGGGAGCTACTTCTGTGTACATCATTCATTGTTTTAAGAATTTGAAGATTTTCAGAAAACCATAGGCTAAATTTTCAAAGTTCTAAATGTGCTATTAAAATACAATAAAAATGTTGCAAGTAGCACTGTATTCCTCAACCTTGTAATGAACCCATAACATATTGCGAAGGACACCCAGGTATGATGCAATAATTTATTCACCAAATTGAGGAAAATATTTACAGATATGGCATCATGAATAAAAATAAATAAATAAAATAAAAAATACATGAATAATCACAGTGAAATCTGAACAGGATAAGATATTACAGACAAACATAAGATTTTGGTGTCTTCCATCATGTATCATGGGATGTCCAGCTCAATGTGGTGTCACCACGCCCTCATTCCAGGTAGCCAATCATGGATGCTATAGAACATTGTGACAGCTGTAGTGAGTCCACCAGACTGCTGACAATATGTGTACAGGTCTGTACACGTCTTGTTGTAATATGTAGATGTTATCATTATTACCCTTATTATATATATACACACACACACACACACACACACACACACACACACACATGTATATTATTGACATCAATATCATTATTATTACCCTTATTAGTAAATTACTAACATCTATATTACCCATATATTACTATTATTACCCTTATTATATTGCCATTATTATATTTTATTACAATTACTATATTATATTGTATTATTACCTTCATTATTCACAACCATATTATTATTTATCTATTTTTTGTATTACCGGTAATACATTTCTACTTAGGTTATTTTTTTATTTCATTACTATTTTATTTTATTGACTTTATTTATTTTACTGTAATATGTTTATTGATATTGTTAAGTAATTTGTTTATATTGTTATTTTTCTACATTTGTTTTTGTTTCCTACATTTTATTTTTTTTTGTTTCCTACATTTTTTATTTAAGTGAACCAACCAAAGTTTTGATTGATCACATCTACATATCACCACTACCAGTCTGGAGCCACACAGGAGACCAGCAATGTCCTAAAGAAAAGAAAAGAAATGAACACATTATTTTATGAACAATGATAATAAAAGATGATGTTTTTAAAAGAAAATATATTCTATAGTCAACCATAACTGATTACACAGCATGATATTAAAAAAAATTAAAAAGCACATGCAGAAAGATTGATTGAGGCCTGTCACAATTATTGCATGATTGCCAAGTATGATCTGGCATGTTGAAAATGTTCATAATTTTAAAGAAAAGTAGAAGCAGCCCATCTCAATCTCAAAACTACAGTTCTGACAGTATATAGGTGTCTACCGAGCAGTCCACGTTGTCCGCTGCCCATCACCGCCCACGGAGGTCGTCATCCTCGCCGGCCACCAGTCAGAGTCGTCATCAGCCACCCTAGTCGACGCCGGCCCTCTGTAGTCGATCGCAGTCGTCAGGAAACACCCGGGGCAAAGCTTCCATGGCTGCCTCCATCTCCCTCTTAACATGGACAATACAGACAATAAATTAGCTTGGGTGTGGCCTGTGTGCGTGCCCTGCCACAACATACAGTACACATGCACTTACAGTAATGTTTAATTATAGAGAGCGACTGATTGTTGGCAACAGGCAGATAATTGGCTTTTTAACAAAAAGTGCCTGTTTAAATCCATTTTTGAGTGACAATAACTGTCCTATTAGAAAAAAAAAATCTATCAAGGACAAGCTAAGCAGTACCTAGTAGTGTGTGGTTTCTAACCGGGCTGGCCCAGGTCCTTCGACATGTACGGACCTCCATCCTAAAAACAAAGACAGAAGACAAAAAAAGACCCTAAAAAATATCTATAGTCAAATGTAACTGATGACATGACATGTATATAAAAAAAAACATCCAGAAACATTTAGGCCTGTCACAATTACTACATATTAGACAAGTATTTGAGAGAATACTTTTTTTTTTTTTTGGGGGGGGGGGGGGGGGGGGGGGATAATGTAATAATAGTCTCCATGAATACATTTAGTGCTTATTGAATTATGCCATAGCTTACAAAGCCTAAAAAAGACAAAATTGTCTTCATAATATCATTACGACATAATATTTCCAATATAAAAATGAATCGGCGAGCAACAAAATGCAATTCTGACAGGCCTAAACCGGTTCTAGATGCGTCTACCCGTCCGGCCTTCCATCGACCCAGAAGTCCTCAGAAGAAACCCCCGGGGCGAAGCTGGCGTCTGCTTCAATGGTCATCCTAACAAAGACACTAAATTAGTTTTTCTGTTTTCATCAATATGCGCGCTGTGTAACACCATACATATGCACAGTAATGATAAATAGGAAGCAATTGGTTGTCGGTAACAGATGGATAATTGGCTTTTTCTTTATACTACAAAATTCATAAAATAATATGAGCATTGTGTTTACATGTGTGTGGTATTACCTTAGTTTGGCCAGTTTCTCCATTGTCTTGAAAAGGAGCTCTTCACCATCAAGATGTTGTTCCTAAAAGATACATATACAGCATGATATATATATTAAAATAATAAAAAAAGCAACCAGAAAGATTTATTTAGGCCCGTCACAATTATCGCATAATTGCCAAGTATCAAATGGCATGTTGAAAATGTTGATATATCTTTAAATTCAAAATGTCACAAAAGTCCAATTCTGACAGGCCTAAACGGGTTACAGGTGTCTACCGAGCTCTCCACGTCGTCCACAGTTGTCGGCCGAAGTATCCACCGCCTGCGTCGCCCGTGCATTGTCTGCCGCCACTCATCATCGTCCGCCGTCACTCATCATCGTCCGCCGCCACTCATCATCCGTGGTTTCTCTCCAGGCCGGCCCAGGTCCCAAGTCGCCCTCCATCCTAAGACAGACAAGACAAAGAAAAGGTCACTCTCGTTGTCGCCTGCCCTGCCACAACACACAGTACCTTGTCGCCCTCGTCGTCGTCTCGTCGTCGGCCGCCCTCGACGTTGTCGAAGGTTGACGTCTGTCTCAATCTTCATCCTTGCGTCATCTTGCATCCACGTGCACGCCCTGCAACACCATACATATGCAGTAATGAGTAAGAATAGGGAGTGACCGATTATCAGCAACAGGCGGATAATTGGCTTTTTTTTAACCCAAAAGTGCCCATTTGAATCAAAATGATTTAATCATGAATTGCAGTCTATTTCAGTGACAAATGTTTTTTTTAAAAACAACTAAGCAGAACAAGTCTAAGTACCTGGTACTGTGAGGTTTCTTACCGGGCCGGCGCATGTCCCAGTCTACAGACATCATCCATCCTAAACAAAGAGAAAGAAAAAGGCTGATGTATAGAGAACCTTGAAAATGGACACCAACTATAGCATACAGTAATAGAAATATTTATGATTTAAAAAAATGAATTGAAGTTTCATACTTTGAGGCGTCTGTAGAGGAATCCCCATACTAGATTCATCCATGGACAGCCAGAGACGTGCAGATCTCATCGGTAGGGGCCCCAGCGTCTAGAAGGAATAGGATGGTGGTTATAGTCTATGAATGGCTGTAGAGATTTGCACAATCATTTGTTCCTGCTGCCAATAGGAAATCTGTGATATCTGTGGTATTTCACAAATTCATTGGCCATTCGTTTTGCTTAGGGTTCAGCTCCACACCAGTAACGGCTAAAGTAGCAGGGTTAGAAAGCTCAAGAATGGCGTCCCACAGGGGACACTGCTGACACCAATATCGTTCAACATCCTTGGTACATCCACAACCTCCTTACGGCAACAACAAAGTATGGCTATGCAGACGACCAAGTACTGTACTCCAGCACAGGTCAAACGAGAAGCAGCCACACTGGCCCTCACTTACAAGACATAGCTGAGTGAATCCATCAGAGACACCACAGCTCACAAACACAACCAACAACACAATCTGACACCTCAAGACATCCAGGTGAAGGCAAGACAGAGGGACCAGTGGAAGGCAGAAAAAACATCTAGCTTCAAAATACATTGAGGAATCCACAGATGTTCACACATCAAGGAGTGGAAAACTCTTAATACAGAAGTGGGACTGTGGAACACATGTTCATCCATCGCAAATACCAGCCACAAGAGGTACGCCAAAAGCTTGGTGGCAAGAGTCTCCGACAACCGTGAGGCTTATATATCGACCACCGAATCATTCGCAGGTGGCATCATTTTTATTTTATTATTTTTCATCATTTGTTATCATTTATATCATTTGTTTTTATTGCTATCATTTTATTGTTTTTTTTTATTGCTATAATTTATATTTCTAACATCTTTATTTCTATTTTTTCTATTTGTATTATTTATATTATATATTTATATTATATATATTATTTATATTATGCCTACTATTATTTCTACTATTATTAAGGTTAACTTGTTTGTTGTTTGTTTTGTGAATGACCAGAGACCAAACCCAGTATATATCAACATCTATTTCCACCAGTCAGGTGGAAATAACAGCTTGCTACGGATATCACACTGCAAGCATTTGGGCGGCTGTGGCTCAGGAGGTAGAGCAGGTCGTCCAATGATCCACAGGTCGGTGGTTCGAATCCCGGCTCCTCCTATCGACAGTCCAAGTGTCCTTGGGCAAGACACTGAACCCCAAATTGCCTCCAATGAGTTGGTCGGTGTGAGCTTGTCACACTGGCATCAACTGCAATCCGTTAAAAATGCAATCCGTTATTAAGCTAATCACCACAGATATCACAATTTGACTTTGGCAGCAGCAAGAAATTAATGCCATGCTTCTCCCTATACAAACACTGTCCACATAGACATCTTAGCAGGCAGGATGGGGTGGTGGGCCTGGAGGTCATTCAGAACCCTGGAGATCTTCACAAGGCCATCTTCAGGTTGAGTGTTCCTGCAGCATCCATTATCCACAGCTAGAAAGAAAGAAAAAGAAAAGAAAGATGAGCCATCTGTGCTATGATTGGCAGCAGAGTTATTGAGCAGCAGCACTGTCGAAAGCCCTAACCCTAACATTGGCTGCTGTAGTAGAACGGTTACCATATGATCATATTTCACACAAAGTAAAGAGCAGAGCAGCTTAAAGGGGTATTTCACTTTCAATAAAACTTTGTAGACCATAGTCTACATATTTTAAAAATACATGAAAACAGTAAATAAAATCCCATGGCCCTCTCACATATTAGAAAGACAATAGTCACCAGAAAAAAGATGAGTTGTTTTTGAATAATCTGTCATGGTTAAAATTTTAAGTTATAAGTTATAATTGGTTTGTATAGGAAGGAGGTGGACATGCTAAAATGAGCATCAAATATCTAAATAATGAACGGAGTAACTTATAAACTGTCTGGTGTGTTCACATGAGACCGAGAAGACTATAAAATGACCAAAAGTTGTTTTTTTTTCTTCTTTTTAAGTGGAATATCCCTTTAAGAGGAGAAGTGTTGGTATGTTAGCATAAGCACTGTCTTAGCTTATGCTAATGTTAATAAATGAGCCACATGTCCATGCTAACTACTAGCAGCACAAACACACAAACTTTCAAAGAGCAGAGCAGCTTACCAGAGGACAGAGCCATCTAGAAGAGTTGCGACATTGGTGTGTGTGTGTGTGTGTGTGTGTGTGTGTGTGTGTGTGTGTGTGTGTGTGTGTGTGTGTGTGTGTGTGTGTGTGTGTGTGTGTGTGTGTGTGTGTGTGTGTGTGTGTGTGTGTGTTGAGCAGCTAATCATTAACACAACTGTATAAACTCACCTGTTTGGTGTAGATGAATATAACTGTTGTTTTCACCACCCTGTTAAACTCTGAGGGCATCCATGTCAACTAAAGTTACATTTTGATCATCTGATGCTTTTTACTTCCAAACTAAAGCAGAACTAGCCTAAACAAACAGTGTGAGCTCAGATGAGAGGGGGCGGCCATGATGGATCAAACCATCTTATAAGCCATAGGAAAACCACGCCCCTGCTGCTCTGTAGACAGCTGATTGGTCCCAATGATGATGACACATTGAGCATGGAATCTGAGTCACGTGATCTGTTAGAGCAGGGGTTTTCAACCTTTTTGACTTCAGGGACCACCATTTATTCAGCATTTGAGCCACGGACCACCATTTGATTACATTTTCACACCAAAGACCTAAAATTAAAGAATTCTTTTGGTTTTGTCCACAATTTCAGGCTGTATTTTGCCAACAAAACAGTGTAACCTTAATTAAGTGGTGCTAATTCCGATGATGAATATTTTAACTCTTGAGAGTGTAAAAATGAAACCAAATGGACCCGCAAGGGTCCATTTGGGTTCATATTTACATTATCAAGAGTTACATCTGGTACCTTCTTGGAAGTCTCTGAAAAAAATCCCTTTGTCTCTGAAAGTACATTTTTTTCTGTGGAACTAAAATGTCCCTGGAACTAAAAATGTTGTCCCCAAAATGTAGGGCCCAGTAAAATATTGTAACAAGCTTGTGTCACACCAGTCAGTGGCGTGAAACAAGCTTGTAGATCCCTGTTCTCAACGGGTTAAACAAGTGATTCTAACATTGTTTGTCCGTATCCGGACTATAAGGCGCAACTAAAAAGCTTTAATTTTCTCAAAAATCCACACTGCGCCTTATAACCCAGTGCGCCTTATATATGGATCGTTCGACTGCAGTAGCTTCTATTCTGTTAACTGTAGTACGGTATCTTCTATTCTCTGCGCCTTATAATCTGGTGCGCCTTATAATCTGGTGCGCCTTATAGTTATATTAATAGTTAGTTATATTATATTAATGGTAGGATGAACTGGAAACGCTGGGGTTTTTATTATGGATCCCACCCGATTCTCTGGCACAGAGGGTGTCTGAACCAATCAGAGCATGCATCTTTATAGATTTATAGATTATTATGGATCCCACCTGATTCTCTGGCACAGAGGGTGTCTGAACCAATCAGAGCATGCATCTTTATAGATTTATAGATTATTATGGATCCCACCTGATTCTCTGGCACAGAGGGTGTCTGAACCAATCAGAACATGCATGTTTATAGATTTATAGATTATTATGGATCCCACCTGATTCTCTGGCACAGAGGGTGTCTGAACCAATCAGAGCATGCATCCTTTTAGATTTGCATTTGTTTATAATAGTTGATCAGCTCTGCAATGTGTCTATGTCTTATTTTTAATTCCCACCACACACACACACACAGGCAGCATCAGCATGGTCCCTGGGGGTCCGGCATACCGTCAGCCTCGGGGAGACCTGCACGACCAGGGGGTCCCTGGAGAGAGAGAGAGAGAGAGAGAGAGAGAGAGAGAGAGAGAGAGAGAGAGAGAGAGAGAGAGAGAGAGAGAGAGAGAGAGAGAGAGAGAGAGAGAGAGAGATGAGATTATGAATAAAATATGTTGTTCCATGAACCTCCCAGAAGCAATGATAACACTTAAAAAACAACAGTGAAAAAATACTATAACTGTCAGTTAGCCCTGGGTACATGATGATGATGTCACATGCACACCCTCTATTGACAATTTTATCCTTCACAACTATACAGGAATACTTGGTACAATTGTGATGGGAGATTAATCATTAAACACATTGTTATCAGAAGATTCTAGTTGTCTTAAGATTCATTGGATGAATGAAAGAATGAATTTTCATTCATGAAAAGGAATGAATGCCTGAATGAATGAATGAATATTTAATTTATGTGTCCGAACAATTTCTTGTTCATTCCCACATGGGATTATCAGACACGGCAATTAATAATTGACAGAAATGTAGAGAAGAAAGACAAAAAATGAAAAAAAAAAAAAAAAAAAAAAAAAAAAAAAAAAAAAAAACACCAATTCATATATGCAGTCACTCAGCAACAACAACAATAAATACTGTATATTTACCAACAGGAATTCAATTTAGTTGAATGTTATGGCACCTGTCCCATATTCTAATATTCAGTAATCCGTCCCATTAATCAGGTTGTCTTATTGTTATAAGTGGGTTAGGGTCAGGTCTCTCTCTCTCCAGGGTCCCCCTGGCTGTACAGGTCTCCCCGTGCCACTTGAGGAAGGAATAAAAATACTAATCAAAATGGGACAACTGTTTGGGTGCTTGCTTGTGCCCAACACATTATGATCACCATGCATACTATGAACTTCATACCGCGCTGCAACCTGTCTGGGAAGCTAATGTTGCTAATGTCAATGCTAGCAAGCTCAAACAGACCCATCCTGTGTGTGTGTGTGTGTGTGTGTGTGTGTGTGTGTGGTGTGTGTGTGTGTGTGTGTGTGTGTGTGTGTGTGTGTGTGTGTGTGTGTGTGTGTGTGTGTTGAGCAGCTAATCATTAACACAACTGTATAAACTCACCTGTTTGGTGTAGATGAATATAACTGTTGTTTTCACCACCCTGTTAAACTCTGAGGGCATCCATGTCAACTAAAGTTACATTTTGATCATCTGATGCTTTTTACTTCCAAACTAAAGCAGAACTAGCCTAAACAAACAGTGTGAGCCCAGATGAGAGGAGGCGGCCATGATGGATCAAACCATCTTATAAGCCATAGGAAAACCACGCCCCTGCTGCTCTGTAGACAGCTGATTGGTCCCAATGATGATGACACATTGAGCATGGAATCTGAGTCACGTGATCTGTTAGAGCAGGGTTTTCAACCTTTGACTTCAGGGACCACCATTTATTCAGCATTTGAGCCACGGACCACCATTTGATTACATTTTCACACCAAAGACCTAAAATTAAAGAATTCTTTTGGTTTTGTCCACAATTTCAGGCTGTATTTTGCCAACAAAACAGTGTAACCTTAATTAAGTGGTGCTAATTCCGATGATGAATATTTTAACTCTTGAGAGTGTAAAAATGAAACCAAATGGACCCGCAAGGGTCCATTTGGGTTCATATTTACATTATCAAGAGTTACATCTGGTACCTTCTTGGAAGTCTCTGAAAAAAATCCCTTTGTCTCTGAAAGTACATTTTTTTCTGTGGAACTAAAATGTCCCTGGAACTAAAAATGTTGTCCCCAAAATGTAGGGCCCAGTAAAATATTGTAACAAGCTTGTGTCACACCAGTCAGTGGCGTGAAACAAGCTTGTAGATCCCTGTTCTCAACGGGTTAAACAAGTGATTCTAACATTGTTTGTCCGTATCCGGACTATAAGGCCAACTAAAAAGCTTTAATTTTCTCAAAAATCCACACTGCGCCTTATAACCCAGTGCGCCTTATATATGGATCGTTCGACTGCAGTAGCTTCTATTCTCTGTTAACTGTAGTACGGTATCTTCTATTCTCTGCGCCTTATAATCTGGTGCGCCTTATAATCTGGTGCGCCTTATAGTTATATTAATAGTTAGTTATATTATATTAATGGTAGGATGAACTGGAAACGCTGGGTTTTTTATTATGGATCCCACCCGATTCTCTGGCACAGAGGGTGTCTGAACCAATCAGAGCATGCATGTTTATAGATTTATAGATTATTATGGATCCCACCTGATTCTCTGGCACAGAGGGTGTCTGAACCAATCAGAACATGCATCTTTATAGATTTATAGATTATTATGGATCCCACCTGATTCTCTGGCACAGAGGGTGTCTGAACCAATCAGAACATGCATGTTTATAGATTTTATAGATTATTATGGATCCCACCTGATTCTCTGGCACAGAGGGTGTCTGAACCAATCAGAGCATGCATCCTTTTAGATTTGCATTTGTTTACAATAGTTGTTCAGCTCTGCAATGAGTCTATGTCTTATTTTTAATTCCCACCACACACACACTTACGGGCAGCATCAGCATGGTCCCTGGGGGTCCGGCATACCGTCAGCCTCGGGGAGACCTGCACGACCAGGGGGTCCCTGGAGAGAGAGAGAGAGAGAGAGAGAGAGAGAGAGAGAGAGAGAGAGAGAGAGAGAGAGAGAGAGAGAGAGAGAGAGAGAGAGAGAGAGAGAGAGAGAGAGAGAGAGATGAGATTATGAATAAAATATGTTGTTCCATGAACCTCCCAGAAGCAATGATAACACTTAAAAAACAACAGTGAAAAAATACTATAACTGTCAGTTAGCCCTGGGTACATGATGATGATGTCACATGCACACCCTCTATTGACAATTTTATCCTTCACAACTATACAGGAATACTTGGTACAATTGTGATGGGAGATTAATCATTAAACACATTGTTATCAGAAGATTCTAGTTGTCTTAAGATTCATTGGATGAATGAAAGAATGAATTTTCATTCATGAAAAGGAATGAATGCCTGAATGAATGAATGAATATTTAATTTATGTGTCCGAACAATTTCTTGTTCATTCCCACATGGGATTATCAGACACGGCAATTAATAATTGACAGAAATGGAGAGAAGAAAGACAAAAAATGAAAAAAAAAAAAAAAAAAAAAAAAAAAAAAAAAAAAAAAACACCAATTCATATATGCAGTCACTCAGCAACAACAACAATAAATACTGTATATTTACCAACAGGAATTCAATTTAGTTGAATGTTATGGCACCTGTCCCATATTCTAATATTCAGTAATCCGTCCCATTAATCAGGTTGTCTTATTGTTATAAGTGGGTTAGGGTCAGGTCTCTCTCTCTCCAGGGTCCCCCTGGCTGTACAGGTCTCCCCGTGCCACTTGAGGAAGGAATAAAAATACTAATCAAAATGGGACAACTGTTTGGGTGCTGCTTGTGCCCAACACATTATGATCACCATGCATACTATGAACTTCATACCGCGCTGCAACCTGTCTGGGAAGCTAATGTTGCTAATGGCAATGCTAGCAAGCTAAAACAGACCCATCCTTGCTCCAGAAAACCCCAATGTTCCCACCAGCACCACTGGACCACAGGGACCCCTGAACATTATACTTTTTATCCATACCACAGGGACCCCTGAACATTATACCTTTTATCCATACCACAGGGACCCCTGAACATCATACCTTTTGACCAAAGGGACCCCTGAACATCATACCTTTTATCCATACCACAGGGACCCCTGAACATTATACCTTTTATCCATACCACAGGGACCCCTGAACATTATACCTTTTATCCATACCAAAGGGACCCCTGAACATCATACTTTTTATCCATACCACAGGGACCCCTGAACATTATACCTTTTATCCATACCAAAGGGACCCCTGAACATTATACTTTTTATCCATACCAAAGGGACCCCTGAACATCATACCTTTTATCCATACCAAAGGGACCCCTGAACATCATACCTTTTATCCATACCAAAGGGACCCCTGAACATCATACCTTTTGTCCATAGCACAGAGTTCTCTAGATCTATAGTTATTCAATGTTTTAGTCCACTGTTGGAATGGAGATGGACGGCAGTGTGCATGAGCGATGTGGTCACAGACGGACTATAGTCCAGTGAGCTGAGGTTTTTATATCAATAATAAAGCTTTTATGACGGTCCAACCCGTCAAAGGCGGGGCCTATTTGGATTATAATGATCCGTCACATAAGCAAGGGAAACAGTCTTTTTCTTATGGGCTAAGTTAGGACCTATACTAACTAGTGTGAAGTACAGTCAATATAATAATATTTCAGTTTAAGTGTACACTGGTACTCTCTGTGTACTACTCACAAGTGTGATGTATTCCATGTCGTCACCCAGCAGACCTGTGTCGTTCAGAGTGTACTTGGCTTTCTTCATCTTCCTGTCCTCTCCACCTGGTGCTACTGTGTCCTACACACACACACACACGCACACACGCGCACGCACGCACGCACACACACACACACACACACACACACACACACACACACACAGATGAATGAATCGAAGAATTTTTTATTTCAGAAATGGAGAGTTACGGTACGATACGGTAAGTCAAGTATACACTGCAACAAAACAGCTTGGAGAATTTCAGTACAATTCAAGGACAACTACAACAAATCTGATGAATAGCTGTGATTGGACACACTTTTGGAATACACTTGTTTAAAATAGGGTTGTTCATTTCATCAAGCTATATAGACATACAAAATAATTACTTCTGTAAATCCAGAAGCAGCAAATCATAGTGAAGGTAAAATCAAAGTGGAGGAAAAAAGGGAAGAAATATACAAAGAGGGGAAAGAGGGTGGGTGGGGGAATTATATTTGCATTTTGTTTTACAGAGGCCAGTTAAGAATTGCAGCCGCCCGTATGGACTATGTACCCATTGAGAGTGTTTTTTTAGGAGTCAAGGGATTCACATGTCTTATTGACTGGTGGTAGGGTTACATTTTTGTGGCTAATGAGCGAATGGAATGAAGTCCCTTGTTTGTGCCGAATCTGGGTTGCAACTCCCTCTGGTGTTGTGGGAGTGGACTTGGTTGACATAAAGGAAGTATTTGGAGTTTGGACAGGTACCTGGTGGTATTTTGGTAGTGTGGAGTTTGGGCCGGTACCTGGAGGTATTTTGGTAGTGTGGAGTTTGGGCCGGTACCTGGTGGTATTTTGGTAGTGTGGAGTTTGGACCGGTACCTGGTGGTATTTTGGTAGTGTGGAGTTTGGGCCGGTACCTGGTGGCATTCTGGTAGTGTGGAGTTTGGGCGGTACCTGGTGGTATTTTGGTAGTGTGGAGTTTGGGCCGGTACCTGGTGGTATTTTGTAGTGTGGAGTTTGGGCAGGTACCTGGTGGTATTTTGGTAGTGTCTTGTGGACCAGACCTACTGCAAGATGTTGTACTCTGTTATCAACCCTAAGCCAACCCAGACTGTCAAAGTGGGCAGGGGTGAGGTGATGCTGTGGAACGACTAGGTGGAGGAGGGGATTTAGACATACAACAACATAATAACTGGCGTTGTTACCCTGGCAGAGACGCGTTCGCACACACTCAATTTTCATTAAGAGTAACTACAGGAAATCTAGCCCAAGTCTATACACCTAGAGAATGTAGAAGAGGAATGTTCATTTTGATCTGTATGTTGGACTGTTTGGTTTCCTAAATCCAGCCTGGAATTGTGTACAAAAGCAAAATAAATCTTTAGTTTTGGCGTTTGTGGGGCTAAAATGTCATCAAAGGGTTGTCTCTGGCTTGAATTCAGAATAAATAGTGGGCCCTGGTATCAAAAAGGTTGAAAACCCCTGCTCTAGAAGATGTGGCAACAGCTGCTAAAAAGACAATACAATAAGACAATACAATAAGAACACAAGACAAAAACAGTTTGCTTACAACCCAGCTGTCTGATCTGCAGGCTCCCCTGCATTCTGCCTTCTCCCCTGCATCCTCGCCCGTCCACCCTCTCCGTCATTGCAGCCATTTAGTGATGTATTTTTCGATCTCTTGGTCTGTAGCACGAGGCGATGGCGGATTACGCTGCACAGCCGCTAAAACACACAGACACAAAAACTACTTTTCACGAAATACAAGAGTAACCTGTGGTACAATGTAGAGCTTTAATTGGGCCCAAAATGTTGAGGCTGGCCCTACAATAAGTTCAGCCGGGCCAACTCTAAGCCGATACATAGTTGACAACCTGAGAATGACACTTTTTCTAAACAAACCAATATTGCTGCTAGCAGATTATATTTTGGTAATTTGTTAACAAAGTATCCTATATACCGGTATTAAATAAACTTTTAGATAGAGAATTCTGTCAGGCATAGGCTAAGCAACACATTGTGAACTTGTGAGAAGGGGGGGTTAATATTTTTGGTGTGCAACACCTTTGGACATCAAGGACCACTTCAACTCTTTTCATATCGTCGTTATGGTGGGATAATTACCACCATAATGACGCTATGGGGGCCGACTTTTTAAAATGGAACGAAATAAGGAAATACAAGGTTTCAGCATGAAGGAAACAATACATATCTTTATCTATAAAACGGGCCAAGATAAATCTTCCCTGACTCTCGAAGGAGGCAGTCGCATTCCTCATCTCTCTCCCTAACTCCCTCCCCTCCCATCCCCCTCCGACCATGCCTGTGTCTCGTGTCCGCCGTCTGCGCTTCGACTCTGGGTGAACTCCTAGCCTGGCCACCGGTCCTCTCACTGCCTGCATCCTCGGAGAAAGCCTAACCTCAAGATTTGATTGATTGGTTGATCAGCGCTATTGACACCATTTTCTCCACCCGAAAGTCGAGAGCCGAGGGGCCGACATGCTACGCTCGTCTCGCCCGGGACAACAACAGCCCCTGTTGATCTGGGAAAGAACTGTCTGTGAGATTGGACATTTGCCCGTCTCGCCCGTGAGAACAACAGCCCCTGTGGATCTGGGAAAGACTGTCAGTGAGATGGAGATTAAACATTTGGATTACTAATGGTTATCGGATTCCTGGCGATTGGATTGGGCCTGGTTCTGGTATACTGGAAATTCGACGGGTCAAGTAGGAGCCCCCCCTGTACCCGCCATGCTGATTGGAATGGGGAGCGTTGCGGCTGAGAATTAAGGACGCTGAATGCCATCACAGTTGTCTCGCCAACCAACCCATAAGCTGATGACCGAAAGACTTAAGAGGGGAGCAGCGAATTGGCTTTGCCCTCGATCTAAATCTCTGATTTCACAGCAAATTGTGATTTGACCCCCCTGCTTCAAAACCCCTCTTATGGAATTGAGAATGCAACCAGCGAGGGACAACAGCGCGGCCATGCTTTGGACAACTCGGAGTCTCGCTACCCCCTCCCTCCCTCCCTCCCCCACACACCTGTGGATCGAGCCTTCTCCTTGGAGCCGCTCTATCTCACAGTAACATAAACACTGACACTTTCACACGGCTTTGTGCCCGGAGGATTGGACTGTGAAACAGACTCGCTTTCCACCGTAGAGTAGACAGACAATCTTAAAGGCCTTGAGCGTGGACTGATAACTACACATGCTGCCTCCTACCCCCTCCTCCCCTCTGCTTGTAACTTGTCTGTCTAATTGAGGTTGTTTTTGGAATGCCATGTACCTGTTATGACCTAAATCAAGGCCTATGACATGAATATTGTGTTCTTTTTTGAAATCTCTCCCCTGTGTGTGTGTCCCCACCCCCCAGGCTGTATGTTATGTTGGCGCCGTAGAATGGCTTTGCCTCGCTCACTACAACCTGCCCCCCCACCTGAGCAAAACAAATTCCTATCAACACCTGTTGACATGGCAATAAAGTTCTTGAATCTAATCAATACATATATTTTTTAATAATAAAAT
Source organism: Benthosema pterotum (assembly GCA_039105355.1). Classification (NCBI taxonomy): domain Eukaryota; kingdom Metazoa; phylum Chordata; class Actinopteri; order Myctophiformes; family Myctophidae; genus Benthosema; species Benthosema pterotum. The sequence continues at coordinate 59,454,041 of CM076967.1, forward strand.
CTACCTTAATCTACCTTTCACATACACGGCCATGACAGGTTTCTATGAGTAGCTGTAGTGAACAAAGTTATTGAGCACAATACAAATGGAAGTGAGTCCAGGGGGGAGATGATGAATCTCAATATAAACTTACCAACCACAACACTCTTGACTCGTAGTTTTCTGAATCCAATCTTGCCATTGATGCCGCTCATGTTTGTTTGTTTGGCCAGGGTGTTTGCTAGCGTTGCAGCCATGACTCTCCAAACAGTCTCCTTTCAGCACCAATACAGCACTCTGTGAATTGACATTTGTTAGTTGATCAGTCCAAGACGATACATGGACAATCTAGCGATACAATCCGATGATTTGAAATTCATATAGTTAACTATTTAAAATGCATTGGCATTGTCTTAAACCAAGTAATTAAACCAGCATTTTCGCATTGGTAAAAAAAAATCTACAAGCATTGGGAACTTTAAGAAGTATTTAAGTATTTAAGAAATAAACAGATCTTTTTCCCAGATTCTGTTTCTTTTTCAAATGTTCAAATCCTGTACAGGAAAACATGGCATATTTTGGACATAGTTCAAATGGTGATTAAATTAATTTAGAGCTGTAATTAATTTGATAAAAAAAAACATTTAATCATTCAACAGCCCTATTTTTATATAGAATACATATTGCATATTGGGCTGCTGCTAGACACGTAATAATGTCCAGTAAAACTTTCCTTTATTGCACTGGTCCTGTAGCCTACTTGCTGTGGTGGATGTCAGCTGTCCTCTCTTGCAAGATCAAATGAATGATTCATAATTATCTTAGCACACACACCTGCACAACCATGATCACTGTAGGACCATCTGTCATACAGTGTGCAGTTATAGACACAAAACAGGAAATCAAAGCAATGCATTTTGATGTTTTTGGTTTTAAATCAAATTAAGCTGAGATTAAAGTTAGTCAACAGAGCAGTGTCAATGCAGGTCCGTGTGGACAGTGTGTTAAGAAGGGAGCAGGGGCAACACCCGTAAGAGGGCACTTCTGTGTTTTAGACATGTTACAGGGCAGGGGCTGTAGCCCCCTTTTGCGTCCGTGTGTGCACGTCACTGTGGAGTGTATATTCTGAGAGGCAGTGTGAACGAGGCAATAGTATGACAGTGGTGCATGGTAAATACAACTGATCTACAAGCTCACCACACGTTGCATGAATGACACATTTTAACTTTTAATTCTTCTCTCATTTCCGCACGGCACCGTTGTGAGGTAAAGCTAGACTCCTCTCATGCAGCCATCAAAAAGGGTCTGTCTGTGTTTCCAAGTAAACACTGAAATCTTACCAGTTGGTTTTTGAGCTCAGGGGTGTTTTGTAGCTGCTCTTCGCTTGGGCGTCATTTAATGGCAGCAGGTCTGGGTCAACACCTGTTAGAATGATAATCAGAAAAGGTTTCATCGCATCAGGCACCTACAGATGGCTGCAATGCTTAACTGGCCTCTGTAAAACAAAAATGTATATAAATCCCCCACCCACCCTGCCTCTCCTCTATGTACATTTCTCTTTTCCCTTTTTTTACCTCCACTATGATTTTGCCCCCATGACTTGCTGCTTCTGTCTTTACTGGAGTAGTTGTTTTGTATGTACGGTATTTGAATGCCTCAATGAAATGAACAAGTTGGACACTATTGTAAACAAGTGTATGCTTAACTAGTGTGTCCAATCAGCTTTTTCAGATTTGATGCAGTTGTACTTGAATTGTACTGTAATTCTCCAAGCTGTTATCAGTTTTGTAGCAGTGTGGACTTGACTTGTACTGTAACTCATCTCTCTGTTAATAAAAATTTCATTCATTCATTCATTCATTCATTCATTCATTCATTCATTCATTCATTCATTCATCACTGGTTTATATGGTATAAATACTATATCCTTAAAGGTATAGTACATGATTTGGAAACCCTCCGGGCCCCCGGTAGCAAGATGTACACACTCTAATGTCAACTACCAAAATACCACCATGTGCCTGTCCAAATACTGCCTTAATGTTGGTAGGGAACGCCCTACCAACAGTCACTCAGACATGCAAATCCCTTGACTCCTTCAGAACCACTCTCAAAGGACACCTACGGACGGCTGGAATTCTAGCCTGGCCTCTGTAAAAATATGATTCCCACACCCAGCCCTTTCCCCTCTCCTTGTATATGTCTTTTCCCTTTTACCTCCACTATGATCTGCTGCTTCTGACTTTAGAGGAGTGAATATTTGTCTCTAAATGTCTTGATAAAATGAACAGGGTGGCTGACATTGTAAACAAGTGTATTCTTAACTGCAGAAGTGGATTCCTGTGTCCGTGCTCATGGTGGCTGGAAAAAACACACAACCCGCCCCGCCTCCTTGACCCCACTTTTAAAAAGTAAGGGAATTATAGTTATAGTTACCTCTGTGAAAAAGTAACTAGTTACTTTACTTTAAAAAGGGGGTGGTGTTGTTCTGTGGTATTCATGGTCACAAGTTTAGTGTGGAATTCCCATTTTACTGTCATTAATATACCTTAGAGATGTTGTGTGGACATGATAAAGATCTCCACATTGTCTTCATATTGTTTCCTAGAAATGGAGTTTGTGTTTTGTCATGTTAATGATTTTTCTTTTAGGGCATTTTTTGAAAAAAGGGTGGAATTGCCCTTTAATGGCAGCATGCTAAGCATGGACTGTATCAAGATGCTTTTAGGATTTGCATTGGTTTTCTTTGCTGAGGACAATGCTTTGAACTCAGGCACAGCCCAGCTTTAATGATGTTAAACCCTTTAATTTAGATTGTTTTGTAGCTATAGTACAACATATGTAGTTGTTACTGTACAGTACTTTAAAACAGTTGACATGTTGTACACATGCCTAAAATAACTCTTATTTGCGTCGCCCTCGTTGAAAACAATGTATTTCCAACTCCAGTTTGTCCCTATTCAGACTGCATAATGAACAGCAGCTTGTGCACTTAGTTTCTGACCCCTCAATGTCGCCACTCTTCTATTAGATGGCTGTGGACGCACGTAGAGGAGCTGCTTGCTCCCAGAGCTTGGAAATACAGAGTTACGCCAACTCCGTTCACTCCATGGCGCCAGTCCAATGGCGGCTCCTCTACATAGACTATTAGATAGTGACAACAAATAGTGACAACCGGAAGTTACTGAATGCATTGGAGCCTATGGGCTCGCGCGAGTACTAGAACCACGTGACCAGACTATTTTCTGTCCCTCAATGTCGCAACTCTGTCTATTTCTAAGGCTCTGCTGCTTGCTTTGTCTGCTTACTAAAGCCCAGAGCCTGATTAGCATGATTAACATTTGATCATTTGAACATCTAATTGATAAGCTATAGTTACAGCCGCTGCCACTACCACAGATCTACGGCAATCTTTGATTAGCTCCTTATTGTTTGATACGAACCTGCAGATCTAACTTCTGGGAGACGGAGTTACACTCAAACATGTCCGACCGGAAACATGAACCCAAAGAGAAACATGACGTTCCTGTTACACTGTGTTCTCTATTGTCATCCCGGGCGGCCATAATATTTATGTACAGGCTATGAGTTTTAGAATTAATTTGAAACACATTAAAGGGGAACTCCACCCATTTTCAACATTTTAATGGCATTAAAATACCTTAGAGATGTTGTGTGTGGACATGATAAAAAAGTTCCCCCAATTCTGTATTAACTAAAAAAAAAAAACTGAAAAAACATTAACATGTTGAAATACATCTGATGACATCATCAAGATGTATTTCACCATGTTAATGATTTTTCATTCAGACCCTTTTTTCCTGAGAGGGTACAAATGGAACCAAATGGACCCGCTAAGGTCCATTTGGTTCACATTTGTATCCTCTCAGGATTTTTTTGAAAATGGGTGGAATTCCCCTTTAAAAAATGTTACTGTTCACTATCGTCATCCCTGACGGCCATAATATTTATGTGGGCCATGAGTGGGCTATGAGTTTTAGAAGTAATTTGAAACACATTAAACATAATGCCGTTGCTATTACTGTTATTAACGCCATATAAAATACATTAATCTTTTACAAGGTATATAAAACCATTAAACATTGTATGCCGTTTTTGTTTTAATCATCCATTCTGCAGTTCTCCAGTTCTCCACAGGAGGGCACCAAAGCCTCGCTTTGTGTGTGAGAATCTGCTATGTTTAACTCAGGCAACAGTCCTTGTTTAAGGAGCTTAATCCCCCTTTATATAGATCGTTTTGTAGTAATAGTGAAACATAAACCGTACAGAGACTTCAGACGTTATTGCACATCACTTTAAATCTGTTGTTATGTTGCACACAGGCCTAAAACAGCTCTTGTTTGCACCGCCATCGTTGAAAACCATGTATTTCCAACTCCATTATGTGGTTCTGTTCATATGTCGACCGTACGACAGGACCGCGCTCCGAAAATAGCCGAGGTCTTTCGGCTATCTTCGACGACAGTGCATGCGGACAGAATCCGACAGGTCACAGATCTCAGTGTAACACACCGGAAGTCCCTGTTTTATTCTCTCCGTTTCTGTTTACATCTGGTTAGCATGCTAGCATGCTGGTCTGGCAGCTCCAATAGTGAATAATAAACAGTGCAGAGACATTAGACGTTATTGTACAATCAGTTGTCATGTTGTACACAGGCCTAAAACAGTTTAAATCAGTTGTCATGTTGTACACAGGCCTAAAACAGTTTAAATCAGTTGTCATGTTGTACACAGGCCTAAAACAGTTTATATCAGTTGTCATGTTGTACACAGGCCTAAAACAGTTTAAATCAGTTGTCATGTTGTACACAGGCCTAATACAGCTTTGCTTTGCGTCGCCCTCGTTGAAAACAATGTATTTCCAACTCCAGTTTGTCCCTATTCAGGGAGCATGAACTGCAGCTCAGTTGCTGACCCCTCAATGTCGCTACTCTGACGCTATGACTGCGCAGCCGCAGTATAGTCAACCCACCGGAAGTCTCTATATTAAAATGTGACCCCAGGTGGCGCCAGCATCAGAGCTACAAGCCAATAACAAGTTTTATTAGACACGTTGTGGGTTTGTAGATCTGCACAGTGCCAAGTCACAGAATTCCATGTGACTGTATCAAAATGTGACCACAGATGGCGCCAACATCAGAGCTACAAGCCAATAACCAGCTTTATTAGACATGTTGTGGGTTTGTAGATCTGCACAGTGCCGAGTCACAGAATTCCATGAGGTCACGCATGTGGGCATAAACACACGGAAGTCTCTATATTAAAATGTGACCGCAGATGGTGCCAACATCAGCGCCAGAGCATGATGCAAAACCTACTGTAAAATGTAGATACACTTTAAATCCTTGTATCGTTTGAAGTATTAGTGCAACATAGACAGAGCAGAGACTTTAAACGTTATTGTACATCACTTTAAATCAGTTGTCATGTTGTACACAGGCCTAAAACAGTTTAAATCAGTTGTCATGTTGTACACAGGCCTAAAACAGTTTAAATCAGTTGTCATGTTGTACACAGGCCTAAAACAGTTTAAATCAGTTGTCATGTTGTACACAGGCCTAAAACAGTTTAAATCAGTTGTCATGTTGTACACAGGCCTAAAACAGTTTAAATCAGTTGTCATGTTGTACACAGGCCTAAAACAGCTCTTATTTGCGCCGCCCTCGTTGAAAACAATGTATTTGTACATGTGAGTTTCAACAGCGCTATAGCATGGTGCAGTTGTCCGTTGTCACCACCAGGCGGCAGCAAAACCTACATTAGCTGTGAATGTAGATAAACTTCAACAAACACTTTAAAGTGGATTTTAAATCACTGGACCCCAAACCTTTTCATGTCAAGGACCCCCAAACTGACACTGCTTAGCCCACGGACCCCCATTTGAAGAGATAATCAGTCCCTGGACCTCACTTTGGGAATCAGTAGTTTAAATAATGCACTTAACAGCAATTACAATATATTTAATACAATACAATTTATTTATTCAGTTGTTAATCATAATGGAATCTTGGCTAAACAAACCCACAGCAAAAGTGATTGTCCAATCCAGTGGTCCCCAAACTCTTTCATGTCAGAGACCCCCAAATCGGCCCACGGACCCCTCTAGCAGAGATTCTCAACACCTTTCATTTTCAAGGACCCCCAGTTTGACAAGCATTAGTCTAGTTCATCTCTGCATTAGTGCAGAGATGAACATTTGTAAACTCAGAGTTACAGGCCAAGGGTCTGGGTCCATTTGGTTCCTTCATTTAGCTTTCTCATGGAATAGTGACTTACACAAATAATAATAACAACTATTATTATTATTATTATTGTTAACCATTAATATTGATATTGTTATTATCAATACTATTATTATTAATCATCATCAAGTCATTTTTCTGCAATGACCATAAGATGATGGTACAGCATCCTATATATCCCTGTGATTCTGATTTTACTGCTGAAAAATAACAATTATAAGAATGGTGAATGGTCTTAATCAGGGGTTTTCAACCTTTTTGATGCCAGGTCCCACTATTTATTCAGCATTTGAGCTATAGAGCTGCGCAGTGACGTCACCGCCCCTGTTCCGGAAGTCTTTTCCCAATTCATTTTTCTCATAGACTTTTCGAAAATAATTTATATCAAGACGATTACGCCGCGGACAAAGCCAACTCGAGTCGTGACGAATCATGATGACACACACAAACTTTTGGGACAATAAAATAATTTCTAAGATGAAAAACGAAACAAAAAGTCTTGTATCATGCCGTTTTCTACTTCTTCCCAATTATATATTACATGACGATATTGTGTTTGTTGTCATGATTTGTCACGACCTGAGTTGGCTTTGGCCGCGGCGTAATCGTCTTGATATAAATTATTTTCAAAAAGTCTATGAGAAAAATGAATGGGGAAAAGACTTCCGGAACAGGGGGCGGTGACGTCACTGCGCATTTGAGCTATTGACCTATATATATTGAGCTATATCGACCAGTTGATGACAGTTTCACCCCTCACACCCAAAACTAAAGATTTCCTTGTTTTTTGTCCACAATTCCAGGCGAAACAGTCAAATATACATCAAAAACCATTCTTCTACATTCTCTAGTTGTGTAGACTTGGGCTAAGTTACATGAATATGATTAATATTTTAACGCGAGAGTGTAGATATGAAACCAAATGGACCCGCAAGGGTCCATTTGGTTTCATATTTACACTCTCACAGAGTTACATCTGGTTAACCAACTTTTCATTTAGCCTGAGGACTACCTGGAATCCTCTCAGGGACCACTGGTGGTCCTCGAACCACCTGTTGAAAACCCCTGGTCTTAATGAAGACAGAGGATGTCCTACCTGACCTGGTGAGGATGTGTTTTAATCCACATATCACATGTGATCACATACAGGGTAATTAATAATGGTAGATCCCATGTGATCACATACAGGGTAATTAATAATGGTAGATCCCATCTGATCACATACAGGGTAATTAATAATGGTAGATCCCATGTGATCACATACAGGGTAATTAATAATGGTAGATCCCATGTGATCACATACAGGGTAATTAATAATGGTAGATCCCATGTGATCACATACAGGGTAATTAATAATGGTAGATCCCATGTGATCACATACAGCAGGGGTGGCCAACCCGTGGCTCGCGAGCCACATGCGGCTCTTCAGCTGGTTACATGTGGCTCTTAAGGGGCTTCCACATGAAACCATCAAAAACCTTTTTTTTTAATACCAGGGCCCACCATTTATTCAGAATTTGAGCCATTTGATGACAATTTGAGCCATTTGATGACATTTTTGATTTTGATGACATTTTAGCTACATTTTAGCTCCACAGACCCCAAAGCTAAAGATTTTGTTTACTTTTGTCAACAATTCCAGGCTGGATTTCAGAGAAAACAAAACAGTCAAACATACAGATCAAAATGACCATTAATCTTCTACATTCTCTAGTTGTGTAGACTAATTCACATGATGAATATTTTAACTCTTGAGAGTGTAAACATGAAACCAAATGGACCCGCAAGGGTCCATTTGGTTTCATGTTTACGCTCTCAAAGAGTTACATCTGGCTAACCAACTTTCCATCATTTAGCCTGAGGACCACCTGGAATCCTCTTTGATGTGGCTCTTTGCAGTAACACAATGAAAAACGTGGCTCTTAGTCTGTGACCGGTTGGCCACCCCTGACATAGAGGGTAATTAATAATGGTAGATCCCATGTGATCACATACAGGGTAATTAATAATGGTAAATCCCATGTGATCACATACATCCATACATAGGGTAATTAATAATGGTAGATCCCATGTGATCACATACAGGGTAATTAATAATGGTAGATCCCATCCTATCACATGTGATCACATACAGGGTAATTAATAATGGTAGATCCCATGTGATCACATACAGGGTAATTAATAATGGTAGATCCCATCCTCTCCTCTGATTATTTGCAGGGTCATATCCAGGGCCGGATCTAGAGGGGGCAGGGGTGGGCAGAGCCCACCCAAATGTGCATCCTGCCAACCCAATGAAAGGTAATATCAGTGGTTTTCAACCAGTGGTCCGGGGACCACCAGTGGTCCTTGAGAGGATTCCAGTTGGTCCCCAGAATAAATAATGTTAAGTTGGTTAACCAGATGTAACTCTTTGAGAGCGTAAGAATGAAACCAAATGGACCGTTGCGGGTCCATTTGGTTTCATTTTTACACTCTCAAGAGTTTAAATATTCATCATGTGAATTATCCCAAGTCTACACAACTAGAGAATGTAGAAGATTAATGGTCATTTTGATCTGTATGTTTGACTTTTTTCCCACAAATCCCCCTTTATGTATATTGTGATTCTTAATTATGCTGCGATTCGATTTGATATTGATATATCACATTTTTTCCCCACAAATGACTTTGCTTTTATCATACCACAGGTATTACATTTTAAAGGTATTTATCATACCACAGGTATTACATTTTAAAGGTATTTATCATACCACAGGTATTACATTTTAAAGGTATTTATCATACCACAGGTATTACATTTTAAAGGTATTTATCATACCACAGGTATTACATTTTAAAGGTATTTATCATACCACAGGTATTACATTTTAAAGGTATTTATCATACCACAGGTATTACATTTTAAAGGGGGATTCCACCCATTTTCAAGAGCGTAGAAATGGAACCAAATGGACCCTAACCCAAACCCTAACTCTAACCCAATAACAGACATACAAGCTGTCAACCTGCAGTTGAATTGCAGACTGTTTGTAGATTTGATTCTTTGGGCACTTAAAGGGGAACTCCACCCATTTTCAACATTTTTTCTGAGAGCGTACAAATTTCTTGGAAACACAGAATGGGGGAACTTTTTTTATTTAAAAATGAACATGCATGGAATTCCCCGTTAAGGGCTTATTAGGCTTACATTTTTGCGGCTCCAGACAGACTTTGAATTTAATTTTTGTTCAAGAATGGCTCTTTCAACATCTTGGGTTGCTGACCCCTGGTGTAGTGGTTAAGATGTTGGACCCGTGTTCAACTCCCGGGTGTTACATCTGAGAGCAGAAATAAAAGGCAAAGGATTGGATTATTTTCTGATGTGTTTATTATTTACATTGAAGGTTTTTTTTCCTCCACACATTAAACACATTGAAGTGAAAATTTCCTTTAGGAAAGGAATCATTTCCTTTAAGGTTTAGCAAAGAATTAGTTCAGAATACTGACAGTTACTGAATGTTACTGTAGGGGCTAGGAGCTAGGAGGTAGGGACTAGGGGCTAGGAGGTAGGGACTAGGGGCTAGGAGGTAGGGACTAGGAGGTACGGACTAGGGGCTAGGAGGTAGGGACTAGGAGGTAGGGACTAGGGGCTAGGAGGTAGGGGCTAGGAGGTAGGGACTAGGGGCTAGGAGGTAGGGACTAGGGGCTAGGAGGTAGGGGGCTAGGGGCTAGGAGCTAGGGGTTAGGGTCTAGGATGTAGGGTCTAGGAGTTAGGGGCTAGGGAAGGACTCTCCTCCATCACAACGATCTGAACGGCAGACAGATTCCCGCTGGCGTCCAACGTCAGTCCCTGAACCTCCGGCGGAGCCTGGGAATCCTCCACGGCCATGTCCAACCCGTCCTGGAGAAGATAGAGACAGAATGAATGAACACAGCCATGTCCAACCCGTCCTGGAGAAGATAGAGACAGAATGAATGAACACAGCCATGTCCAACCTGTCCTGGAGAAGATAGAGACAGAATGAATGAACACAGCCATGTCCAACCCGTCCTGATGAAGATAGAGACAGAATGAATGAATGAATGAATGAATGAATGAATGAATGAATGAATGAATGAATGAATGAATGAATGAATGAATCCAATCCAATCCACTTTATTTATATAGCACATTTCACAACGCAAAGGTATCCAAAGTGCTTTACAAAAAGGATAAAAAACAAACTAAAAGCTAAAACAAAAAGTAAAAATAAATATACACAAAGAAGCAACAAAGACAAGCATAAACAAAAGACATCACAAGCACAGCAAAACAGAAACAACCAAACAGAGACAGAGACAAGTAAAAACACACTAACAGGCCAGACAAACAATAAAACAAAGAAACACAGACTCTCAGGTGGAGTCAAAAGCCAAGGCGTAAAGGTGGGTCTTGAGACGAGATTTAAAGGTCTCAATTGTGGGGGCCAATTTAATGTGAGGTGGAAGATCGTTCCACAATTTAGGAGCAACACTCCTGAATGAATGAATGAATGAATGAATGAATGAATGAATGAATGAATGAATGAATGAATGAATGAATGGATGAATGAATGAATGAATGAATGAATGGATGGATGAACACAGCCATGTCCAACCTGTCCTGGAGAAGATAGAGACAGAATGAATGAATGAATGAATGAATGAACACAGCCATGTCCAACCCGTCCTGGAGAAGATAGAGACAGAATGAATGAACACAGCCATGTCCAACCCGTCCTGGAGAAGATAGAGACAGAATGAATGAACACAGCCATGTCCAACCCGTCCTGGAGAAGATAAGAGACAGAATGAATGAACACAGCCATGTCCAACCCGTCCTGGAGAAGATAGAGACAGAATGAATGAACACAGCCATGTCCAACCTGTCCTGATGAAGATAGAGACAGAATGAATGAACACAGCCATGTCCAACCTGTCCTGGAGAAGATAGAGACAGAATGAATGAACACAGCCATGTCCAACCTGTCCTGATGAAGATAGAGACAGAATGAATGAACACAGCCATGTCCAACCCGTCCTGGAGAAGATAAGAGACAGAATGAATGAACACAGCCATGTCCAACCCGTCCTGGAGAAGATAGAGACAGAATGAATGAACACAGCCATGTCCAACCCGTCCTGGAGAAGATAGAGACAGAATGAATGAACACAGCCATGTCCAACCCGTCCTGGAGAAGATAGAGACAGAATGAATGAACACAGCCATGTCCAACCTGTCCTGATGAAGATAGAGACAGAATGAATGAACACAGCCATGTCCAACCCGTCCTGATGAAGATAGAGACAGAATGAATGAATGAATGAACACAGCCATGTCCAACCCGTCCTGGAGAAGATAGAGACAGAATGAATGAACACAGCCATGTCCAACCTGTCCTGGAGAAGATAGAGACAGAATGAATGAACACAGCCATGTCCAACCTGTCCTGGAGAAGATAGAGACAGAATGAATGAATGAATGAATGAATGAACACAGCCATGTCCAACCTGTCCTGGAGAAGATAGAGACAGAATGAATGAATGAATGAATGAACACAGCCATGTCCAACCCGTCCTGGAGAGGAGAGAGGAGAGAGGACACCTGAATGAATGAATGAATGAATGAATGAATGAATGAATGAATGAATGAATCATCATGTCCAACCCGTCCTGCTGAAGATAGGAGAGAGAACACCTTTATTTATCTATTAAACATCATTAAGCTGATTCCAGGTGGTCCCCAGCTAAATGATGTATCTATTAAATATCATTAAACTGATTCCAGGTGGTCCCCAGCTAAATGATGTATCTATTAAATATCATTAAACTGATTCCAGGTGGTCCCCAGCTAAATGATGTATCTATTAAATATCATTAAACTGATTCCAGGTGGTCCCCAGCTAAATGATGTATCTATTAAATATCATTAAACTGATTCCAGGTGGTCCCCAGCTAAATGATGTATCTATTAAATATCATTAAACTGATTCCAGGTGGTCCCCAGCTAAATGATGTATCTATTAAATATCATTAAACTGATTCCAGGTGGTCCCCAGCTAAATGATGTAAAGTTAGTAACCAAATGGACCCTTATGGAGCTCTAACACTAGAATAGAGGAACGGGAGCCGGCGGCGCCCGCGGGAACCAACACAAAATGTTGCCACGGCATGAAAATTAACCACATGATGATGCGGAGCTTATATATGCATATATGTTCTCAAAAAGACAGAGCCACTATCTGCTTAGAGGTAATCTGATGTTTAAACAATGTAAGAAGTAGATGTGTAACGATAAAAGGTGTAAAGATGTGGAACAGGTGTGATAATGAATTAAAAGAATGCACAGATATGGGTAAATTCAAGAAAACCTTTAAAGGATAAAATAATCCATCGCTATACACTTAAAAAAAAAGCCTGTTTAAATTCTTGTAATTTTGTGAACTTGTGTGTACTACACTGCGTTCCAACTTATTATGCAAATCATGTTTTTGTTTGATTTTCCAACATAATTGATGCAAATGATATCAGCATAATTTTCAAGTCATTAGCTGTCAATTTATATTTCAAATGTTATTGAACAAACCTCCTAATGAAAACAGAATTTAGAAAATAAATTAAAAACTTGGAACAGTGTGTTTCGCACTGTTCCAGGTTATTATGCACATCATAGTTGCAAGACATTTCCTAGTTTGTAAAGAACTGAAAATAGTAATTTGTTGAATTCATAGCAATAAGGAGGTCATATGTACTGGGGAAAAAAAGCTATTTCAATCCAAAACATGTTAACAGGTCCAGTTACATGTTAACATGATTTTTTCCCCTTTTATGCCCATAGCAGCCAATGAAGCTGAGATATTCCTTGCAGCATGAGATGGTGCATTGTCATGCTTGAAGATGATTTTGTTTCAGAAAGCATGATTCTTCCCTTTTGTACCGTGGAAGAAAGTGGTCAGTCAGAAACTCAACATACTTTGCAGAAGTCATTTTCACACCTTCAGGGACCCTAAAGGGGCCAACCAGATCTTTCCCTAGGATTCCGGCCCAAAACATGACTCTGCCACCTCCTTGCTGACGTCGCAGCCTTGTTGAACGGCACTATTTCATCCAAAAAAATAATTGAGATTTCAACGTGTTCCATTGTAGAGATATTAGCATTTTATGATGGATAGGTCAGCTTTTTCATGCATGCTACCTTTAGATGGCGCCATCTCCATCTTTTTTTTTTTATTGTAGCCAACCACCTGATCTTTAAAATGGTATAGGCATATGGGTATCTACTTGAAGCAGAAAAAAGTTATATATAAGATAAAACTTTAAACGTGATTATCTCATAACTAGTCCTGGAGGAAATGCCAGTGTGAACAACGGGGCCCTTTTGTACAATATATATAAAAAAGAAAACATATTATCGAGTTGGGTTATTTTTTCCCTTAAAGTGGACACCTGAAGCTGTCTTTGGATATCATTGGTTTGCACAAATTCATAACAGAGGATTTTCTATAAATCATTTCGTTACTATTGAGCCCAATGGGAACAAGACTAGCTTTTTGTCTGATCAGTTAAGGAGAATTCCACACTTCCAACACATAATGTCCTTGATTTTTTTGTACACTCTTGAGAGTGTAACGTTTACGCTCTCAAAGAGTTACATCTGATTAACCAACTTTCCATCATATTGCTGGGGACCACCTGGAATCCTCTCAAGGACCACTGGTTGAAAACCCAGTGCTTCATAGTGAAAACAGAGAGGTGATCTCATGGTTGTTGTAGTTTAGTGACATCATGTTGTGGTTTAGTTGTAGATATACTGTATATAGTTATATATATATATAATATATATATATATATATATATATATATATATATATATATATATATATATGTAATAAAGCTAGATGTCTCTCCCGTGCTGCTGGCCAATGGGGAGTGACGTTGTTACGCTGCTGGCCAATGGGGAGTGACGTTGTTACGCTGCTGGCCAATGGGGAGTGACGTTGTTACGCTGCTGGCCAATGGGGAGTGACGTTGTTACGTAGCGGCCATCTTGTGAGAGTATAGAATAACATTGTGTCTATGAGCATATACTTTTTATATAAATCGCTTATTTTTCAACCGATTTTCAAACGGATTAATTTGTTGTAAACATCAGAGATGTCCACATAATATGAGCATAATATAATATGAGCATATCATAATATCACAATATGAGCATAATATAATATGAGCATATCATAATATCATAATTAGGGCTGGGACTTTAACTGATTAATTGAGATTAATTAATCACAGAAACAATAACGCGATTAACAAAATTAACGCATTTTAATCGCCACACAGACCCCCAAAACTAAAGATTTCTTTTGCTTTTGTCTACAATTCCAGGCTGGATTTTCACAAACAAAGTCACAGTCAAACATACAGATCATAAATGACCATTAATCTTCTACATTCTCTAGTTGCATAGAATTGGACTAATTCATATGATGAATATTTTAACTCTTGAGAGTGTAAACATGAAACCAAATGGACCCGCAAGGGTCCATTTGGTTTCATGTTTACGCTCTCAAAGAGTTACATCTGGTTAACCAACTTTTGATCTGGTTAACCAACTTGCAGTGTCGACACAGTTTTGATTTAGAAAAACTCTCACATGCTACACGAGCCTGTTTTAATTGACAAAAAATGCTGCTTGGGTCAAATATTGGTATGTGATTAATTGAGATTAATTAATTACAAAGCTTCAAATTAATTAGATCAAAATTTTTAATCGAGTCCCACCCCTAATCATAATATGAGCATAATATAATATGAGCATATCATAATATCATAATATGAGCATAATATAATATGAGCATATCATAATATCATAATATGAGCATAATATAATATGAGCATATCATAATATCATAATATGAGCATAATATAATATGAGCATATCATAATATCATAATATGAGCATAATATAATATGAGCATATCATAATATCATAATATGAGCATAATATAATATGAGCATATCATAATATCATAATATGAGCATAATATAATATGAGCATATCATAATATCATAATATGAGCATAATATAATATGAGCATATCATAATATGAGCATAATATAATATCATAATATGAGCATAATATAATATGAGCATATCATAATATCATAATATGAGCATAATATAATATGAGCATATCATAATATCATAATATGAGCATAATATAATATGACCATATATGGGCATGATGTTTTAGAAAAAAATCATAGCCACGCTGATAACGTTCATAATAAATCTGTTTGTAAATCCGTCAAGTTTTGAGCGAGTTCCATAGAGCATAGTGTATTTAGTGAGTTCTATCTGTTTCTGTTTGGGCTGCCATAGAGCATAGTGTATTTAGTGAGTTCTATCTGTTTCTGTTTGAGCTGCCATAGAGCATAGTGTATTTAGTGAGTTCTATCTGTTTCTGTTTGGGCTGCCATACAGCATAGTGTATTTAGTGAGTTCTATCTGTTTTTGTTTGGGCTGCCATACAGCATAGTGTATTTAGTGAGTTCTATCTGTTTCTGTTTGGGCTGCCATACAGCATAGTGTATTTAGTGAGTTCTATCTGTTTCTGTTTGGGCTGCCATACAGCATAGTGTATTTAGTGAGTTCTATCTGTTTTTGTTTGGGCTGCCATACAGCATAGTGTATTTAGTGAGTTCTATCTGTTTCTGTTTGGGCTGCCATACAGCATAGTGTATTCAGTCCTCTCACAAGATGGCCGCCGTGAACGACGTCAGAGGCTCCGCCTCCAGACATCTAGCTTTATTATATATATCTATGGTAGTTTCAGTGTGTTTGGGTTAACTATACCTGAAGCTCCGCCCCCTCCTCCTCCTCCTTCACCACTCCTGTCATGGGGGCGGGGTCTATGTGGATGACTCCTCCCCCTTCTCCCATGGGGGCGGGGTCTATGTGGATGACTCCTCCCCCTTCTCCCATGGGGGCGGGGTCTATGTGGATGACTCCTCCCCCTTCTCCCATGGGGGCGGGGTCTATGTGGATGACTCCTCCCCCTTCTCCCATGGGGGTGGGGCTTATCTGGAAGACAGTGTGCTCCTGTTGCCCCGCCTCCGCCTGAGCCTCTGACATCACTTCCTGTTGCACCAGGACTGTACCATCCAACACCTGGGGGGGGGGGGGAGGGGGCGTTTACCATCTTTGTTGAAGAAGAGTCTATCTGTGTCTGAGATAACTAATCTTACTTATCTTTCATAGTCTATTCATTTTTAAAATCCATTGCTTTTCTGCAAACCTCTTCCTAAATTCCTTCCTCTGCCTAAATCCCCAACGCTTAACCAGCTCACAGACTGTGAGGTCTGTGAGGTTAGGTTGAGGGTTGGGGTTTTGCATCCCGTAACTTGGCAACAACGGGAAGTCGTAATAATGATATAGCACCAATGCCTAGCCTGACCTCAGTTTGAATTGTCGTTTCACTTCATTATCCCTCTAGTCTAGTCTCTAGTCTAGTCTCTAGTCTAGGTTCTGGGATGGGGTTTACCTGAGTCTAGTCTCTAGTCTAGTCTCTAGTCTAGGTTCTGGGATGGGGTTTACCTGAGTCTAGTCTCTAGTCTAGGTTCTGGGATGGGGTTTACCTGAGTCTAGTCTCTAGTCTAGGTTCTGGGATGGGGTTTACCTGAGTCTAGTCTCTAGTCTAGGTTCTGGGATGGGGTTTACCTGAGTCTAGTCTCTAGTCTAGTCTCTAGTCTAGTCTCTAGTCTAGGTTCTGGGATGGGGTTTACCTGAGTCTAGTCTCTAGTCTAGGTTCTAGGATGGGGTTTACCTGAGTCTAGTCTCTAGTCTAGTCTCTAGTCTAGTCTCTAGTCTAGGTTCTGGGATGGGGTTTACCTGAGTCTAGTCTCTAGTCTAGTCTCTAGTCTAGTCTCTAGTCTAGGTTCTGGGATGGGGTTTACCTGAGTCTAGTCTCTAGTCTAGTCTCTAGTCTAGTCTCTAGTCTAGTCTCTAGTCTAGGTTCTGGGATGGGGTTTACCTGAGTCTAGTCTCTAGTCTAGGTTCTGGGATGGGGTTTACCTGAGTCTAGTCTCTAGTCTAGGTTCTGGGATGGGGTTTACCTGAGTCTAGTCTCTAGTCTAGGTTCTAGGATGGGGTTTACCTGAGTCTAGTCTCTAGTCTAGTCTCTAGTCTAGTCTCTAGTCTAGGTTCTGGATGGGGTTTACCTGAGTCTAGTCTCTAGTCTAGTCTCTAGTCTAGTCTCTAGTCTAGGTTCTGGGATGGGGTTTACCTGAGTCTAGTCTCTAGTCTAGGTTCTGGGATGAGGTTTACCTGAGTCTAGTCTCTAGTCTAGGTTCTGGGATGGGGTTTACCTGAGTCTAGTCTCTAGTCTAGGTTCTGGGATGGGGTTTACCTGAGTCTAGTCTCTAGTCTAGTCTCTAGTCTAGGTTCTGGGATGGGGTTTACCTGAGTCTAGTCTCTAGTCTAGGTTCTGGGATGGGGTTTACCTGAGTCTAGTCTCTAGTCTAGGTTCTGGGATGGGGTTTACCTGAGTCTAGTCTCTAGTCTAGTCTCTAGTCTAGGTTCTGGGATGGGGTTTACCTGAGTCTAGTCTCTAGTCTAGGTTCTGGGATGGGGTTTACCTGAGTCTAGTCTCTAGTCTAGGTTCTGGGATGGGGTTTACCTGAGTCTAGTCTCTAGTCTAGGTTCTGGGATGGGGTTTACCTGAGTCTAGTCTCTAGTCTAGTCTCTAGTCTAGTCTCTAGTCTAGGTTCTGGGATGGGGTTTACCTGAGTCTAGTCTCTAGTCTAGTCTCTAGTCTAGTCTCTAGTCTAGTCTCTAGTCTAGGTTCTGGGATGGGGTTTACCTGAGTCTAGTCTCTAGTCTAGTCTCTAGTCTAGTCTCTAGTCTAGGTTCTGGGATGGGGTTTACCTGAGTCTAGTCTCTAGTCTAGGTTCTGGGATGGGGTTTACCTGAGTCTAGTCTCTAGTCTAGGTTCTGGGATGGGGTTTACCTGAGTCTAGTCTCTAGTCTAGTTTCTAGTCTAGTCTCTAGTTTAGGTTCTGGGATGGGGTTTACCTGAGTCTAGTCTCTAGTCTAGTCTCTAGTCTAGTCTCTAGTCTAGGTTCTGGGATGGGGTTTACCTGAGTCTAGTCTCTAGTCTAGGTTCTGGGATGGGGTTTACCTGAGTCTAGTCTCTAGTCTAGGTTCTGGGATGGGGTTTACCTGAGTGTCGTTCTGCTGGCTGAGGGTCACCAGCTCCATGGAGGTCATCATGGGGTCAACCAGGGTCATGGAGGTCATCATGGGGTCAACCAGGGTCAGGCCTGATGACGGGTGGAGCGTGAACACCTGTCAATCAATCAGTTGTCAGTTGGCAGCTGTCAATCACTGTCAATCACTTGGACCTGGTATCTATACCTGTGGCTGTTGGAGCAGGATTAGGTTTATTCATGTGGCTGTTGGACTCATACCTGTGGCTGTTATAGTCATACCTGTGGCTGTTGGACTCATACCTGTGGCTGTTGGACTCATACCTGTGGCTGTTATAGTCATACCTGTGGCTGTTATAGTCATACCTGTGGCTGTTATAGTCATACCTGTGGCTGATATAGTCATACCTGTGGCTGCTGGACTCATACCTGTGGCTGTTGGACTCATACCTGTGGCTGATATAGTCATACCTGTGGCTGCTGGACTCATACCTGTGGCTGTTGGAGTCATACCTGTGGCTGTTGGACTCATACCTGTGGCTGTTGGACTCATACCTGTGGCTGTTATAGTCATACCTGTGGCTGTTATAGTCATACCTGTGGCTGTTGGACTCATACCTGTGGCTGTTATAGTCATACCTGTGGCTGTTATAGTCATACCTGTGGCTGTTGGACTCATACCTGTGGCTGTTGGACTCATACCTGTGGCTGTTGGACTCATACCTGTGGCTGTTATAGTCATACCTGTGGCTGTTATAGTCATACCTGTGGCTGTTATAGTCATACCTGTGGCTGTTATAGTCATACCTGTGGCCTTTGGAGTCATACCTGTGGCTGTTGGAGCAGGATTAGGTTTATTCATGTGGCTGTTGGACTCATACCTGTGGCTGTTGGAGTCATACCTGTGGCTGTTATAGTCATACCTGTGGCTGTTATAGTCATACCTGTGGCTGTTATAGTCATACCTGTGGCTGTTGGACTCATACCTGTGGCTGTTGGACTCATACCTGTGGCTGTTGGAGTCATACCTGTGGCTGCTGGACTCATACCTGTGGCTGTTGGACTCATACCTGTGGCTGTTGGACTCATACCTGTGGCTGTTGGACTCATACCTGTGGCTGATGGACTCATACCTGTGGCTGTTGGAGTCATACCTGTGGCTGTTGGACTCATACCTGTGGCTGTTATAGTCATACCTGTGGCTGTTATAGTCATACCTGTGGCTGTTGGACTCATACCTGTGGCTGTTGGACTCATACCTGTGGCTGTTGGAGTCATACCTGTGGCTGTTATAGTCATACCTGTGGCTGTTATAGTCATACCTGTGGCTGTTATAGTCATACCTGTGGCTGTTGGACTCATACCTGTGGCTGTTGGACTCATACAGTACCTGTGGCTGTTGGACTCATACCTGTGGCTGTTGGACTCATACCTGTGGCTGTTGCACCAGGGTGAAGGTCTGTCCCATAGAGGTGAAGGTCTGTCCCATAGAGGTGAAGGTCTGTCCCATAGAGGTGTATTCATACTGTACCTGTGGCTGTTGTACCAGGGTGAAGGTCTGCCCCATAGAGGTGAAGGTCTGCCCCATAGAGGTGAAGGTCTGCCCCATAGAGGTGAAGGTCTGCCCCATAGAGGTGAAGGTCTGCCCCATAGAGGTGAAGGTCTGCCCCATAGAGGTGAAGGTCTGTCCCATAGAGGTGAAACTCTGTCCTAATGAAGACATTCATACCTGTGGCTGTTGTACCAGGGTGAAGGTCTGTCCCATAGAGGTGAAGGTCTGTCCCATAGAGGTGAAGGTCTGTCCCATAGAGGTGAAGGTCTGTCCCATAGAGGTGAAGGTCTGTCCCATAGAGGTGAAACTCTGTCCTAATGAAGACATTCATACCTGTGGCTGTTGTACCAGGGTGAAGGTCTGTCCCATAGAGGTGAAGGTCTGTCCCATAGAGGTGAAGGTCTGTCCCATAGAGGTGAAGGTCTGTCCCATAGAGGTGAAACTCTGTCCTAATGAAGACATTCATACCTGTGGCTGCTGTACCAGGGTGAAGGTCTGTCCTAATGAAGACATTCATACCTGTGGCTGTTGCACCAGGGTGAAGGTCTGTCCCATAGAGGTGAAGGTCTGTCCCATAGAGGTGAAGGTCTGTCCCATAGAGGTGAAGGTCTGTCCCATAGAGGTGAAGGTCTGTCCCATAGAGGTGAAGGTCTGTCCCATAGAGGTGAAGGTCTGTCCCATAGAGGTGAAGGTCTGTCCCATAGAGGTGTATTCATACTGTACCTGTGGCTGTTGCACCAGGGTGAAGGTCTGTCCCATAGAGGTGAAACTCTGTCCCATAGAGGTGAAGGTCTGTCCCATAGAGGTGTATTCATACTGTACCTGTGGCTGTTGTACCAGGGTGAAGGTCTGCCCCATAGAGGTGAAGGTCTGCCCCATAGAGGTGAAGGTCTGTCCCATAGAGGTGAAGGTCTGTCCCATAGAGGTGTATTCATACTGTACCTGTGGCTGTTGCACCAGGGTGAAGGTCTGTCCCATAGAGGTGAAACTCTGTCCCATAGAGGTGAATGAAATGAAGACATTCATACCTGTGGCTGTTATAGTCATACCTGTGGCTGCTGTACCAGGGTGAAGGTCTGTCCCATAGAGGTGAAACTCTGTCCTAATGAAGACATTCATACCTGTGGCTGATGGAGTCATACCTGTGGCTGTTGCACCAGGGTGAAGGTCTGTCCCATAGAGGTGAAACTCTGTCCTAATGAACTCATGCTGATTGGCTGTAGGACAGTGAAGTGCTGCTGCGTCTGCGTCTGTAGCGCCCCCTGGTGGTGGCTGAGCAGCGCCGTGGCGGAGGCCGGCCTCTGGAGGCGTGGCCTCTTGCTCTGCTGCCTCTTATTGGCTGTCGCTTTGCTCTTGACGACCGGCTGAGAGTTGGAGGAGAGCACCGATCTGACCTGCTGCTGCCGACTCTGTTCCTCTAGCTGCTCCTCTAGACCTATGGGAAAGCACAATGAAATGTTCACTACTGTTCACTACTGTTCA
The DNA here is from genome assembly GCA_039105355.1 of Benthosema pterotum. Classification (NCBI taxonomy): domain Eukaryota; kingdom Metazoa; phylum Chordata; class Actinopteri; order Myctophiformes; family Myctophidae; genus Benthosema; species Benthosema pterotum. The sequence goes on from CM076967.1 coordinate 59,475,524, forward strand.
CTATAGACGCTCTGTTCCTCTAGCTGCTCCTCTAGACCTATGGGAAAGCACAATGAAATGTTCACTACTGTTCACTATAGACGCTCTGTTCCTCTAGCTGCTCCTCTAGACCTATGGGAAAGCACAATGAAATGTTCACTACTGTTCACTACTGTTCACTATAGACGCTCTGTTCCTCTAGCTGTTCCTCTAGACCTATGGGTAAACACAATGGCATGTTCACTAGTGTTCACTACTGACTATTGATGATGTTCACTAGTGTTCACTACTCACTATTGATGATGTTCACTAGTGTTCGCTAGTGTTCACTACTGACTATTGATGATGTTTACTAGCATTCACTACTCACTATTGATGACGTTCACTAGTGTTCACTACTGACTATTGATGATGTTCACTAGCATTCACTACTCACTATTGATGATGTTCACTAGTGTTCACTACTGACTATTGATGATGTTCACTAGCATTCACTACTCACTATTGATGATGTTCACTAGTGTTCACTACTGACTATTGATGATGTTCACTACTCACTATTGATGATGTTCACTAGCATTCACTACTGACTATTGATGATGTTCACTAGCATTCACTACTGACTATTGATGATGTTCACTAGCATTCACTACTGACTATTGATGATGTTCACTAGCATTCACTACTGACTATTGATGATGTTCACTAGCATTCACTACTGACTATTGATGATGTTCACTAGTGTTCACTACTGACTATTGATGATGTTCACTAGTGTTCACTAGTGTTCACTACTGACTATTGATGATGTTCACTAGTGTTCACTAGTGTTCACTACTGACTATTGATGATGTTCACTAGTGTTAACTACTGACTATTGATGATGTTCACTAGCATTCACTACTGACTATTGATGATGTTCACTAGCATTCACTACTCACTATTGATGATGTTCACTAGTGTTCACTACTCACTATTGATGATGTTCACTAGTGTTCACTAGTGTTCACTAGTGTTCACTAGTGTTCACTAGTGTTCACTACTGACTATTGATGATGTTCACTAGTGTTCACTACTCACTATTGATGATGTTCACTAGTGTTCACTAGTGTTCACTACTGACTATTGATGATGTTCACTAGTGTTCACTAGTGTTCGCTGGTGTTCACTAGTGTTCACTAGTGTTCACTACTGACTATTGATGATGTTCACTAGTGTTCACTACTCACTATTGATGATGTTCACTAGTGTTCACTAGCATTCACTACTGACTATTGATGATGTTCACTAGCATTCACTACTGACTATTGATGATGTTCACTAGTGTTCACTACTGACTATTGATGATGTTCACTAGTGTTCACTAGTGTTCGCTGGTGTTCACTAGTGCTCACTAGTGTTCACTACTCACTATTGATGATGTTCACTAGTGTTCACTAGTGTTCACTACTCACTATTGATGATGTTCACTAGCATTCACTACTGACTATTGATGATGTTCACTAGTGTTCAGTACTCACTATTGATGATGTTCACTAGTGTTCACTAGTGTTCACTACTCACTATTGATGATGTTCACTAGTGTTCACTAGTGTTCACTAGTGTTCACTACTCACTATTGAGTGTGCTCAGGAAGTCTTCCTGTCCAGGGTTGATCTGCTGTTTTTTTCTCTCCAGAATCTTCTTGACAGAATCCAGAAGACCAAACACTGAGGCGAGGTTACTGAGAACAGCTACTTCTACCAAACACTCTGTAAATATATAAAATATATACATAAACACATTAAATATATAACATATATACATATAAACACTGAGGCGAGGTTACTGAGTACAGCCACTTCTACCACACACTCTGTAAACATAGAATATATACATATAAACACATTAAATATATAACATATATATACATAAACACTGAGGCGAGGTTACTGAGAACAGCTACTTCTACCACACACTCTGTAAACATAGAATATATATATATGTAACAAACTACAGGATAATCTGACATCACTACAAACTACAGAATAATCTGACATCACTACAAACTAACAACAAACTACAGGATAATCTGACATCACTACAAACTAACAAACTACAGGATAATCTGACATCACTACAAACTACAGAATAATCTGACATCACTACAAACTACAGGATAATCTGACATCACTACAAACTAACAAACTACAGAATAATCTGACATCACTACAAACTACAGGATAATCTGACATCACTACAAACTACAGGATAATCTGACATCACTACAAACTAACAAACTACAGGATAATCTGACATCACTACAAACTACAGGATAATCTGACATCACTACAAACAAACTACAGGATAATCTGACATCACTACAAACAAACTACAGGATAATCTGACATCACTACAAACTAACAAACTACAGGATAATCTGACATCACTACAAACAAACTACAGGATAATCATGCCAAGTTATTTTTATCAGAGTATCTTATGCAGCACACACTCCACCGTTTTATAAATCAACCATGTGAAAACCTAACCCTAACACACACACACACACACACACACACACACACACACACACACACACACACACACACACACACACACACACACACACACACACACACACACACACACACACACACACACACACACACACACACACAGAACGTACCAGTGTCCTGTGCTGCAGCAGCAGCAGCTGCAGCAGTCTGCTCGGTGCGCAGCTGCACTCCCGTCAGCAGCTGCAACAGTTCATTACTGATGTTTGTCACAACTTCACCCATCAGACCAACGTCAGCGATGCCTTTCCAGAAACTCAACGTCTCCTCTGGAGAAACACAGAGGTTAGAGGGTAAAGGTTAGAGGTCAGACGGTAAGGTTAGAGGTCACAACTTCACCCATCAGACCAACGTCAGCGATGCCTTTCCAGAAACTCAACGTCTCCTCTGGAAAACACAGAGGTTAGAGGTCAGAGGTCAGAGGTTAGAGGTCAGAGGGTAAAGGTCAGAGGTTAGAGGTCAAGGTCCTTTCCAGAAACTCAACGTCTCCTCTGGAGAAACACAGAGGTCAGAGGGTAAAGGTTAGAGGTCAGAGGTTAGAGGTCACAACTTCACCCATCAGACCAACGTCAGCGATGCCTTTCCAGAAACTCAACGTCTCCTCTGGAAAACAACACAGAGGTCAGAGGTCAGAGGGTAAAGGTTAAAGGTTAAAGGAGAATTCCACACCAAAACACATTGGTCATCAATCTACCTTGATTCATGTGACATGATACATAATGTCATTGATTTTTGTCACAGATGTTCCATTTTCTACATTTCACCATGAGGTCAGTTCCAGCAGCTGTTGCTGCTGCGTCAGTGCAGTTAACATGGCCGCAGGTTGTCTTTATTCTACTGTTGCTGCTGCGTCAGTGCAGTTAACATGGCTGCAGGTTGTCTTTATTCTACTGCTGCGTCAGTGCAGTTAACATGGCTGCAGGTTGTCTTTATTCTACTGCTGCGTCAGTGCAGTTAACATGCTGCAGGTTGTCTTTATTCTACTGCTGCGTCAGTGCAGTTAACATGGCTGCAGGTTGTCTTTATTCTACTGCTGCGTCAGTGCAGTTAACATGGCTGCAGGTTGTCTTTATTCTACTGCTGCGTCAGTGCAGTTAACATGGCTGCAGGTTGTCTTTATTCTACTGCTGCGTCAGTGCAGTTAACATGGCTGCAGGTTGTCTTTATTCTACTGCTGCTGCTGCGTCAGTGCAGTTAACATGGCCGCAGGTTGTCTTTATTCTACTGCCGGTGTTTTTTTGCACACATCACATCAAGCCACACACTACAAGATAATTGGACCACTATATGATTTTTAAAAATTCAGCCAGCACCCGTGTGACAGGAGTTTCAACCTGAGTGATTGGAGAGGAGAGTGGCAGAAGAGAGGGGAGGAGAGGAGGAGGAATAGATTACCACTGGGATTACAAGTAATGGCTGCCCAAGAGTGACGTAAAACTCAAGTGAGTATCAGTAAACTATTAAAATGTGATGTGTGAAAAAAAAAGTTTAGAGCTACCAAAATACCGGCATTAGAATAAAGACAACCTGCAGCCATGTTAACTGCACTGACTGCACTGCAACTGCAACTGACCTCACGGTGAAATGTAGAAAATGGTCATGGACATTAAAACGAGTATTTGTTTACAAAAACGAGCCAGGTAACAGTTGCCATAGACGTTAAGACGAGATTTGAAATTGGGGGGGGGGGGGGGGGTCCATATCTGAGCCTATTCAATGGCCACTTAACTTTCACTTTCACTTCAATATGATTAGTTTTGGCATAATAACGTCCTAGCGTCTCTCCTGTCTGTGTGTAATGGTGGAAGAGTTTGATTATTTTTTTCTGGTCCAGGAAGTGAAATGATGCGATCAGCAGGGGGGGGGGGGGGGGGGGATTAACCCTTTAGTCACAAACTTTGTGACGTCAGTGTAGTACTGAACTGATACCTGAGATTTGGCAGCTGTCTCTCCTCTCTGCAGTGTCCTGCGGCCCAGCGGAGCTCCACTCCATGTCTCTGTCTGCGTGTGTCTGCGTGGAGGAGGGCGTGGCGGAGGTGGGTGTGGCCGAGGTGGGCGTGGCTTCGCTCCCCGTGCCGTCGGGGGGGCAGCGCGTGTTGCTGATCAGCAGGTCAAACTTTGTGCTTCGACACGTGTTGGTGCACAGGGAGGTGTGCTGGTAGAAATCTAACTGACCCGAGTCCATCATCTTACTGTGAAATATAAATATACACAATAAAATACAGGTGCTGGTCAACGAATTAGAATAATTTGAACAGTGCAATCGTTAAATTCTTTGAATGCATTTCTTGTGCAGAAAACAAATCAGGTGTTCACCGCACCTGTCCTACTGGTTAGAGTAATCACAGAACTCGTTACCTGTAAAAAATTTGCTCAGCTGAGCTTTCCAAAAGGCCCATTTAGGCCATTTAACTGTGACACTGTTGTTTCATTGAATTAGAATAATGGAGAAACCGTTTCATTGAATTAGAATATTTTTTATTATAATTAGAATCATCACTTTCTCAGTATTTTGTGGCTGCCCCCTTGGATTGTATGACTGCCTGAAGTCTCCGTGCAGGGGTTGACACTAAGGTCTCCGAGGTACTTGCCCATCGGGCAAGTGCAAATCAGGTTCTACTTGCCCTCAGCCAAATGGACCCTTGCGGATCAAATTGGTTTCATTTTTACACTCTCAAGAGTTAAAATTCATCATCTTAATCAGCCCATAGTGGTCACAGACCCAGTGGTCCCTGACCTCAGCAAAATGATAGTTTGGAACCAAGTGGACCTGGGAGAGAGATAGGTAGAGATAGCTAGTTCTTCAAATCGATGCCACGGACAGGGCTTGACAGTAACACTTGCCCGCTTGCCCGGGGCAAGTAAAAAAAAATGGTGGGGCAAGTGAAGACTGCTACCTGGTTGCCCGATCAGGCAAGTGTGCAACTTCGTGCACTATAACACTACACAAGATAAATTTGTCTTGAAGGCGGTCATTGCACTCTGCCTCTGTGTCTTTCCCTGCTTTCTAGCTATCTACCTATCTCTCTCCCAGGTTCATTTGGTTCCAAACTATCATTTTGCTGGGGTCAGGGACCACTCGGTCTGTGACCACTATGGGCTAATTAAGATGATGAATTTTTAACTCTTGAGAGCGTAAAAATGAAACCAAATGGACCCTTGCGGGTCCATTTGGTTTCATTTTTACGCTCTCAAGAGTTACATCTGGTTAACCAACTTAGCTAGGGACCACCTGGAACCCTCTCCGGGACCACTGGTGGTCCCTGGACCACCTGTTGAAAGCACCCAAGTAGGAAGTAAACTTAAAAGCAAAATTTACAATATATTTTTGGGGGGGCAAGTGACCATGACCTGAGGGCAAGTAGAACCTGATTGCACTTGCCCGATGGGCAAGTACCTCGTAGACCTTAGTGTCAACCCCTGCACGGAGACTTCAGGCAGTCATACAAGCCAAGGGGGCAGCCACAAAATACTGAGAAAGTGATGATTCTAATTATAATAAAAAATATTCTAATTCAATGAAACGGTTTCTCCATTATTCTAATTCAATGAAACAACAGTGTCACAGTTAAATGGCCTAAATGGGCCTTTTGGAAAGCTCAGCTGAGCAAATTTTTTACAGGTTACGAGTTCTGTGATTACTCTAACCAGTAGGACAGGCGCGGTGAACACCTGATTTGTTTTCTGCACAAGAAATGCATTCAAAGAATTTAACGATTGCACTGTTCAAATTATTCTAATTCGTTGACCAGCACCTGTATATACTTGTTAGTTTAAATATATACAATATATACATGTCAGTTAGAATCTATCATCTTACTGTGAAATATAAATATACACAATAAAATATATACATGTCAGTTAGAATCTATCATCTTACTGTGAAATATAAATATACACAATAAAATATATACGTGGTAGTATAAATATATACAATAAAATATATACATGTCAGTTAGAATCTATCATCTTACTGTGAAATATAAATATACACAATAAAATATATACATGTCAGTTAGAATCTATCATCTTACTGTGAAATATAAATATACACAATAAAATATATACGTGGTAGAATACAGTATAAATATATACAATAAAATATATATGTGTTAGAATAAAGTATAAAAATATACAATAAAATATATACATGTCAGTTAGAATCTATTATCTTACTGTGAAATATAAATATACACAATAAAATATATACATGTCAGTTAGAATCTATCATCTTACTGTGAAATATAAATATACACAATAAAATATATACGTGGTAGTATAAATATATACAATAAAATATATACATGTCAGTTAGAATCTATCATCTTACTGTGAAATATAAATATACACAATAAAATATATACATGTCAGTTAGAATCTATCATCTTACTGTGAAATATAAATATACACAATAAAATATATACGTGGTAGAATACAGTATAAATATATACAATAAAATATATATGTGTTAGAATAAAGTATAAAAATATACAATAAAATATATACATGTCAGTTAGAATCTATTATCTTACTGTGAAATATAAATATACACAATAAAATATATACGTGTCAGTTAGAATCTATTATCTTATAAATATATCAATACTATAACTAAGGAAATGTGTTTTAAGTGATATTTGTCTCATTAGCCAGGGATCCTTTAAAAGGGGTATTAAAGGTGTACTAAAGGGGTATTAAAGGTGTATTAAAGGTGTATTAAAGGTGTATTAAAGGGTTATTAAAGGTGTATTAAAGGGGTATTAAAGGTGTATTAAAGGTGTATTAAAGGTGTATTAAAGGGTTATTAAAAGGGATATTAAAGGGTTATTAAAGGTGTATTAAAGGGTTATTAAAAGGGATATTAAAGGGTTATTAAAGGTGTATTAAAGGGTTATTAAAGGGGTATTAAAGGGTTATTAAAAGGGATATTAAAGGGTTATTAAAGGTGTATTAAAGAGGTATTAAAGGGTTATTAAAGTGGTATTAAAGGGGTATTAAAGGGTTATTAAAGGTGTATTAAAGGGTTATTAAAGGGTTATTAAAGGATTATTAAAGGGGTATTAAAGGATTATTAAAGGGGTATTAAAGGGTTATTAAAGGGATATTAAAGGGTTATTAAAGGGGTATTAAAGGATTATTAAAGGGGTATTAAAGGGTTATTAAAGGGGTATTAAAGGGTTATTAAAGGGATATTAAATGGTTATTAAAGGGTTATTAAAGGGGTATTAAAGGGGTATTAAAGGGTTATTAAAGGTGTATTAAAGGTGTATTAAAGGTGTATTAAAGGGTTATTAAAGGGGTATTAAAGGGGTATTAAAGGGTTATTAAAGGGGTATTAAAGGGTTATTAAAGGGATATTAAAGCGGTACTAACCGTAGCATAACTCCGCCCATCCGTATGGCTCTCTTCCAGTCTTTCAGAGTAGCTTTACCTGACATGTGGACAAACTGCTTGGGACTGATCAGCTGATCTTCCACCTATCAGAGGAGAGAGCGAAGGTCAAGGTTCAAGGTTCTTTATTTGTCACTCCAGTGTATGCCAGGACATATACAGGGATGAAATAACGTTTCCATTTTCCACAGTGCAATAAGACAATAGACAATAGACTATTAAAGTGCAACTGTAACAGTATAAAGTGAGGTGAAGGTGCTAAGATACAACCAGGTATAATTATAATTATAAAGTGGCAAGTAGTGAAAGTTAAACAGACAGCTAGACAGGAACTAGACAGGACATCTAAACTATACAGCTAAGACTAAAACATACTACAACTAAGCAGCTAAAAGACACATAATATACTACAGCTATGGAATACTAAAACTATACATCTAACATACTTATTCAACCAATCAGACAGACCAACAATCAGCTGAACCTCAGCATGCCCAGAGCCTTATAGTGGGAGAGTTAGGATATTCCTGTTCACTCCTATGTCCCCTAGGGGGCGCTATGCTGCTGGAGGAGCATAGAGCCAACAGCACCCCATTCACACACTGTTAACAACTGACAATCTGCTGGAGGAGCATAGAGCCAACAGCACCCCATTCACACACTGTTAACAACTGACAATCTGCTGGAGGAGCATAGAGCCAACAGCACCCCATTCACACACTGTTAACAACTGACAATCTGCTGGAGGAGCATAGAGCCAACAGCACCCCATTCACACACTGTTAACAACTGACAATCTGCTGGAGGAGCATAGAGCCAACAGCACCCCATTCCAGTGCTTAATTTGTAACTCGGGAGGTGCCGGAGCGCACTTCACGCACATGCGCGCACCCGCGCACCGAAAAACGTGCGCAGAAAAGTCGATTTTTGGCGGAAGATTATTGTGTGTGTGTGTGTGCGTGCGTGTGTGTGTGTGGGAGAGAGAGAGAAACGCACTATGGCACACACACTTTGTAAAGAGCCGATCCACAAGCTCAAATGCGTCGCGCAGTGTGCTTGTGTTTTCAGAGAATCGAGACCACAAAATGTAGGGGTCCGGCCGCTTCCTGGGTACCTTTTAATCATTATTATAGCGATCATATTCCACCGTGCCTCGCGAGGGAGGGGGAGACGGTCAGCCGGTGGGAGCAGCAGCAGCAGCAGCAGCAGCAGCAGCAGCAGCAGCAGCAGCAGCCCAACTAGCAACGTGCGAGAACTGTGAACTGTGTGAGCCTGAGACTGAGCTGCGACCAAATCCCTCCCCGACTCTCGATAAACATCCCATAGCTGGGAAGGCTCAGCCTCAGCCAATAGAGTGGTATCCTATAGCAACGACTGAAATGAACGGGGCTGTATTGGCTGGATTGCCACTCATATCTCCCGGATCGGGCTCTGCAGGTGGGGGAGCGCCACTGACAGCTCCCGGAATGCATGTGGAGCAAGGGGGAGCGCATGTGGAGCAAGCCGGAGCGACCGGAGCGGAGGCTGCAGCTGAGTCCTATTGGGGGTAGGAGTAGCAGTAGGAGGATGCAGAAATACGTTGGACTCAGATATTTAATCCAGCTTTAACGAGTTTAAAACCCTTTTTCTTTAAAAATAGTACACCATGAACAACAATTACCGAGACTGTAGTGTGTGTGTGTGTGTGTGTGTGTGTGTGTGTGTGTGTGTGTGTGTGTGTGTGTGTGTGTGTGTGTGTGTGCGTGCGTGCGTGTGTGTACCTTCACACACTTGACGTTGATTCCAGGACAGACAAACTTCTTGGCCAATAGCAGAGCTTTGCTTTCTCCACATGTGATTGGATAACCGATCTCTACGTCCTCCCCTTCCAGGCATGGGGTTTCTGGAACACAGAGACCATGTTACCATGGTAACCATATATGTTACCATGGTAACCATGGTGTTTACAATATGTTACCATGGTAACCATGGTATTTTCATGAACAAAAGCAGTAAAACAAGTCGGATGATGTTTATAAAACCGAAAACCTGACGCTGCTTTAAAGAATAATGAAGTGAAACGCAGTGAGTGGCAGGGCTGTTGGCCAATCAGGTGCTATGGTCAGATTTCCAACGGACACCAACGACCCCAAAGTCAGGGAAGCCAGTCCTTGAATCACAGGGATTAAATAAAATAAAATAAAAAATAAAAGCCAGGGAAGCCAGTCCTTGAATCACAGGGATTAAATAAATTAAAATAAAAAATAAAAGTCAGGGAAGCCAGTCCTTGAATCACAGGGATTAAATAAATTAAAATAAAAAATAAAAGTCAGGGAAGCCAGTCCTTGAATCACAGGGATTAAATAAATTAAAATAAAAAATAAAAGTCAGGGAAGCCAGTCCTTGAATCACAGGGATTAAATAAAATAAAATAAAAAATAAAAGCCAGGGAAGCCAGTCCTTGAATCACAGGGATTAAATAAAATAAAATAAAAAATAAAAGCCAGGGAAGCCAGTCCTTGAATCACAGGGATTAAATAAAATAAAATAAAAAATAAAAGTCAGGGAAGCCAGTCCTTGAATCACAGGGATTAAATAAAATAAAATAAAAAATAAAAGTCAGGGAAGCCAGTCCTTGAATCACAGGGATTAAATAAAATAAAATAAAAAATAAAAGTCAGGGAAGCCAGTCCTTGAATCACAGGGATTAAATAAAATAAAATAAAAAATAAAAGTCAGGGAAGCCAGTCCTTGAATCACAGGGATTAAATAAAATAAAATAAAATAAAAAATAAAAGTCAGGGAAGCCAGTCCTTGAATCACAGGGATTAAATAAAATAAAATAAAAAATAAAATAAAAGTCAGGGAAGCCAGTCCTTGAATCACAGGGATTAAATAAAATAAAATAAAAAATAAAAGTCAGGGAAGCCAGTCCTTGAATCACAGGGATTAAATAAAATAAAAAATAAAAGTCAGGGAAGCCAGTCCTTGAATCACAGGGATTAAATAAAATAAAATAAAAAATAAAAGTCAGGGAAGCCAGTCCTTGAATCACAGGGATTAAACAAGGTAGTATTTTTAAGGTTCTGAACCAGGATACAAAAACTCAGCATTCTCAGGTTTTGGTCCACAATTTGGGAGAGATAACTGGAAAAATCATTAAAATAACAATTCTTCTACATTCTTTTGTTACCAAAGGTCCATCATTTAGCTAGGGACCACATGGAATCCTGTCAGGGACCACATGGAATCCTGTCAGGGACCACATGGAATCCTGTCAGGGACCACTGATTGAAGACCAGTGCATTATGGTAATGTATGAATACAGTGATGTAACAGACCATACTGTTATTAGTGGTGTAATGGTAATAATGCATTACTCAGCTACGACACTGACAAACATTTGTTATAAAAGTCCATTCTAACTACTACTATGATCAATGATATAATAAAACTTCATAATAAAAGTCCATTCTAACTACTACTATGATCAATGATATAATAAAACTTCATAATAAAAGTCCATTCTAACTACTACTATGATGAATGATATAATAAAACTTCATAATAAAAGTCCATTCTATCACCTGCATGTGATTCAATGGTCATCAGTGCACCGTCTGTTTCTTCATTCCTGTACACACATTATTATAATTATTATTATTATTATTATTATTAGTAGTAGTATAATAGCAGAAGTGTTTTCCCCATTCATTTTTCTCATAGACTTTTCAGAAACTCAGGTCATGACAAATCATGATGACACACACAATATCATCGATATAATATATCTAATTAGCAAGAAGTAGAAAACGGCATGATACAACACTTTTTGATTAGGTTTTCGTCTTAGAAATTATACGGTGCACGGATAGCTTCAATGAACCTCGCATGGCACATTTGTGCGCCGCTTACGCGCACCAAACATTACACCCGTCATTTACATTTAATACTTTTTAATTAAAACCACCAGTGGTCCTTGAGAAGGTTCCAGGTGGTCCCCAGGCTAAATGATGACAAGTTATTTAAACAGATGTAACTCTTGAGAGTGTATCACATCAAAAAGAGGGGAGGTGGGTCGCACAACAGGTTGCAGGAGAGTTGTAGTTTATTGCTTTCTGCTTACATTTCTTTGTATTTTGCAGTAGATGAACACACAACAGTTTCGGCCGTGCCGGCCTTCTTCAGGTGTAAAGGTAACAATGACAATCCCTTCCTTATGTAGGGTGCTAATCATCTGTTAAGGTGTGTGTGGTTTGACAATTTACCAATTATGGTTGGCACACCCACCCGGGTGTGTCCACCAACAGTGGTTTGAACAACAACTCTGCATTTTTAGAATAAGGTTAAAATTACAAATAGGATATCCAACAATTTGTTTAAAGTTTGCTGAAGACATCAGGCTCAAGGAGCCGTTCATAAGTCAGCCACACTTAAAAAACAAAATAATAAATTTCATAACACTGCAAAAGGTACAAAATAGGGCCTGTATTCAGCAACTGGGAAAACCATGGGTTGGCCAATTTCGCCCTCTAGTGGGCAACTTGTAGGGGCAATTTTGAGAGGTAGGTCAGATTTGGATAGGAAACTCTTTGTCTAGTCAAGGCATATTTTAAACAGAAAAGGAGTCAGAATTCAACCTTTTCACAGGAATAATGGTTTGTGACCTCACTCAGGCTACTTCTGGCTTCCCAGTGCCACTACAGGAAAGAGGACAAGTTACATTCTTCGTTCATACCCTTAGGAAAGACAGTTTGAAAACGGTGGATCCAATGACATTCCCTTTGTAGCAGTAACTTTTCATAGTCACCCCCTCTGCGATTGAGCCACACTTTCTCAATACCAATACATTTTAGTTCATCGATTTTGTGACTATATTCGGTGAAGTGGCGTGCAACAGGTGATGTAACATCTACCCTTCGCACGCTGCTTCTGTGTTCAGTTAGTCTGGTTTTGAGTTTGCGCTCGCAAACTCAAAACCAGAGTGCAATATAATATTTCCCACTGGGGCAAATATAGTAAATAGATTACGTGTGTGGTGTTGCAGGTAATCAATGATTTAATGGGATAGACTTTTCCCGTGTGTGGGTCTTTGACAGTAGTGGTTTTGACCATATTAACACATGAGGCACAAGATCTGCAAGGGAAACTCCCCATAATCATAGGTTCCGGTCTGTTGCTGTATGAGTCAGCCTTGACAAGCCGGTCCCTGAGACTAGTGGCTCTCTTGTAGGTAAATAACGGAGGGTGTTGAAAAACATTGTTCAGGGTTTTGTCTGATGCCAGAATGTGCCAGTGTTTATTGACTGTGTCTTTGATAGCCGGGCTTATGGAATTGAAGGTAAGTATACAATTAACAGAAAATGGTTTCTTAGTTCTTGTTCTCTTGGTAAATAACATTTTTCTGTCAACTTTGTTTACTTTCTCAGCAGCTTGTCGAAGGCATGGTTCTGGATAACCCTTCTCTTTGAACCTGTTCAACATTTTGCCACTCTGAGAGTGGTACTCTGTCTCTGAGCTACAAATCCGCTTTAACCTGTACAACTGGCTGACTGGTAAGCTACGTTTCAACGGGGCAGGATGGTGACTCCTAAATTGTAACAAATTGTTTTTGTCAGTAGGTTTACCAGTAGGTAACCATTTTCAAATACAAAGGTGTTTTTGTTAAGGATAAAATGCATTAATTCAATAATAAAAGCATTTGGGGGTGTATGTTCTACTCGTTTATCCAGGAAATAGTTCAGAGCTTCCAAACCCAATGTATGAGCTATGTTAGTATATAAAGAGGTTACATCAAGAGTCACCAACCAGTCATCTTCACTTAAATCTTTAATGTTTTCAATCTTAGTTAAGAAATCTGTGGTGTCTTTTACATAGGACGGTAAGGCTTTGACCAAATCTTGAACATGGAAATCAACAAACTTTGAAATGTTTTCAGTTACAGAACCACCTTAACAGATGATTAGCACCCTACATAAGGAAGGGATTGTCATTGTTACCTTTACACCTGAAGAAGGCCGGCACGGCCGAAACTGTTGTGTTCATCTACTGCAAAATACAAATAAATGTAAGCAGAAAGCAATAAACTACAACTCTCCTGCAACCTGTTGTGCGACCCACCTCCCCTCTTTTTGATGTGATACACTTGTTTGGATAACGCACCAGCCAACGTTGTGACGCAGTGGTAATAGAAGACTCTTGAGAGTGTAAAAATTAAACCAAATGGACCCGCAAGGGTCCATTTGGGTCCGTTTTCAAATATAAAGTACTCATACATGTTGGTACGGGTGTTAGACGCTTATTGCGACCAAAATTAGGATTGTAGCGCGCCGCGTTGTTTAATAAAAAGTCTTTTTGCCTGGAGATTTCTGTGTTTTGTCCCTTTAAACTGCACCTCGGCGCCACCCGGTCGGTTGTCAGGCGCAATGATTTTCACACCTTTGAAAATCATCATTATATATATTATATGACGATATTGTGTTTGTTGTCATGATTTGTCACGACCCGAGTTGGCTTTGGCCGCGGCGCAATCGTGTTTTTATTAACCATTTTCGAAAAGTCAATGAGGAAAATGAGCAATCCACTAGTAGAACAGGGTTGGTGACGTCCGGTGTTGGTACTTTTAGAAGTGGGGGGGACGCCTCTTAAAGGGGAATTCCACCCATTTTATTTTATTATTTTTCTGAGAGTGTACAAATGTGAACCAAATGGACCCTAGCAGGTCCATTTGGTTCCATTTGTACACTCTAGGAAAAAGGAAACTCATTAACATGGTGAAACACATCTTGATGATTTCATCAAGATGTGTTTCACCATGTTATTTTTTTTTCACCTCATTTCTAGGAAACACAGAATCTGTTGTGTCCACACAACATCTCTAAGGTATATTAATGACATAAAATATTGAAAATAAGTGGAATTCCCCTTTAAGACACGTGCATGCACACTTGCATTTGTAGTAAGTATATAGCATATTGAGAACGATTGTTTACAATGCCTAATTGTATCCATAAATATAAATGACAAGACAAAAAAACATAGGCCTACTTTTGCCCCCAAAATATTTTAAATGTGGGAAGTGGGCCCCCCTCCACTACACCACTGGTACACCAGTGGCGCAATTTTCGTTCCACCCGTTGTCCCTAACGTTACCCGATACCCGCAGCGAATTCCCTTATTGCTATTATGGTCACCTTTTCTCTTCCCTTAGCCACTATTCTTTATGCCGACACAGTTATTTGTGACTGGAGGTGTGGTCATAGGCGTGTTTGTTGAGCAGTCCCTTAAGTTGCTAATTTCGTCAAATAGATTTGGGAACTAGATAACGCCATCTCAGACCACCCCTTAACCGATCCGAGAAGGCAGAGCCACGTGCGCGCGGTGCGGGTGTCTGTGCGCCTTTGGAGATGTCCACGACTCCACGTGTAAAGGCGCCAGTTCAATTCATCTCCTTATTTATGGATTGTCCTATAAACAGCTATAGATTGCCTGCTGTCAGTCACTTCCTTGTGTTTAGGTAATGTACAGTATATAATATAACTAAATACATTAATTAACTTGTGACGCAATGCTGTAAATTGCAAAAAAGTCGGGAATTTGCGGCAAAAAAGACGGGATCGAGCAAAAATGTAAGTGTCAGGGATTCGGTGGGCCCTTTCCACCGAATTCCCGACACTTACATTTTGCTCGATTCCGCATCGTAGAGAAGACCTACCCACATATTCCACACAGCATCTGAGAGAGGGCCTTTTCCCTTCACGCTGCATTTTGAAATGTAAAAAATGGTCCAGAATTGACCGAGAAATGAATGATCAAAAAACGTCTTTTTTGCCGCGAATTCCCGACTTTTTTTGCAATTTACTTTATAACATTTCGCAGACTTGGGATAAATGCACACCACATACAGCAAAAAAACATGTAACATTTTTTTTTCAACATAACATGTTGAATGGTAAGAAATGATAGAGAATTGACCGAGCTATAATTGTTTGAAAATGAGAGCTATAATCTTTGAGAATAGGCTACTCATGCATGTGTCTGTCCTAAGCCTGCAGCCAGGCTGCGTGCTTAGGAGGGTCAGGCTTAGCAGTAGGGATAAGGGAAATAGATAAGGGATGAATTAAAGGGAATGGCAAGACCAACACGGATTGGATGAAAGCTAAAAACGCCCAAACCACACCTATGCATAATGTAAACGGGTATAGGAGGTGTTTAAGGGAAATCGGATGGTAACGAAATCATCAACTTTAGTGTGGGAAGGCCTCTTCCCCAATGCTAAGTGCGTTAATTGCGTATAAGGGCTAATGTGACCAAAATCGAGCCCCAGGTCTATAGGAGTCAGGACTAGTAGTAATAACAGTAACAAACCCAGTGATTGGCTGCAGCTGGAGGATGACCTGGTTCTTGTTGTCGTCGGGGTCAGCGGGGTCACCGGGGTCACCAGGGTCACCTTCATCCTCAGCCTTCATCATCACCATCTGACCCACCGATTGGCTGACCTCATCACCGCTGGACATCTGGACAACCAATGAGAGCGTCTGTTACTAAACTTATCTTATTACTGATGCTTTACTTGACTAATAAAAGTCCTGGAACTGAAAATGGTATGGGTGCGGCTTCATGGCCTGTGTCGCGAAGCCGCAGCCATACAGTCAATGGAGCTCCATTCCACACAAGGCAGAATATTCTGACAGCACCTGTGCAAACAGTGGAAGGCATTACCGTAATTAATCTCTTCTTCAACAGATTCAGGTGAAAAAGTTTCTCTTTCTATTGGTGGCATTTGGAGAGTTGTTTGTTGATCTAGGCATGGGAATGGCTAAATGCCCAGTCTGCCCCCCCAAACACGATGCCATACAAAACAACCCAAGATATTTCAAATTAAAGTGCTTCTATTTAAAATGATGTGAAACACTACTACTGCTACTAACTAACGACAGCTGTGTCACCACTAAACCAACAGCATTTCATCATTGAAAACAGAAAACTCTCTGAGTCAGACCTTTAGCTTTATGCATGCTGCGTGTCTGTTGCAACTTCAACAACAACTGATGTTATTATTGATGCTTTACTTGACTAACAAAAGTCCTGTAACCGAAAATGGTATGGGTGCGACTTAATCGCCCGTGGCGCGAAGCGACACAGGCGATGAAGCCGCCCCCATGCCATTTTCTCTTGCCCCTCCAACATGTTCTCTTGCCCCCCCAAATGGGACATGTTACATCCGCCCATGCTGAGGCTGCAACAAACGGACTGCAGTCTGTCACAGACTGCGCGCATTTGATTGACAGCGTGAAACCTAATTTCAGGACTTTTCGGAGCGACACAGATGACTTCAATAAAATAATCAAATTAACTGATGACTTGTTGGCTAAACACGATATTGGGATGCAAATTGGGATGCCGGTAGTGTCTGAATGAGGGAATTGCCTGCAAGGTTAGATTCCACTGTGGTTACAAGTTCACTGGGGAAATCTGTCCCAATTAAAAACAATGATGATTTATTTGAGACGGCTATGGAATAAGATGTTGGACCGGCGATTCACGAAGGTTGACAGCCGGTTTCAAGAAGACACTTATGGTTTTAGCTGCTGCTGCTGCGTGCCAGCCAAAATCCAATGAATTTCACTTGTGCCCACTTTGGTCTAGCGGTCAGTGAAGCTGACTGGATAGTCTACACCAGGCTGGGCAATTATTTTTCCCAAGGGGCCAAATGAGATGCATAACATATTGTGGAGAGCCAAGACTAAAGGCTGAAATAAGTCTGTGTAATATTAATTTAATTTCAAGATAAAAGTAAGAGTAAGACCAACCATTTTGACACTAGTGGTGCCCTCTATTTATTCAGTACTTAAGCCACAGAGAACCACCATTTGATGACATTTTAGCCCCACAGACCCCAAAACTAAAGATTTCACAAGCAAAACAGGCAAACCTAGATCAAAAATGACCATTCTTTTACATTCTCTGGTCAGATAAATATTTTATTATTATTATTTTATTTATTTTAACTCTTGAGAGCGTAAAAATGAAACCAAATGGACCCCCATTTGGTTTCATTTTTACGCTCTCAAAGAGTTACATCTGGTTAACCAACTTTCCATATTTAACTGGAACTCTCTCAAGGACCACTGGTGGTCCCCGGGCCGGTCAGAGGCAGCCAAAGGGCCGCATTTGCCCCCCGGACCGCATAATGCCCAGGTGTGGTCTACACACAGCATATAAAACGTAAGTCTGATGCGGGAGAGGAGTTCCCCAAACGAATTAATGTACTGGATAATACCCCATGCCATGTCTTCCCTGGTAAACACAACATGATGAGGACACTTCACCTCACCAATGACATCCTGCCCTGTTGAAAGGCTGTTTTCACCTGACCAATGACATCCTGCCCTGTTGAAAGGCTGTTTTCACCTGCCAATGACATGCTGCCCTGTTGAAAGCCTGTTTTCACCTGACCAATGACATCCTGCTCTGTTGAAAGGCTGTTTTCACCTGACCAATGACATCCTGCCCTGTTGAAAGGCTGTTTTCACCTGACCAATGCCATCCTGCTCTGTTGAAAGGCTGTTTTCACCTGACCAATGACATCCTGCCCTGTTGAAAGGCTGTTTTCACCTGACCAATGACATCCTGCTCTGTTGAAAGCCTGTTTTCACCTGACCAATGACATCCTGCTCTGTTGAAAGGCTGTTTTCACCTGACCAATGACATCCTGCTCTGTTGAAAGCCTGTTTTCACCTGACCAATGACATCCTGCTCTGTTGAAAGGCTGTTTTCCACCACAAATCATATCAAAACACGTCAAATGACCACAATGCTAACTTCCCGTCTCAACAATTTGTCCCTGTTGTCATTTGAACAGAGAGAACTGAGAACTGAGAACTGAGAAATTGGATTTTGATGAAATTATTACCGTGTTCAACAGCAAGCCCCAGCGTAGGAGATTGATTTTGTAATTTGTCATGGTACAATAGTTAAAACAGTGCTCATTGATGTCATGTATGTCAACATCAACAAATGCAAGTTTTGTTTGATTAAAAATAGAAAACATTTGGAATAATGATGCTTGAGTTTATTAACATATGCTTGTAGAATGGAAGTTGGAAAAACATTTATTTCTGACTTAACTTGCACTGCAGTGTGTTCATAAAAGACCATAACGGAGCTAATACAAGTCGATTTCTTTCTATAGTATCAGTGTTGCTGGTGGGTCTAACAGGTGGTCCTTGAGAGGGTTCTAAACCAAGGTGGGTCTAACAGGTGGTCCTTGAGAGGGTTCTAAACCAAGGTGGGTCTAACAGGTGGTCCTTGAGAGGGTTCTAGGGTTCTAAACCAAGGTGGGTCTAACAGGTGGTCCTTGAGAGGGTTCTAAACCAAGGTGGGTCTAACAGGTGGTCCTTGAGAGGGTTCTAAACCAAGGTGGGTCTAACAGGTGGTCCTTGAGAGGGTTCTAAACCAAGGTGGGTCTAACAGGTGGTCCTTGAGAGGGTTCTAGGGTTCTAAACCAAGGTGGGTCTAACAGGTGGTCCTTGAGAGGGTTCTAGGGTTCTAAACCAGACAACATCCGTCCCCCGCGTCCCCCTGACACTACACCCCTGTATATAAAATATTTTAGATGTGAGAAGTGGAGGGACGCCGTCCCCCCGCGTCCCCCTGACACCACACCCCTGTATATAAAATATTTTAGATGTGAGAAGTGGAGGGACGCCGTCCCCCCGCGTCCCCCTGACACTACACCCCTGTATATAAAATATTTTAGATGTGAGAAGTGGAGAGACGCCGTCCCCCCGCGTCCCCCTCCACTACACCCCTGTATATAAAATATTTTAGATGTGAGAAGTGGGGGGACGCCGTCCCCCCGCGTCCCCCTCCACTACACCCCTGTATATAAAATATTTTAGATGTGAGAAGTGGGGGGACGCCGTCCCCCCACGTCCCCCTGACACTACACCCCTGTATATAAAATATTTTAGATGTGAGAAGTGGGGGGACGCCGTCCCCCCACGTCCCCCTGACACTACACCCCTGTATATAAAATATTTTAGATGTGAGAAGTGGAGGGACGCCGTCCCCCCACGTCCCCCTGACACTACACCCCTGTATATAAAATATTTTAGATGTGAGAAGTGGAGGGACGCCGTCCCCCCACGTCCCCCTGACACTACACCCCTGTATATAAAATATTTTAGATGTGAGAAGTGGAGGGACGCCGTCCCCCCACGTCCCCCTGACACTACACCCCTGTATATAAAATATTTTAGATGTGAGAAGTGGAGGGACGCCGTCCCCCCACGTCCCCTGACACTACACCCCTGTATATAAAATATTTTAGATGTGAGAAGTGGGGGGCATCACATGCTGAATAATCAAGTGAAACGCTAGACCCAGCCACCCCCAGCCTGTCCCACTGCCCACAGCTGCCCACTGCCCACTGCCCAGCCACCCTGTCCCACTCACTGCCCACAGCTGCCCACTGCCCACATTCTGGCTACGCCACTGTTGCTCCGTGCCTGTTGGCAGGGCGTTCTGCAGTAAAACACTTTACATATTATTACTGAGCTTTACGTGCTGCGTGAGTGCGTGCGTGCGCGTGCGTGTGTGCGTGCCAGTCGTCTCGACGTCCCGTGCGTGATGATGCAACAATGTAACAACACATTAGCACGTCGAAACGCCGTTACACGACATTCCCCTCACGCACACGTCACGCACACACGCACACACGTCACGCAGAGTAGGGACGCGCGTGAAAGTGAACATTAAAGAGATGAATGAAGTTGTTTTTTGGTTAAAATAATAAAAGCTCTTAATTCTTACCGTTTCCTGCATGGAGATCACCTACTGAGACATCCGGTGGCCCAGCCTTTCAGAATAAAAGCGTCCTGGAGACAGAGCTGGTAACCAAATGGACCCTGATATGGTCTCTGTGAGAGTCTGCTGCGGGTCCATTTGGTTTACTGTCATTCTTCTAACCCTATTAGGAATTCACTCAATTAGAGAATGTAGAAGAATTGTTTGTTTTGATAGACATAAAAAACTAAATATTCTTTGGTTTTACACCTGGAGAAGCTAAATATCATCATGGTGGTCCGCGGCTCAAAGGCAAGAATAGGCCTAGTGGTCCCTGAAATGAAAAGCTTGAAAACACTGATTTAAAAGAATAACACAAATTATGTTTTAATGAATTAATTAATTAATTAATTGATTAATTAATTAATTAAGAGACTTAATTCCTTTATTCCTCAGATGCCACCGAAATGTGGAATGCCGAATACCTTAGTGGCTTAGTTCCTACAATAAATACATGACTTTTAAAAGAGGTCCTAACATCTTATTGTGAAGGTCTAACCCTAGCCAACAGGAAGTCCAATCCCAGCTCACCAAACAGAGCTGGAGCGAACATAGATATATATAAAGATAGATGTCTCTCTCGCGCTGCTGGCCAATGGGGAGTGACGTTGTTACGCTGCTGGCCAATGGAGAGTGACGTCGTTACATGGCGGCCATCTTGTGAGAGTATAGCATAACATTGTGTCAATGAGCATATACTTTTTAAATGACGATAACTCGCTTATTTTCAACCGATTTTCAAACGGATTCGTTTGTTGTAAACGTCAGAGAACCCTAACCCACATAATATGAGCCGTTATATGTTTTTTTTTTTTAGTCCTCTTTAGTATTTAGTCCTCTCACAAGATGGCCGCCGTGAACGACGTCAGAGGCTCCGCCTCAAGACATCTAGCTTTCTTATATGGGAGCGCATGCGCACCACGCGCCACGTGACTTCCGGCCAGAGGACGCAGCAGATCTACAAGCTCTCCGTGGAGCAGATTAGAGCCAATAGGAGAGCTGCTGAGAGCTTGGAGATCTGCTGCTGATGTGATCCGGTGCCTTTCATAGAACCATTACTCTATGCATAGAACCCTACTCTATGATAGAACCCTGATAGAACCAGAGGAGGCGTGATTATGAATCCCACCGCAGTCACGCTGTGATTGATGGACCAGCAGACCACGCGCGCGCGCACACACACACACACACACACACACACACACACACACACACACAGATTAACAAAAAATAAATAAAACAGTTCAATTAAAACAAAACAAAACAAAACAAAACAAAACAAAACAAAACAAAACAAAACAAAACAAAACAAAACAAAAAAAACAAAACAAAACAAAACAAAACAAAACAAAACAAAACAAATTCTCAATGTTAATGATAAATATTAAGCAGTAAGAAAACCCCTCTTGCTCACGCGCACACACACACACACACACACACACACACACACACACACACACACACACACACACACACACGCACCCACATCCCAAACCCCTATCCTTTTTTTACTATTTTGATAGCCTGGTCTAGCCCTCAATGATTTTGGCCTTGGGGGGCGGGGGTGTCGTGGGATCCACACGGCGGAAGTGCTGCGCTCTGATTTGATCTCACTAACGTGTCGTCATCTCCGGCCCCTCCCCCTCCCGTCCACTGCTGTTCTACGTCACATCATTTAGAGCCACGCCCACCCCGGAAGGTTGACTCCTCCCTCTGTTCTACGTCACATCATTTAGAGCGACGCCCACCCCGGAAGGTTGACTCCTCCCTCTGTTCTACGTCACATCATTTAGAGCCACGCCCACCCCGGAAGGTTGACTCCCCCCTCTGTTCTACGTCACATCATTTAGAGCCACGCCCACCCCGGAAGGTTGACTCCTCCCTCTGTTCTACGTCACATCATTTAGAGCCACGCCCACCCCGGAAGGTTCACTCCCCCCTCAAGGCCACTTTCCAACGTGCGTTAGTCCAGGCTTTCCGTTTTCGCGCAAGGCGAACGAAAATGAAAGCCTGGGTGTTGAGGCTACTATTTTGATAAACTTTTTGGAATATTTCAACATGTCAATCTATTGACACGTTGTGAGCTTGTAGAATGGCCATTTGAACTACTGAAAAATGTTTTTTAAATAGTTTAAAAAGGGTAAAAACTTAAGGGATATTCTGCCAAGTGAACATTTTGAGAACAACTGTTGGGTGGAAATGATTCAATTCACACTAAAAAACAATGTGAATTACATTTTTTAATAATACTTTTCTTGTAACCAGGACAATGCATCTTATAACATCATAACGTTTTGTCTTGTTTTTTTTCTCTCTCTCTCTTTTAGACTGTCCTTTTTTCTGGGTCCATTTGGTTCATATTTATACGCTCTCAGGAAAAAATAAAAATAAAAACGGCTGTAATTCCCCTTTTAATGGGAGTTGTTGCCTGTTGCCATGTGTCTTATCATGTTGCCTGTTGCCATGTGTCTCATCATGTTGCCTGTTGCCATGTGTCTCATCATGTTGCCTGTTGCCATGTGTCTCATCATGTTGCCTGTTGCCATGTGTCTTATCATGTTGCCCGTTGATGTTGACATTAGCCAGGATTCTATGAAACTTTTGCGAAAATTGGAAGAGTATGTTCATTAAGTCGAAAAAAGAAAAGCAAATTGTCCGCTGTTTCCATTAACTGGTGAAATGCGACTCATGGGTAAAAAAAAATAGGTTCATGAAATAAGCAATAGGTGGCCGAGTTTTGCCAGTAAGATGCATGGTTATTTTACATATATTTTTTTTAAACTTTTGAAGTTATTTTAGGCTTTACATAATATCATACACGGACTGCTTGCTTTCCTATTAACTATACGGTAAGTCCGTTGTGCTGTGCAGAGGCTGTTCTGGCTCTGCTGTAGCAAAAACAATAATTAATATAGCCTAACCCTAACCATAATCTAAACTCAACTCACTGTTTTCCTGAGCCGGAGCGCTTGTGAGACTCTGTAGCCTGCTGATTTGGTGTAGGTCTACTTTGTGATATTGTAGACTGTATCATGTTATCTGCACCGCGACACATGCGAGGAAAAAAGGCTTGAACTTTATTAACAAAATAATTAATATCTAAGGGCAGAGCCCGGCCATGCAGGCCTAAAACAGCTGTTTATGTATGATATCACTTGCGTATCTTCAGCAACTATCATGCATGATGATACTGTAAATATAGGACCTGTAGCTGCCCTGTTACTTCCAAGAACAAACGCAATAGGAGTCTGTACGTTTACATTTTGGCCAGGGGCGTGCAGAGAGTCCCCTTGGATGTCTGTGTGTGCACGGCCCTCGTCCGTTTTGTAGAAATATAACTTACATTATTAACAATGCTCTCATACATTAGCAACGCTCTCATCGGCAGACCAGAACTCTTCAAATGCGCTATAATGCGTGTCCAGTGTTTTCCAATTAGAAAGTCTTTTCCCAAGCTGTTTCCATACCTCATTTGCGCATTAGACTCGTTCGATACACTCCAAAATCCGCCACCTTTCAGCAAAAAGTATTTTTGCGCATTTTGAAGTGTTTCAATTTAACATTCTCTTCGCAAGAGCAGTTTTTGCACAAGAATAGGCCTTATGGATACCTGGCGATAATTAGTTGATATTGATCAAAAATGTTTCTAGTGTAACAGGGGCCTTTACATTTCCTTTCAATCCAACCGAACTGCTTAACTCCGTTCTTCATGCTTAAAGCACAGATACGTAGAACGGTAGATTTATCTCTTAATGTTTATTAGAGGTGTAAAATCAACCCTGTGTGGACAATGAGGGCATCTTA
The DNA here is from genome assembly GCA_039105355.1 of Benthosema pterotum. Lineage (NCBI taxonomy): Eukaryota > Metazoa > Chordata > Actinopteri > Myctophiformes > Myctophidae > Benthosema > Benthosema pterotum. The sequence continues at coordinate 59,500,081 of CM076967.1, forward strand.
GGGTTAGGGTTAGCTAACCCTAACCCTAACCCTAACCCTACAATGAGGGCATCTCATTGTAGCATCTCTATTTTACACAAACATACAGTGATGCAGAGCTAGAAACCTCTAAACTAACAAACGGAAATCACTCAGTGCATCTTTAAATACATATAAAATATACAATAGACATTAATGTATAGGTTAGAGTTTCCATAGAAACAGTTCAGATCAGGGAAGGTTTGCAAAGCTCCATTTTTTTTTTTTTTTCTTTTTTAATCTTTTTTAATGTTACAGAAGTGTGACGATGCGTTGCTTCATTTTGGTACATGTAAATGTTGGTAAGAAAAAAAAGAGTTTGTAAACTAAACTAAAGTTGGCTATAAATCCTTTAACCATCCAGATTTCATCCCTATCCTAACCTCAAGGTCCAACATTTGATAAAGGAATAAATGAATAAAACCTTTTTAAAACTACAGTATATACAAATGTTCATTTCTTTACTTTCCTGACATGAGGGTGAAAGTGATTCATGGGTGTTAACACTTATATAATATCTACGGTGAATCATTATAATAATTAATATGAACCTCCTGTGTGATTGCAGCTGACCGTAAACTGGTCTTAAACCCAAAACCACAGTCAAGGGTCCAGACTACAGCCATAGAGTCAGGGGCGGATCTAGGCATGGGCATGGGGGGCAATGCCCCCCTAAATGCCCAGCCTGCCCCCCCAAACACGATTCCATGCTATTCTATTGCTTCTATTGTTCTGTCCACATTATAATATCAATTTCCTCCTTTTATGATGCCAAGGAAACTATAAAGCTTGTGACCATGTGACCTCTGAATGTCTGTCAGGGGCGGATATAACATTTCCCAATTGGGGGGGCAGGAGAAAATGGTATGGGTGCGGCTTCATCGCCCGTGTCGCTTCGCGCCACGGGCGATGAAGTCGCGCCCATACCATTTTCTGTGACAGTTCTTTTATTAGTCAAGTAAAGCATCAATAATAACATCAGTTGTTGTTGAAGTTGCAACAGACACGCAGCATGCATAAAGCTAAAGGTCTGACTCAGAGAGTTTTCTGTTTTCAATGATGAAATGCTGTTGGTTTAGTGGTGACACAGCTGTAGTTGGTTAGTAGCAGCAGTAGTGTTTCACATCATTTTAAATATAAGACATTTGAAATATCTTGTTTTGCATGCCATCATGTTTGGTGGGGCAGACTGGGTATGGGGGGGCATTGCCCCCCCATACCCATGCCTAGATCCGCCCCTGATGTCTGTACTCTATGGCTCTAGGAAGACATAGTAAATCAAATCAATCTATGGCTGTGGTTGACTTTAGAAGACAGAGTAAAACACACCTTTACTTTACAAAATGTTTTGTCCTTTGATGTGGTTTTGAACCTTAGACTATGAACAACCATAATTACACCTTTCACAACTAGTTCTATATCTGTTAGAATCAATCTGACATGATTAGTTCTATATCTGTCAGAGTCAATCTAACAGAACTAGTTCTATATCTGTCAGAGTCAATCTAACAGAACTAGTTCTATATCTGTCAGAGTCAATCTAACAGAACTAGTTCTATATCTGTCAGAGTCAATCTAACAGAACTAGTTCTATATCTGTCAGAGTCAATCTAACAGAACTAGTTCTATATCTGTCAGAGTCAATCTAACAGAACTAGTTCTATATCTGTCAGAGTCAATCTAACAGAACTAGTTCTATATCTGTCAGAGTCAATCTAACAGAACTAGTTCTATATCTGTCAGAGTGAATCTAACAGAACTAGTTCTATATCTGTCAGAGTGAATCTAACAGAACTAGTTCTATGTCTGTCAGAATTTAGGGTCTTTCCACACAGGCAGTGATAAATAAATCTCGCTTTGAGGACGCAGACAAATGGAGCCATTTGGTTTCATTTTACACTCTCAGAGTTAAATTATACTTACTAACTTCTTAATTACTGTATTTTCAAGAACATACACATTAGAACATGTAGAATAACTTAATTACTGTATTTTCAAGAACATACACATTAGAACATGTAGAATAATTGTCGTTTTGACCAACATTTTGCCAGTTTATCTCCTAAATTGAAAATCCTTGCTTTTGGGTTAGGGTTAGAGACTAAACTCAACAACAAACGCTGGTCCTTCGTGGCTAAAAAGCAGAACAAATAGGGGTCCCTGTATGTGTTTATTAGGGTTAGGGTTAGAGACTAAACTCAACAACAAACGCTGGTCCTTTGTGTCTAAAATGCAGAACAACTAGTGGTCCCTGTATGTGTTTATTTGGGTTAGGGTTAGAGACTAAACTCAACAACAAACGCTGGTCCTTCGTGGCTAAAAAGCAGAACAAATAGGGGTCCCTGTATGTGTTTATCACTGCCCTGTGTGGAAGGCCCTTAAATGTATCATAACTAGTTCTATATCTGTCAGAACTAGAAATAACATATATATCTTTTTACAAAAAAAAGACATCTTGTCTTGTCACGCAACCAGGTACAGTTTGGCATGAGTGCACCACAGTACGGATTACAGATTACAGATTACAGAGTACACATTACAGATTACACAAGCAGGGCAAGTGCTTAGGGACCCTCAGCCCCCCCCCCCCCCCCCTGTCCTGTATTCAGTAGTACTGGGGGTGAGTTGTCCTGTATTCAGTCTGTACTGGGGGTGAGTTGTCCTGTATTCAGTCTGTACTGGGGGTGAGTTGTCCTGTATTCAGTAGCACTGGGGGTGAGTTGTCCTGTATTCAGTCTGTACTGGGGGTGAGTTGTCCTGTATTCAGTAGCACTGGGGGTGAGTTGTCCTGTATTCAGTAGCACTGGGGGTGAGTTGTCCTGTATTCAGTCTGTACTGGGGGTGAGTTGTCCTGTATTCAGTAGCACTGGGGGTGAGTTGTCCTGTATTCAGTCTGTACTGGGGGTGAGTTGTCCTGTATTCAGTCTGTACTGGGGGTGAGTTGTCCTGTATTCAGTCTGTACTGGGGGTGAGTTGTCCTGTATTCAGTAGCACTGGGGGTGAGTTGTCCTGTATTCAGTCTGTACTGGGGGTGAGTTGTCCTGTATTCAGTCTGTACTGGGGGTGAGTTGTCCTGTATTCAGTCTGTACTGGGGGTGAGTTGTCCTGTATTCAGTAGCACTGGGGGTGAGTTGTCCTGTATTCAGTAGCACTGGGGGTGAGTTGTCCTGTATTCAGTCTGTACTGGGGGTGAGTTGTCCTGTATTCAGTCTGTACTGGGGGTGAGTTGTCCTGTATTCAGTAGCACTGGGGGTGAGTTGTCCTGTATTCAGTAGCACTGGGGGTGAGTTGTCCTGTATTCAGTCTGTACTGGGGGTGAGTTGTCCTGTATTCATCCTCCTGGTCGTTAGGTTAACCATTTCATCCTGACACCAGATTCTAGTTTCTGAAAGCAGATGCTAGTTTCCGACACCAGATTCTAGTTTCTGAAAGCAGATGCTAGTTTCCGACACCAGATTCTAGTTTCTGAAAGCAGATGCTAGTTTCCGACAACAGATTCTAGTTTCTGAAAGCAGATGCTAGTTTCCGACACCAGATTCTAGTTTCTGAAAGCAGATGCTAGTTTCCGACAACAGATTCTAGTTTCTGAAAGCAGATGCTAGTTTCCGACAACAGATTCTAGTTTCTGAAAGCAGATGCTAGTTTCCGACACCAGATTCTAGTTTCTGAAAGCAGATGCTAGTTTCCGACAACAGATTCTAGTTTCTGAAAGCAGATTCTAGTTTCCGAGAATCAGATTCTGAAAAATCTGATTCTCTGTTAGCGATGGTCAAAGTATTTCATGCCAAGGACCCCCAACTGAAAACATGTTGTTTTAGGGGTCCCCCAGAAGCAAAATTTTGAGTTAAAAATGCACCTACAGATATATATTCAAAGATTTCCACATCATTTTCACTTTTTTTTTTTTTTCAAAAATAACAGATCTAGAAGCTCACAGCATGCAACTCGGTGGCACGCTGTGAGCTTCAAGATCTGATTATTTTAATAACTAGAGTACAACATAATGCTTAGAACACCAAAAGGTTCCTGTCGGGTTTAGAGGGTTTAGAGGGTTTAGAGGTTTTAGAGGGTTTAGAGGGTTTAGAGGGTTTACAGGGTTTAGAGGGTTTAGAGGGTATAGAGGGTTTAGAGGGTTCAGAGGGTATAGAGGGTTTAGAGGGTCTAGAGGGTTTAGAGGGTTTAGAGGGTTTAGAGGGTTTAGAGGGTTTAGAGGGTTCAGAGGGTATAGAGGGTTTAGAGGGTTTAGAGGGTTCAGAGGGTATAGAGGGTTTAGAGGGTCAGTTTCAGGGTCAGTCAGCAGTGACAGAGTCCTCTCTCGGGCGTGGCGGGTACGGGGTCATCAGGGTCGTCCTCAGTAGGGTTAGGGTTTAGGGTTAGGGTTTAGGGTTTAGGGTTAGGGTTAGGGTCAGTCAGCAGTGACAGAGTCCTCTCTCGGGCGTGGCGGGTACGGGGTCATCGGGGTCATCGGGGTCGTCCTCAGTAGGGTTAGGGTTTAGGGTTAGGGTTTAGGGTTTAGGGTTAGGGTTAGGGTCAGTCAGCAGTGACAGAGTCCTCTCTCGGGCGTGGCGGGTACGGGGTCATCGGGGTCGTCCTCAGTCGGGTACAGAACCTTGGCGGTCAGGCCGCTCTTCACGCCGTCCCAGCCGTCGCGTGTGGTGATGTGTCCGATCCTCATCAGCTCGTAGACGTCGCGGGTCAGAAGCTCGAACGCACGCTCCACGTTGACGTTACACTTAGCCGACGTTTCAACGTAGCGAACGCCCAGGTCCGCCGCTAGACGCTCCGCCTCGTCACGAGAAACCTGGGGAATAGAGGAATACCTTTAATTCAAGGGTCCAGGGACCATCAGCGGTCCCTGAGAGGGTTCCAGGCGGTCCCCAAGCTGAATGATGGAAAGTTGGTTAACCAGATGTAACTCTTTGAGAGTGTAAAAATGTTACGCTCACTTAAGGGGCTTACAGACGGAGAGCAATAAATCACGCATTCTAGTTAATTGTCGCGGTCTGCAACGCCCTATACTCTGTTTACGCTCTCAAGAGTTAAAATATTCATGTGAATTATCCCAAGTCTACACAACTAGATAATGTACAAGATTAATGGTCATTTTGATCTGTATGTTGGACTGTTTTGCCTGGAATTGTGGTCTGTGGGGCTAAAATGTCATCCAGTGGTGGTCCGTGGCTCAAATGCTGAATAAATAGTGGGCCATGGTATGAAAAAGGTTGAGAACCACTGCATTAACTGACCATAAGGCCCAGACGATGTTTAAGGGATATTTCATAGGTCATTCCATCCACTCAGTCTACTGATAGATGACTTCAGTATTTACAGCAGATATCTGAACATTTTTTGGAGGTTCAAACTCCACAGTGTCCCTAAAATGGACAGGGAAAGTTATACCTAACCTGGAACATAATGAAACACAACAGGTCTGCCTTACACCGGCGTTAGGCTACCTACTTCATTATAGCATGATTGAATGTTAAGATTCAATTAATATTATATTATTATTATTATTATTATTATTATTATTACCCTTATTACCTGTTCCTGATTCCTCTGTTCACTCTCTGTGACAAGAAGAGACTTCTCTCCATGTGGTGAAAGGTTATTTAACATAACATTTTATTAGACCCTGCGCGACCTGGTGTTAAATCTCTTAACGGGACGGGGTCCCGGTCCGACCCGCTGGCCCCGCCCCCTTCTTATACAAACCCAAACTTAAAACTCCATTAAGGAGATTCTAGTTCCTCTCAGCACATTGTAGTTTCTGAAGTTAGAATCCAGTTTCTGAGACTAGATTCTAGTTCCCGACACTAGATTCTATGACACTAAATTCTAGTTTGTGACACTAAATTCTAGTCGCTGGCATGAGGTTCTAGTTTGTTTGTTTGTTTTTTTCTGGAAAAATCCCTTTCTGTGTCAGTGATGCTTAACATATTTCATAGGAAGAAATATGTTAATACCCCCAGAAATATCTATTATTTAGCTGCAGAACCTCATCTAAAAACATGTTCTAGGGATCCCCCAGAAGCAAAGATTTCAGTTAAAAATGTTTGCTTCCAAAATATTGTATTCAAAGATTTGCACCACATTTTCACTTTTTTTCACTTTTTCACTTCTTTTTAAAAAATAGCAGATCTACAAGCTCATATCGCGCCACTCGGTGGCGCGATATGAGCTTGTAGATCTGCTATTTTTCAACAGCTAAAACAACCAAAACGCGTTCAGTACCCAAAGGTTTAAGGCGGTCAGATATTCACCTTGCGCTCGGCTCCGCCCAGGTCGCTCTTGTGTCCAATCAGGATGAAGACCATGCGGTGAGGCAGGATGTGTTGGCTCACCTCCTTATGCCACTCCCTCACATGCTCAAACGTCTTCCTATTGGTCAGGTCGAACACCAGGAGCCCGCCCACCGAGTTACGATAGTACGATGTGGTGATTGATCTGTCCAACGGCCAATAGAAATGAGTGTTATTAAATCATATGTTGATATGATATGATATGATATGATATGATATGATATGATATGATATGATATGATATGATATGATATGATATGATATGAGATGATATGATATGATATGATATGATATGATATGATATGATATATCTAACTACTATATAACTAAGAACTTTCACGTTTTTGTCCAATAATAACATCAGTTGTTGTTGAAGTTGCAACAGACACGCAGCATGCATAAAGCTAAAGGTCTGACTCAGAGAGTTTTCTGTTTTCAATGATGAAATGCTGTTGGTTTAGTGGTGACACAGCTGTAGTTAGTTAGCAGCAGTAGTAGTGTTTCACATCAGTTTAAATATAAGCACTTTACTTTGAAATATCTTGGGTTGTTTTGCTTGACATTGTGTTTTGTGGGGCAGTCAGGGCATTTAGAGGGGCATTGCCCCCCATGCCCACGCCTAGATCCGCACCTGGACTAGAGAGAGATAGAATATATTCTCTCTCTGACTCTCTAGTCAGTGTCATTGTCATTTAAAATTTCCTGATTTGATTTTGATGATCAGACAAACTAACTGACTGCTGTCATTTTACTTTGATGTTTCCTGTAATTTAGAGACAGGGCTGCGACAGAATCCAGATTCTGTTTATATTATGAGTTACAGTAGCTATATCAGGGGTTTTCAACAGGCAGTGAGGCAGTAGGTCTATGGACTCTTTAAACAGTCAGGCAGTTGTTTATAATATGCTATAATAATAATATCAGTTTTGGGTGAATGTGAATTTGTTTTGCACTGGTTTAGTAGTGGCATCTGGTTGATAATCTTAATTGTTAATATCTTTATCGATTATATAGCTTTGTACTGAATGAGTAAATCCCTGATTCTGCTGCAAACAGTCGTGCGAAGCAAGTGAAAGTGAAGTGCCCTTTTCAAAACTTAGAGCCTGCCCCACCAGTGGCGCTCTATGCAATTTCAAGCCATAGGCAAGATTTTCCCTGGAGCCCTCATGGCGCCCTAGGCAACTGCCTAGTCCGCCTAATGGCAAAAACACCCCTGTAAGTACAGCACACATAGTGGGACAGCTGCCTAGTCTGCCTAATGGCAAAAACACCCCTGTAGGTACAGCACGCATAGTGGGACAGCTGCCTAGTCTGCCTAATGGCAAAAACACCCCTGTAGGTACAGCACACATAGTGGGACAGCTGCCTAGTCTGCCTAATGGCAAAAACACCCCTGTAGGTACAGCACACATAGTGGAGCAGCTGCCTAAAAAACACCCCTGACTTCTCGTGTGACCGCAGTGGCATCTTGTTGATAATGTTGTCTTGATTGTTAATATCTTTATCAACACCCCTGTAGGTACAGCACACAGAGTGGGACAGCTGCCTAGTCTGCCTAATGGCAAAACACCCCTGTAGGTACAGTAATGGCAAAACCACCCCTGTGGGTAGTGGGACAGCTGCCTAGCCTGCCTAATGGCAGAACCACCCCTGTGGGTAGTGGGACAGCTGCCTAGCCTGCCTAATGGCAGAACCACCCCTGTAGGTAGTGGGACAGCTGCCAAAACGCTGCCAACAGACTGGCGCTGTGGACCAGGCTATAGACCGAAGGCCCTCCGTATACACACACCGTTCATATATCTATAATAATAATAATAATAATAATAATAATAATAATCCTAGTAGGCTACCTGAACCTCTCCTGTCCAGCGGTGTCCCACAGCTGCAGCTTGATTTTTACCCCGGGTTCGATGTCCACGGACCGGGCGTAGAAATCCACCCCCACGGTGGGGTCCGCGGCGTCGCTGTAGATCCCATCCGTGAACCGTTTGAGGAGAGAAGACTTTCCTACGGTGGAATCACCGAGGAGGATGATCCTGAACTGGTACTGCCAGAGGATGTCCATCTAGATCTATAGATCTATCTGTCTACTAGAATAAATATATCTATATCTAGTCACCGAGCAGGTAGAGGATGTCCATCTAGATCTATAGATCTATCTGTCTACTAACCTAAATATATCTATATCTAGAGCAGGTAGAGGATGTCCATGTTCTCTCATCACCAGGATCTATATATCTATATCTAGGAGGTTTATTCTATTCTATCCATCTCTGCAGCATCAATGTTATTCTATGGATGAAAACATTGTGAGGAAAAAACAAAAGCCTCCATCAGATAGATATACTACGTTACCTCCGCTCTGCTCTCTGCATCCGTTACAATGATATATAATAATATTATATAATTATGATTATAATGATTATAATAATAATGATATTTCTGTATCGCTGCTGCAGCTGATCTTGTGACTGAAGCTTCGTTTCGTTTTTGACGTCTGGTTTCTATCAGCCTTGTATCGTTCCGTACCGCGTGTGTGTGTGTGTGTGTGTGTGTGTGTGTGTGTGTGTGTGTGTGTGTGTGTGTGTGTGTGTGTGTGTGTGTGTGTGTGTGTGTGTGTGTGTGTGTGTGTCAGTGTTCATTAATGACTGCAGATCAAACGTCCTGCAGTTTATTCATAATAAACACAATGAAAACAGATCCTGTTTCTATAAATAAATAAAAACCTCCATATGAATAAAAACACGAGACAAAAGAATTAAATAATGCTAACCGTGTAATGACACTTTCCTCCAGCAGGGGAGGCAGAACACCACTGAACCGCTATATCAGTGGTTTTCAACCTTTTTCATACCAGGGACCAGGGACCACCATTTGTTCAGCATTTCAGCCACGGACCACAATTTGATGACATTTTAGCCCCACAGACCCCAAAACTAAAGATTTATTTTGCTTTTGGCCACAATTCCAGGCTGGATTTGGGGAAACCAAACAGTCCAACATACAGATCAAAATGACCATTAATCTTCTACATTCTCTAGTTGTGTAGACTTGGGATAATTCACATGATGAATATTTTAACTCTTGAGAGTGTAAACATGAAACCAAATGGACCCACAAGGGTCCATTTGGTTTCATGATTACACTCTCAAATCTGGTTAACCAAAGGGTTAGGGTTATGGTTAACCAAATTTCCATCATTTAGCCTGGGGACCACCTGGAACTCTCTCAAGGACCACTGGTTGAAAACTGCTCCATATGCTGTTGTAGTTGTGACCTTTGCTGTGGCAATATAAACGGTTTCTACTGCCAATAAAGCTCATTCAGGGGCGGATCTAGGCATGGGCATGGGGGGCAATGGCAATGCCCCCCTAAATGCCCAGACTGCCCCACCAAGCATGATGGCATGCAGAACATCCCAAGACATTTCCGTGTTTATATTTAAAATGATGTGAAACACTACTACTGCTACTAACTAACTACAGCTGTGTCACCACTAAACCAACAGCATTTCATCATTGAAAACAGAAAACCCTAACCCTAACACCCCCCCCCCCCCCCCCCCCCCCAATTGGGAAATGTTATATCCGCCCTTGCATGTACTCAAGCAATTGCTAATTTTTAACTTTCCTAAATAAAAACTGAATATCAGCAGTCAAAGGACAGTGGTGAAGACACACTTCTATAGCAGTTAATGTTGAATATTAATCATATTTAGTCTGTTGGAACTGTTATTGTTATATTGCATAAACAATATAAACGCACAATTTGATCAAAAGGACACTGTACTGAAAGCTGCATTAAATGAAAAAATGTTAACAATAAAAAAATAAACATGTTTTATGTCAATGTTCCACAAAACGTTTGTTTTCGCCTTAGAGTATATATTAAATTATTTACTCTGAGGGGTCCGCAGACTAATGCATGCCAAACTGGACGGCTTGAGAATCATAGATAGACAGAGCTACGACAACTCTGTTCACTTCATGGGGTCAGTCCAATGGAGGTTCTTCTACATAGACTTATTGAGAACAGGGACAACAATTAGGGACAAGTCTTTCCCTTTATTTTAGATTGCCTAATAGCACAACATGAACATTACAGTCAGAGACTTAGGTCGTTACTGTAAAATACTTTAAACCAGTTGTCATGTTGCACAGATGCTCTAAAACATCTCTTTGCGTCGCCCTCGTTGAATAACAATGTATTTCAACTCCAGGTTGTCCCTCTTCAGGCTGCATGAACAGCAGCTCAGTTTCTGACCCTCAATGTCGCCACTCTGACGTCGCCAAGTAATGTGGAACGGGTTTTCAACATGTGGTCTGGTGATGTAACTCTTGATAGTGTAAACATGAAACCAAAGCAAGGGTCCAATAATTATTACTTAAGTCTATACAACTAGAGAATGTAGAAGATTAATGGTCATTTTCAACTGTATGTTTGACTGTTTGGTTTCCCCAAATCCAGGATTTGTGGACAAAAGCAAAATAAATCTTTAGTTTTGGGGTCTGTGGGGCTAAAATGTCATCAAATGGTGGTCCTCCCTGCCCTGGTATGAAAAAGGTTGAAATCCACTGATGTGGATTGTGGAATAATAATACAATAATAAAATAAACTCCGTTTCCCATCAACCCCCGCGGCGAGGCGCGGCGCGAGGCAGGAAGTGCTGTGACGTCACGGCGCTAACATAAAGCATTGTGGGTAGGCTGGCTCTTTCTTTCCGCTGGTGACGTCATCCATCATGTAAGACTCTGTGTTTTCATTCCTCCAACATTGAAACACAATCCGTTCAAATAAACACTTTAAACTCTCCATCCGTCTCTAATGTCAGCGTATATGACCGTAGAACTTCACAACGCTCCAGACCAACTGCATATTATTACATTTTATTAATGTGTGGCGTTTAAAAATGTCACTTTATGGACGCCGTGTTGACGTTAGCACGGCGCTAGCGGTTTACATTAGTTTCTATAGGGCGATGCTAGCACAGTGCTAACGGTGTATTCTGTGACAGAATGGACGCTTTGCTTCCTTCACGTTTTACACTAAAATGTGTTATTTGTGTTCGTTTATTAACGTTGAGTTTTAAACGTCATCCTGATGTTGTTAAAGAGTCATTAATGTGAATGCAATGTCGTTAAAACTAACTCTTAGATAATCCTAATATAAGATGACAGTAGACTCATTTTACAAACTAAACATCAGTCTGACATGATAAAACACACTTTAATAATAGTAAATTCAACTAATCTGTACATGATTGTATTTTAATGTTTTTACTGTATCTAAATCCCTAACTGGATTGAGAGTGTCTGCTAAATGCCTGTTTCTAATGAGACAAAACTATTTATACAGATTAAATTAAACATGTTGATTTATATCAGTGTCTAGTTTAAAGTCTTTATGTTTATTAAACCCCAAAACACCAGTTGCAACGTGTTTTTCATAGTAATAGTAATAATAATAATGGTGCTTTAGTGCAAAACAAGCGTATCTTCTAGTACAATAAAAAAAACAGGACATTTACCCTTTTAATGCATCATTATATTAAAGCAGCTGCAATATTATGCATTTTATATGTAATAAAACTGCAGCAGTGACAGCTGAAATCTGTCACTAAATGACAGAGCTTTAGGGTCCATTTGGTTATCAGCGGCCCGTCGTGGAGCCAGGGACCCCCGGTTTTAAGGCTGTGTGTGTGTGTGTGTGTGGTCCTCCTCAGATCGCAGAGATGGGAGCGTACAAGTACATGCAGGAGTTGTGGCGTAAGAAGCAGAGCGATGTGATGCGCTTTCTGCTGCGCGTTCGATGCTGGCAGTACCGCCAGCTGTCCAACCTGCACCGCGCCCCGAGGCCCACCAGACCCGACAAGGCCCGCCGCCTGGGCTACAAGGCCAAGCAGGGTGAGTTTCATACCAGGGACCACCTGGGAATGTACTGTTTAATACCAGGGACCACCTGGGAATGTACTGTTTAATACCAGGGACCAGCTGGGAATGTACTGTTTAATACCAGGGACCACCTGGGAACGTACTATTTAATACCAGGGACCAATAGACCTGACCTTTTTATCCTCTCAAAGACTAAAATATTCATGTGAATTCTGAAGTCTACACAACTAGAGGATGTAGAAGATTAATCGTCATTTTGATCTGTAGGTTTGGTTGATTTCCCAAATCCAGCCTGGAATTGTGGACAAAAGCAAAATAAATCTTTAGTTTTGGGGTCTGTGGGGCTAAAATGTCATCAAATAACTGAAAACCACTGATCTATTATTGACAGATTAATTGGTACAGTGCTCCATCAGACATGCATAAACATACAGTATAATGTTTACTGACTGTAGGCTCTGTCATTGGCATATCTTTGCGTCATTGGTATATCTTTGCGTCATTAGCATATCTTTGCGTCATCAGTATCTTTGTTCCCTCAACAGGCTACGTCATCTACCGTATCCGTGTGCGTCGCGGAGGTCGTAAACGTCCTGTGCCAAAGGGAGCGACTTACGGCAAGCCGGTTCACCATGGAGTCAACCAGATCAAGTTCGCACGCAGCCTGCAGTCCACAGCTGAGGTGAGTCTGAGCCTAAACCCTGTGGCCTAAACCCTGTGGCCTAAACCCTGTGGCCTAAACCCTGTGGCCTAAACCCTGTGGCCTAAACCCTGTGGCCTAAACCCTCTGCCCTAAACCTGGCATAGTGTACACTAGGTAGATGGTGATCTACCAAAACCCTCTGCCCTACATGTACACTAGGTAGATGGTGATCTACCAGTAGATTACACAGACCATGCAGGTAGATCACATGACAGTCCCCCCAGCACTTGGACCCTTATAGATCTGTAACTCTTAACCAAATGGACCCGTAATTTAATCATCTGAATTACTAAATATTCGGCAAGAGTCCACACAATCAGAAAATGGAGAATAATTGTTATTTTGACCAACGCTTTGCCAGTTCTCTATCCCAATCGTGGACAAAAACGTGAAAGTTCTTGGGTGTAAGTTTTGGGTGCAAGAAACTAAACTCAGCATCACAAACTGATGTTGAAACTCAAACCTCAAATACTGTTTTCAAACGTCATTAATAGCATATACAGGAAATCTTTCCAATTCTCCCCCATAACCCTAACCCTAACTATTCTTAACCTGCTCATTATTCTGTGTCTACTCACCCATTAATTAAATAATTCAATTGTGGAGTCGAACATGGTCCTCTAGTTTCATATCCATGTGACGGTTGTGGCACAAAACGTCTCACGTAATCAAAATATCTCTATTTTATCGCTCGGGTAAAAGCTCTCATAATGCCTGCTGCACTTCATTTATCTAAACTTCTCTTGTCACCACAAACGTCATCAGAGAAACACAACCGTTTAGGACAGAACTGTGTGGTGCAGTGTGATGGGGGCTGGATAATTAATCACAGCACCTGCCCATTGTGTGATGAGCGTTATGAGAGCTTTGACCCAAAGATGTCCATGTGCTGCTTGTGAGACAGTAGATACTGGAGGACTAGATGTCTTTCCACCTCTTTGGGATCATTTATTGGCAGAGTAATGACCACATTAATGTCCAGATGTGTCCGTTCCACCGTCTTGCTATGAAACGTACCTATGGCTTGTGGAATACCTACTGTATGTAATAATGGAGACGTTCCAGAGATAATGTAAACACAGTGGACTATAGTGATTTAGATGGTGAGATAGTGGACAGTAGTAGTGATGTAAACAGTAGGATAGTGGTAGTGCTAGTGGCAGTAGTGATGTGAACAGTAGGATAGTGGTAGTGATGTAAACAGTAGGATAGTGGTAGTGCTAGTGGCAGTAGTGATGTGAACAGTAGGATAGTGGTAGTGCTAGTGGCAGTAGTGATGTGAACAGTAGGATAGTGGTAGTGCTAGTGGCAGTAGTGATGTAAACAGTAGGATAGTGGTAGTGATGTAAACAGTAGGATAGTGGTAGTGCTAGTGGCAGTAGTGATGTGAACAGTAGGATAGTGGTAGTGCTAGTGGCAGTAGTGATGTGAACAGTAGGATAGTGGTAGTGCTAGTGGCAGTAGTGATGTGAACAGTAGGATAGTGGTAGTGCTAGTGGCAGTAGTGATGTGAACAGTAGGACAGTAGTAGTGATGTGAACAGTGGGGTAGTGCTAGTGGCAGTAGTGATGTGAACAGTAGGATAGTGGTAGTGCTAGTGGCAGTAGTGATGTAAACAGTAGGATAGTGGTAGTGCTAGTGGCAGTAGTGATGTGAACAGTAGGATAGTGGTAGTGCTAGTGGCAGTAGTGATGTAAACAGTAGGATAGTGGTAGTGCTAGTGGCAGTAGTGATGTGAACAGTAGGATAGTGGTAGTGCTAGTGGCAGTAGTGATGTGAACAGTGTGATGTGAACAGTGGGGTAGTGCTAGTGGCAGTAGTGATGTATAGTGTACTGTAATAGTGTGAATCTCAACACAGCCTCCATGGCTGAGCTGAGCTCAGTTAAATGTGTACATTGTTGGACATCCCTGATAACTTTGACCAGTAAAACATTTTACTTATCCTGTGGTTTTGTGAGGAAACTTTAAAGACTAACTGAAAGCTCCACATTCAGGGTTAGGGTTGTAGTGAAGATGGAACGATGAAAGTTCAACATTCAGTTGGGCTGTAGTAAAGGTGGAACTAAACTAATTTATTTCATGGCAGTTGGTGTTGTTCCTCTGAACGCAGCAAAACACAAGCAGACTGGAGACTAACCTGTTAACTCTTTGAGAGCTAACCATTCTGGGAAAACAGGTGGAAGTACTGTGCTAAGCATTTTGAGTGATGTCACTAGGGATGTCACTAATTTAAAACAAGGCCAATAAAAAACAAAGTCCTATAGCGACATTTACATGCCATATACCGTCTGAAAGAGCACACTGGCTGCTTTCACAAGAAAAAAAAAAAGCATTCATACCACCTATTGTTCAGGACTTATTGCCATTTGAATGCAATAGAGACATGAGCAGTCTTGTAAAAATACATTGTATAGAGACATTGACAGACAAATATATATATGAACCAAATAAAGATATTGTACATGCTATACACCGATTGACAGCCCTTTTTGTCCATTTTTAGGGGGAAAAAAAAATTACATTCCTCCCATCTTCCGTTCGTCTGTAATTGTCATTTGAATTCAACTTGCGTTGTGGGCCAACACCATATCATTTATGGAATAATATTTTTCAGGTCTATATAATATAATTATGTTGACAGTAATATATAAAAAACCATATACCATATGAAAGGGCACACCCTCTGCTCCAATAAGAAAAAAGAAAAAAAAATATGCCATCTATAGTTCACCAATTATTGGGGATTTTATGTCAGAATCCCTGCAATAGTCAGAGAAATGCCTCAGATCTGTTGCGTGTGCGCACGTGTGTGTGCGCACGTGTGTGTGCGCACGTGTGTGTGTGTGTGCGCGTGTGTGTGCGTGTGTGTGCGCGCGCGTGTGTGTGTGTGTGTGTGTGTGTGGGAGGGGGGGGGGCTGTTGTGCTTTCTTTGCAAAGACGTTTAGCGTAGCATAACTTGAAGACCACACACACGCACACGCGCACACACACACACACACACACACACACACACACACACACACACACACACACACACACACACACACACACACACCCAACACACACGCGCGAACGACCCAGATTTTCCTAACGATCATTAGCGAGCTGCAGGTGCCTGCCTGACTGCTCTTCCATAACGCCCCTCTGCCTCCGACAGAGAGAGAGAGAGAGAGAGAGAGAAATAGAGAAAGAAAGAATGCAATCCCCATGCGAGTGCAGTCACACTGTGTCCAGATGACTAAAGTAAAATAGCCTCTTGCATTTGATGAAAAAAAAAACAAGCGATCGCTTCACAATGCTGTTTTGCTAAGAGCAGAGAGAGAGAGAGAGTGCAGGGGACTGACGAGTGCTAAGGCTCTGCTACGTCCAGCTGTCTCTCCTTGTGTTTACTTCCTCAAAGCAGGGAAAAAAATGGGTAGGGGGGCGGAGTATTGGTTGTGACGTCGTCAGGGCCTTAAAGCAACAGTATACTACAGCTCCATTAGGGATTTAATGCATACAGCTTGGGTTTTAATTGAAAAAAATATGATTGAATGATAAATGTCTGAACGACGTATATATATGGACTTAGCCTCCAGGTGGCGCTGTTCTACAACGACGTATATATACCCACTCAGCAATTAAACAGTTAAATGAAAGAGCTTGCAGAGTTTTCATGGTCATATACAGTAGTACAGTAGTAGTACAGTACAATACAGTATAGTCCATCTGATACAGGGTTAGACTGTAGTCTATCTGATGTACAGCTTTCATGACAATCACACTGACCGCACACATAGACGACTTGTGATCATTCATGACACCTTCAGTATGTAATTGGCAAGAACAAAACATTTTGGCATTGTTTTTCAAACATGGTGTCATTTGGCTTTGTGTGTGGTGTTTGTCTTTTTGTAAGTCATGTTTGAAAAGTCTAAGGAAAATGAACAGGGCATCATTTCTGGAGCAAGGGTGAGGTCAGGAGAGTGGAGGCACTGCTGGGCTCTACAGTGTAGATGCACTAGTTCTATCACTGGTCTTTAGGATCACAGCAGATCTACAAGCTTGGTGTCTTGACACAATGCTGTGGGTTGTAGATTTTCAGCTTCTTGTGCTTTTGTAGGTGAGATTAGATCTGTAGATTTAATTTTTGTGGAAGTGCTTCATCATGCGTTTATAAATGTTGAACAGATTTCATGTTGTTAGGCTTTATTTAGTCTAATTGATTGGCTCAGACACAGTGTCTGCTGTGTCTTATTATTATAGGAAGTATAACTGACACTGTGGTTCTGTTGGATCGTACTGGACTGGTTGTCGGTGTGTTTTAGAAAATATTTTGGTGTCTTTCTAGAGCAGGGATGCCCAAAAGGTAGATGGTGGTCTAGCAGCTCTACTAGTAGTAGATCTAGTAGATCACACAGGCTGTGCAGGTAGATCACATGACAGTCCCCTAAAACACATAACTGTCAATTCAAGCCCCAAATACTTTGCTTTCAAACATCAGTAGCAGCACATTATACAAGGAAAACCTTTCCTAACCCTAACCCCCCCATTTTTCATTTTAAGTGCATTATTCCTAAAATGCTGTATAACCGTTACTCAATTAACACTGTTTCAAAGCTCACACTTTCTAGGGTACTTGAAATGGATTTTCAGTAATGGAACAATCACATTTTTGATGTGCAGATTTTGTTGAGCCGATCATTTTGAAAGTAGCTCTCAAGTCATCCCTGTTCTAGTGCAGGGGTTTTCAACCTTTTCGACACCAGGGCCCACCATCTATTCAGCATTTGAGCCACAGACCACCATTTGATGACATTTTAGCACCACAGACCTAATGCTAAAGAATTCTTTTGGTTTTGTTCACAATTCCAGGCTGGATTTGCAAACAGTGTAGACTCCTTAATTAAATAGTGCTAATTCAGATGATTAATATTTTAACTCTTGACAGTGCAAAAATGAAACCAAATGGACCCATAGCACTTGTATTATATACCAACCCACAGTTCTTGCTGCAATGACTTATACAGGTTGCCTAATGTATTACAATGTTTTTTAGCGCTTCATTGTATGTTGTAAAATGTATTGTAAATCCAGATTAAATTGTAAACTTTTCACCACTGTAAGTCGCTCTGGATTAAGAGCGTCTGCTAAATGCCTAAATTGTAAATTGTCTGACCCCGCCTCTCCTCTCTCTGGTCCAATAGGAGCGTGCCGGGCGCCACTGCGGCGGGCTGCGCGTCCTGAACTCCTATTGGGTGGGAGAAGACTCCACCTACAAGTTCTTCGAGGTGATCCTGATCGACACCTTCCACAAGGCCATCCGCCGTAACCCTGACACCCAGTGGATCACCAAGGCTGTGCACAAACACCGCGAGATGAGAGGCCTGACGTCCGCCGGCAAGAAGAGCCGCGGCCTGGGCAAGGGTCACCGTTTCCACATGACCATCGGAGGGTCGCGCCGCGCCGCCTGGAAGAGACGCAACACCCTGCAGCTCCACCGCTACCGTTAAAACAACAACAACGTGCACAATGTGGTCTTTGTACATTATTAAGAGAAATAAAAGGTTTGTTGGTACAGAGCTGTGCGGTCTTTGTGTGTTGAGGTCAATTCCTGTTTGTTTTTTTTACAATTTCTCATGTTTTAAATCAGTAGTTTTCAACCTTCTTCTTACCAGGTCCCACTATTTATTCAGCATTTGAGCCACGGACAACCATTTGACATTTTAGCCCCACAGACCCCAAAACTAAAGATTTAATTTGTTCACAATTCCAGGCTGGGTTTGGGAAACCAAACAGTCCAACATCCAGATCAAAATGACCATTAATCTTCTACATTCTCTAGTTGTGTAGACTTGGGATAATTCACATGATGAATAATGAACTCTAACCCTTGACAAAGTGTTACATCTGGTTAACCAGCTTTTCATCTGGTTAACCATCTTAGCTGGGGACCACCTGGAACCCTCTCGGACCACTGGCTGAAAACCACTGTTTTAGAACATCATAATTCGGTAACATGTACTCCTGCTAAGAGGAAACAGAAAACGCATCACAAATCTCTGAATGTTTCAGAGTGAACCTTTGGTACACTCTCCAGTGTCTGGTTAAAATGGTTAAACACAGCCTGCAAAGTTGTTGCCTAGCTTGCTATTGAACCTGTGATGTGGTAGAAGTATATGAAATAATTTAATGTAATCTTTAATTTAACAATGCTTTAAATTAGTCCTACTTTGAAGCAGTTGTTTGGGGCTGACAGGTTTAACATGGGAGTATTCTGTGGTTTCCACATGGAGGAAACTAAACCCCAAGAGTATTTTACAAAAAAGTGTTATTGGTGTGTTAATTAATTAGTCCTACTTTGAAGCAGTAGTTTGAGGCTGAGCGTTCACAGGATTCTGTGGTTTAGTTTCCACATCATGGTGTGTTCAGGTGATTAATGGTGAACATGGTTTAGTTTCCACATCATGGTGTGTTCAGGTGATTAATGTGGTTTAGTTTCCACATCATGGTGTGTTCAGGCGATTAATGTGGTTTAGTTTCCACATCATGGTGTGTTCAGGTGATTAATGGTGAACATGGTTTAGTTTCCACATCATGGTGTGTTCAGGTGATTAATGGTGAACATGGTTTAGTTTCCACATCATGGTGTGTTCAGGTGATTAATGGTGAACGTGGTTTTGTTTAGTTTTAGGATGTTCCACAACGGTTATTAAAAAGGTTAAAGCTCTTTGTTGAGATGGAGATCACTGCTATAGTTAACCAATCACTAACTGTTTTAAAAGGGTTTTATTCTGATAATAAAAACTGTTATGACTGTTTAATAGGTTTCATTCTGACTGTAATTACTGCTATGACGGTGTTAAATAGGTTTCATTCTGACAGTAATTACCACATGCAGATTATTCTAATCTTTAGAAGTCCAGAACCTTAAATATATCTTGTGTTTACTGAAGATAACTGATGCTAAACTAGTATTTACTACTGTAGGGGTGGGGAATTATTTTTCCCAAGGGGCCAAATGAGATGCATAAAATATTGTGGAGGACCAAGACTAAAGGCTGGACTAAAGGCTGAACTAAAGTCTGCGTAGTATTAATTTAATTTCAAGATAAAAGTAAGACCAACTATTTTGACACCAGGGCCCACTATTTATTCAGTATTTGAGCCACGGACCACCTTTTGATGACATATTAGCCCCACAGATCCCAAAACTTTCTTCAAGATTTCTTTTGTTCTTGTCCACAATTCCAGGCTGGATTTGAGAAACAAAACAGGATAACAAAATGACCATTCTCTGATTGTGAAGACTTTGGGCTAATTCAGATGATGAATATTTTAACTCTTGAGAGCGTAAAAATGAAACCAAATGGACCTGCAAGGGTCCATTTGGTTTCATTTATACGCTCTCAAAGAGTTACATCTGGTTAACCAACTTTCCATATTTAACCTGGAACTCTCTCAAGGACCACTGGTGGTCCCCGGGCCGGTCAGAGTCAGCCAAAGGGCCGCAGAATGCCCAGGTATGTACTACTACTACTACTAATCAAACTACTGGAAACAGAAGTAAATGATAGTTTATGAAACTTATATCTGCAAAGAAACATTTAGACTGGTTTATAAAGCATCAGAGTAATTTAAGGGTAAACTACAGAATTAAGATGGAAGGGAGGAAAATGAATCATTCAGGTTAGTTAATTTAAGAGTTCACGGGAATGATTTTTATAAACGTTCCGTTTTAGCAGCAGCTTCATCCATGCTGTCGTAACTCATGACAGCCACTAGGTGTCAGTAAAACCCCATGATAGACGACAGGCCTCCACTAGTCCATTCAATTCAAAGCTCTTTATTATCATGAGAAAATAAACGTTTACATTTAATACATTAGAACAGGGGTTTTCAACCTTTTTGACACCAGGGACCACCATTTATTCGGCATTTGAGCCACGGACCACCATTTGATGACATTTTCACACCAAAGACCTACAATTAAAGAATTCTTTTGATTTTGTGCACAAATCCAGGCTGGATGTTGCCAACAAAACAGTGTAAACTTCTTAAGTGGTACTAATTCAGTTGATGAATATTTTAACCAAATGGACCCGCAAGGGTCCATTTGGTTGCATTTTTACATTCTCAAGAGTTACATCTGGTTAACCCATTTAGGCCTGACCTAAGGTTTTTGAAAAACCTTAAATATTTATATATCAGCATAAAAACAAATTGAATATTGAATACTGTACATACTGTACAGGATCCAAATATGGATTAACTAACTTTCCATCATTTAGCCTGGGGACCACCTGGAACCTTCTCAACCTTCTCACCACCTGTTGAAAACAAATGAAATGTTTACTTAGGAGAAGTACAACTAACTTAATACACTTGTTTACGACAGGATCACCTTGTTCATTTCATCAAGTCATTTAGAAGCTTCTCCTGTGAAGCAGGAAATCAGTGGAGGTAAAAAGGGAAAAGAGAGATATACAAAGAGGGGTTATATTAGGGCTGAAGGAGGAGTTACATCCAGGTGGGAATCAGATGTCACTCAAAGCTGAAGCTGTCACTCAAAGCTGAAGCTGTCACTCAAAGCTGAAGCTGTCACTCAGAGCTGAAGCTGTCACTCAGAGCTGAAGCTGTCACTCAAAGCTGAAGCTGTCACTCAGAGCTGAAGCTGTCACTCAAAGCTGAAGCTGTCACTCAAAGCTGAAGCTGTCATAACGACATGATGGATTTGATTTCACAACATGTTGGTGTTTTTGTTGACTTGACGTCAAAGATGTGGTTTTGGTTCTGTCAGACTAGCTCTGGTCCTTAGCTCCACTGCTGCTATGAGTCTGTAGTTCTGGTCCTTAGCTCCACTGCTATGAGTCTGTAGTTCTGGTCCTTAGCTCCACTGATATGAGTCTGTAGTTCTGGTCCTTAGCTCCACTGAGTCTGTAGTTCTGGTCCTTAGCTCCACTGATATGAGTCTGTAGTTCTGGTCCTTAGCTCTACTGCTCTATGAGTCTGTAGTTCTGGTCCTTAGCTCCACTGCACTATGAGTCTGTAGTTCTGGTCCTTAGCTCCACTGAGTCTGTAGTTCTGGTCCTTAGCTCCACTGATATGAGTCTGTAGTTCTGGTCCTTAGCTCTACTGCTCTATGAGTCTGTAGTTCTGGTCCTTAGCTCCACTGCACTATGAGTCTGTAGTTCTGGTCCTTAGCTCCACTGAGTCTGTAGTTCTGGTCCTTAGCTCCACTGATATGAGTCTGTAGTTCTGGTCCTTAGCTCCACTGATATGAGTCTGTAGTTCTGGTCCTTAGCTCCACTGATATGAGTCTGTAGTTCTGGTCCTTAGCTCCACTGCTGCTATGAGTCTGTAGTTCTGGTCCTTAGCTCCACTGCTTCTATGAGTCTGTAGTTCTGGTCCTTAGCTCTACTGATATGAGTCTGTAGTTCTGGACCTTAGCTCCACTGCTGCTATGAGTCTGTAGTTCTGGTCCTTAGCTCCACTGCTGCTATGAGTCTGTAGTTCTGGTCCTTAGCTCCACTGCTGCTATGAGTCTGTAGTTCTGGTCCTTAGCTCCACTGATATGAGTCTGTAGTTCTGGTCCTTAGCTCCACTGAGTCTGTAGTTCTGGTCCTTAGCTCCACTGATATGAGTCTGTAGTTCTGGTCCTTAGCTCTACTGCTCTATGAGTCTGTAGTTCTGGTCCTTAGCTCCACTGCACTATGAGTCTGTAGTTCTGGTCCTTAGCTCCACTGAGTCTGTAGTTCTGGTCCTTAGCTCTACTGCTCTATGAGTCTGTAGTTCTGGTCCTTAGCTCCACTGATATGAGTCTGTAGTTCTGGTCCTTAGCTCTACTGATATGAGTCTGTAGTTCTGGTCCTTAGCTCCACTGCACTGAGTCTGTAGTTCTGGTCCAGAGCTCCACTGCTGCTATGAGTCTGTAGTTCTGGTCCTTAGCTCCACTGCTGCTATGAGTCTGTAGTTCTGGTCCTTAGCTCTACTGATATGAGTCTGTAGTTCTGGTCCTTAGCTCCACTACACTATGAGTCTGTAGTTCTGGACCTTAGCTCCACTGCTTCTATGAGTCTGTAGTTCTGGTCCTTAGCTCCACTGCTTCTATGAGTCTGTAGTTCTGGTCCTTAGCTCCACTGCACTATGAGTCTGTAGTTCTGGTCCTTAGCTCCACTGCTTCTATGAGTCTGTAGTTCTGGTCCTTAGCTCCACTGCTTCTATGAGTCTGTAGTTCTGGTCCTTAGCTCCACTGATATGAGTCTGTAGTTCTGGTCCTTAGCTCCACTGCTCTATGAGTCTGTAGTTCTGGTCCTTAGCTCCACTGCTTCTATGAGTCTGTAGTTCTGGTCCTTAGCTCCACTGATATGAGTCTGTAGTTCTGGTCCTTAGCTCCACTGCTCTATGAGTCTAGTTCTGGTCCTTAGCTCTACTGATATGAGTCTGTAGTTCTGGTCCTTAGCTCCACTACACTATGAGTCTGTAGTTCTGGTCCTTAGCTCCACTGATATGAGTCTGTAGTTCTGGTCCTTAGCTCCACTACACTATGAGTCTGTAGTTCTGGTCCTTAGCTCCACTGATATGAGTCTGTAGTTCTGGTCCTTAGCTCCACTGCATCTATGAGTCTGTAGTTCTGGTCCTTAGCTCCACTGCTATGAGTCTGTAGTTCTGGTCCTTAGCTCCACTGATATGAGTCTGTAGTTCTGGTCCTTAGCTCCACTGATATGAGTCTGTAGTTCTGGTCCTTAGCTCCACTGCTCTATGAGTCTGTAGTTCTGGTCCTTAGCTCCACTGATATGAGTCTGTAGTTCTGGTCCTTAGCTCCACTACACTATGAGTCTGTAGTTCTGGTCCTTAGCTCCACTGATATGAGTCTGTAGTTCTGGTCCTTAGCTCCACTGATATGAGTCTGTAGTTCTGGTCCAGAGCTCCACTGCTGCTATGAGTCTGTAGTTCTGGTCCTTAGCTCCACTGATATGAGTCTGTAGTTCTGGACCTTAGCTCCACTGCTGCTATGAGTCTGTAGTTCTGGTCCTTAGCTCCACTGATATGAGTCTGTAGTTCTGGTCCTTAGCTCCACTGATATGAGTCTGTAGTTCTGGTCCTTAGCTCTACTGCTCTATGAGTCTGTAGTTCTGGTCCTTAGCTCCACTGCACTATGAGTCTGTAGTTCTGGTCCTTAGCTCCACTGAGTCTGTAGTTCTGGTCCTTAGCTCCACTGATATGAGTCTGTAGTTCTGGTCCTTAGCTCTACTGCTCTATGAGTCTGTAGTTCTGGTCCTTAGCTCCACTGCTACTATGAGTCTGTAGTTCTGGTCCTTAGCTCCACTGATATGAGTCTGTAGTTCTGGTCCTTAGCTCCACTGATATGAGTCTGTAGTTCTGGTCCTTAGCTCCACTGTGCTATGAGTCTGTAGTTCTGGACCTTAGCTCCACTGCTTCTATGAGTCTGTAGTTCTGGTCCTTAGCTCTACTGATATGAGTCTGTAGTTCTGGTCCTTAGCTCCACTGCATCTATGAGTCTGTAGTTCTGGTCCTTAGCTCCACTGATACTATGAGTCTGTAGTTCTGGTCCTTAGCTCCACTGCTGCTATGAGTCTGTAGTTCTGGTCCTTAGCTCCACTGATATGAGTCTGTAGTTCTGGTCCTTAGCTCCACTGAGTCTGTAGTTCTGGTCCTTAGCTCCACTGATATGAGTCTGTAGTTCTGGTCCTTAGCTCTACTGCTCTATGAGTCTGTAGTTCTGGTCCTTAGCTCCACTGCTACTATGAGTCTGTAGTTCTGGTCCTTAGCTCCACTGATATGAGTCTGTAGTTCTGGTCCTTAGCTCCACTACACTATGAGTCTGTAGTTCTGGTCCTTAGCTCTACTGCTTCTATGAGTCTGTAGTTCTGGTCCTTAGCTCCACTGATATGAGTCTGTAGTTCTGGTCCTTAGCTCTACTGATATGAGTCTGTAGTTCTGGTCCTTAGCTCCACTGCACTGAGTCTGTAGTTCTGGTCCAGAGCTCCACTGCTGCTATGAGTCTGTAGTTCTGGTCCTTAGCTCCACTGCTGCTATGAGTCTGTAGTTCTGGTCCTTAGCTCTACTGATATGAGTCTGTAGTTCTGGTCCTTAGCTCCACTACACTATGAGTCTGTAGTTCTGGACCTTAGCTCCACTGCTTCTATGAGTCTGTAGTTCTGGTCCTTAGCTCCACTGCTTCTATGAGTCTGTAGTTCTGGTCCTTAGCTCCACTGATATGAGTCTGTAGTTCTGGACCTTAGCTCCACTGCTCTATGAGTCTAGTTCTGGTCCTTAGCTCCACTGATATGAGTCTGTAGTTCTGGTCCTTAGCTCCACTGCTCTATGAGTCTAGTTCTGGTCCTTAGCTCCACTGATATGAGTCTGTAGTTCTGGTCCTTAGCTCCACTGTTCTATGAGTCTGTAGTTCTGGACCTTAGCTCCACTGATATGAGTCTGTAGTTCTGGTCCTTAGCTCCACTGCACTATGAGTCTGTAGTTCTGGTCCTTAGCTCCACTGATATGAGTCTGTAGTTCTGGTCCTTAGCTCCACTACACTATGAGTCTGTAGTTCTGGACCTTAGCTCCACTGCTCTATGAGTCTGTAGTTCTGGTCCTTAGCTCCACTGATATGAGTCTGTAGTTCTGGTCCTTAGCTCCACTGATATGAGTCTGTAGTTCTGGACCTTAGCTCCACTGATATGAGTCTGTAGTTCTGGACCTTAGCTCCACTGCTCTATGAGTCTGTAGTTCTGGTCCTTAGCTCCACTGATATGAGTCTGTAGTTCTGGTCCTTAGCTCCACTGATATGAGTCTGTAGTTCTGGTCCTTAGCTCCACTGCTCTATGAGTCTGTAGTTCTGGTCCTTAGCTCCACTGATATGAGTCTGTAGTTCTGGTCCTTAGCTCCACTGATATGAGTCTGTAGTTCTGGTCCTTAGCTCCACTGATATGAGTCTGTAGTTCTGGTCCTTAGCTCCACTGCTCTATGAGTCTGTAGTTCTGGTCCTTAGCTCCACTGCACTGAGTCTGTAGTTCTGGACCTTAGCACCACTGCGCTATGAGTCTGTAGTTCTGGACCGTAGCTCCACTCAGAGCCTTCTGGCTCTGGTTTAGTAGACCTGCACAGTGACGTCACCACCGCTGTTCCAGAAGTGGATTCCCCATTCATTTTCCTCATAGACTTTTCGAAAATAGTTAATAAAAACACAATCGGACAAAACCAACTCGGGTCGTGACAAATCATGACAACAAAGTCCAAACAAAATATTATCATCTAATATCTAATTAGCAAGAAGTAGAAAACGACAGGATACAACAGTTTTTGTTTCGTTTTTCATCGTAGAAATTATTTGATTGTCCCAAAAGTTTGTGTGTGTCATCATGATTTGTCACGACCCGAGTTGGCTTTGTCCACGGCGTAATCGTCTTTATATGAATCATTTTCGAAAAGTTTATGAGAAAAATGAATGAGTCTATGAGAAAAATGAATGGGGAAAACACTTCTGGAACACGGGCAGTGACGTCACTGCCCAGGTCTACATCTGGCATTTAGTGCATTCATTATTAGTCTTAGGCATTTTTACATTATTTTCCAATTTATGGGGGCGTGGTAGCATTTTGATGATTTGATGATTTTATTTAATAACTTTCATTGCATAGTAGGTTGAGACATTTTGGTGTGGGGACCACCAGGTGTTTTAGGTGGACCCCAGCTAAGTTGGTTAACTAGATGTAACTCTCGAGAGCGTAAAAATGAAACCAAATGGACCAAATGGTCCATTTGGTTCCATGTTTACATACTCAAGAGTTAAAATATTCATGAACTGAATTAGCACTATTAATTAAAGAAGTCTAACAATGTAAAATATTAATGGCCATTTTGATTTACTGGATGTTTGCCTGTTTTGTTTTGCAAAAATCCAGTGGACAAAAGCAAAATAGTACAAGCAATCTAAGGTTTAACCTCAAACAAATTGCAACAGAAACTCTTTCAACTTTTTTTGTTTCCTTAATATGTTAGGAATAACATATCAAAAGTCCTAAGAAATCCAAGTAGGGGAACATAGTGAAAAATGCTGAAATAGATGATTTTCGCCTATTTAAAAATTAGATTTATGTATGTTTTCTTAGCTTGTGTCTAAAGAAAATGTTCAATACTTTGCAGAATTACATAGAAACTATGTCTGATTCAGTGAAATGATTGTTCAAGAGTTTTTTTCATTTATTGCAAAGGGAAAATCTTAATATTAATGCATTTTGTGAGCTAATAAGGGACAGATTTCGCATAGAGCAGAAAATCTGAAAAATGGTTGCAATAGGGCAAAACAAGTTGCAACAGAAACACTTTAACTTGTTTTTGTTTCCTTAATATGTTAGGAATAACATATCAAAAGTCCTAAGAAATCCAAGTAGGGGAACTTAGTGAAAAATGCTGAAATAGATGATGTCACAATTTCCGATTTTCGCCCCTGGTGAAAAATAGAATTATGGAGGTTTTCTTAGCTTGTGTCTAAAGAAAAGGTTTAATACTTTACAGAATTACATAGAAAATGTGTGTGATGGACTAAAATGATTGTCCAAGAGTTTCATTTCATTTTTTGAAAAAGGAATTTTTTAATATTAATGCATTTTGTGAGCTAAAAATGGAGAAATTTCACATATAGCAGAAAATCTGAAAAATGGTTGCAATTGGGCCAAACATGTTGCAACATAAACCCTTTAACTTGTTTTTGTTTCTTTAATATGTTAGAAATAACATATCAAAAGTCCTAAGAAATCCAAGAATGGAACATAGTAAAAATGGTGAAATAGATGAGGTCAGAAATCCCCATTGATGTGAAATGAAAATGTTTAATACTGCAGAATTACAGAAGAATTGCAGAATTACATAGAAACTGTGTCTGATGTAGTAAATTGATTGTCCAAGAGTTCATTTATTTATTAATTTTATTTTGGCAAAGGGAAATTCTTAATATTAATGCATTTTGCGAGAGGAAAAAGGGACAAATTTCACAGACAATAAATAATCAGAAAATGTTGCAATAAAAGATAATACTATAAACATAACTTTAACCTCACAAAACATAAATATATAATATATAAACTATTCAACATCTTTATCATCATCACTTTGAACCAGACTTGTGTTTGTGTAACACCCGGGATTCGAAACCGGGTCTCCACCGTGAAAGTCCAACATCTTAACCACTAGACCAAAAGGGACATCCCCTTGGTACGGGGGCAGATACTAGACTTTGAAGGTCATCACGACAGAGGCTGTAGCCACCAGCTACACTCACTCCCTATTGACCTCCTTCCACAGGGATTCGAAACCGGGTCTCCACCGTGAAAGTCCAACATCTTAACCACTAGGCCAAAGGGACATCCCCTTGGTCCGGGGGCAGATACTAGACTTTGGAAGCCATCACGACAAGAGGCTGTAGCCACCTGCTACACTTGCACACCCTGTGTCTTTGCAGTTTACACATGCAACAGAGCAGACAATGCTTCTTGCAAGTGCACCTCAGGCTGCTGCAGTTGGTCTTGCAGGTGCATCTGAAGACCCATAGCAGTTCCTGAGCTGGAGGTATGTCTGTCTGGACTGGGATAATGACCCCATCATTATCCCCATTCTTGCGGCAAGAGCACTCATGTAGTTCCCTTCCACTGCTGTACTTGATAATGTGGTACTTTGCTGCTGTGGCTGGAGATGGCAGACTCTCTGGCTTTACAAGAGATGCTTCTTGCAAGTGCACTTCAGGCTGCTGCGGTCGGTCTTGCAGGGAGACCCCTCTCATAGCAGTTCCTGAACTGGAGGTATATCTGCCCGTCTCATAGCAGTTCCTGAACTGGAGGTATGTCTGTCTGGACAGGGATAAGTGTAGCAGGCGGCTGCACTGATGGCGTGATGGCCTCTAAAGTCTAGTATCTGCCCCTGGACCAATGGGATGTCCCTTTGGTTTGGGAGCAGAATAAAGAAATTTGGTCCCTTTGGCGTGAAAGTCCAACACTTAACCTCTGTTAAGTGTTGGACTTTCAGGCGGGAGACCCGAGTTTGAATCCCAGGCGTTACATAAGCACCCCATCACTCTCTTCCCATCCCCATTCTTGCGGGAAGTCTGAGGAGGGTCTTGACTCATTAAGCATTAAGATACAAGCATTTTTGTAAGAAGGTGGCATCTTTTGTGGAGCCAGAGAGTCTGCTACCTTCAGCCACAGCAGCAGAAGTACCACAGTCTCTGTGTCTACTACCAAATACAGCAGTGGAAGGGAACTGCATGAGTGCTCTTGCCGCAACAACTGGGATGGGAAGAGAATGATGGGGTTCTTATCCCTGTCCAGACAGACATACCTCCAGCTCAGGAACTGCTATGGGTCTTCAGATGCACCTGCAAGACCAACTGCAGCAGCCTGACGTGCACTTGCAAGAAGCATTGACTGCTCTGTTGCATGTGTAAACTGCAAAGACATAGGGTGCGCACACACAAGTCTGGAAGTGATGATGATGATGATAATTTTACAATATACAATGTAAACACTAAAAACTGTAATACATTAGGCACGATGATGAAGGTGTTGAATCATTTATATATTATGACAGCATTACTTTTGTAACTTTTACGCGTTTTGTGATGTTAAATTTATAGTTTATAGTATTATCTTTTATTGCAACATTTTCTGACTATATTTCTTGTCAGTGAAATTTGCCCCTTTTTCCTCTCGCAAAATGCATTAGTATTAAGAATTTCCTTTTGCCAAAATAAAAATAAATAAATAAATAAACTATTGGACAATCATTTTACTGCATCAGACAAGGTTTCTATGTAATTCTGCAAATTATTAAACCTTTTCACTGGACACAAGCTAAGAAGACCTCCATAAATCTGTTTTAACATGGGCAAAAATCGGAAATTGTGACATCATCTATTTCAGCATTTTTTACTATGTTTCCCTACTTGGATTTCTTAGGACTTTTGATATGTTATTCCTAACATATTAAGGAAACAAAAACAAGTTAAATGGTTTCTGTTGCAACTTGTTTTGCCCTATTGCAACCATTTTTTATTTTATTTTATAATCTATACGAAATTTGTCCCTTATTAGCTCACAAAATGCATTAATATTAAGATGTTCCTTTTGCAATAAATGAAAAAAACTCTTGAACAATCATTTCACTGAATCAGACACAGTTTCTATGTAATTCTGCAAAGTATTGAACATTTTCTTTAGACACAAGCTAAGAAAACATACATAAATCTAATTTTTAAATAGGCGAAAATCGGAAATTGTGACATCATCTATTTCAGCATTTTTCACTATGTTCCCCTACTTGGATTTCTTAGGACTTTTGGTATGTTATTCCTAACATATTAAGGAAACAAAAATAGGTGGAAGAGTTTCTGTTGCAATTTGTTTGAGGTTACCCCCCTTTTTTTCTTAGATTGCCTGTACTAAAATGAGTCTTTTGCGTTTTTGGGTCTGTGTGGTGAATATGACATCAAATGCTGGTCCGTGGCTCAAATGCTGGATATGGTGGTCCCTGGCATCAAAAAGGTTGAAAACCACTGATCTACTGTTGTTATTACTAAAGTACTGTTTTCCCTCAGTGCGGAACCAAACATTGAGGGATTGATGTTCTTTCCGGTTACAGTTGGTGTCGCACCTATTTCCGGACCAAGATCCCATTGCCCGAAGGGACGCTCGCGCTGTGATTGGTTAATGTCAGAGCCTTCTAGTGGGAGCACTGAAGTGTCATTTCGTCAAAGTTTTCCCAGGAATATTTATCAATAAATATTTGGAGTTACTTAGTTTTGTGACATACTGTATATAACATGCATTCATATATTTAATATTCCTTTTAGTAAACGGGCTGTTGCCTAGTAACCAAGCAGCCAATCAACGCGGGTTGTTGCTCCCTCCGGGCTATGGGAGCGTCAGCAGCAAACAGTGTTGCCATGTCTGCCTGTTATAAGCAACGCTTGGTCTTCAAGTTACTGGGAAAATGTAGTAAGCCACACTACTTGTTACTCTCGAAAAAATGTAGCTAAGCTACACTACAAGCTATCCATAGTAAATTGTAGCAAGATACACTACAAGCTACACGACAAAAGTAGCTTGATGTAGCTTGCTACATCAACACTACATATATAAATATATATACGTATCTCAACTTAATGTACAACTTTCTAAATAATCATAATAATAAAATATCAATAAATGTGTATTATGTATATTAGAGGGATGTATATTTGAGGTTTTCTACCCATTAAAAATGGGCGGAATTTGAAAATGTGTTTGGGAAAATGTAGTAAGTTACAATCCTTGTTACTCAAAATAAGTAGTGTAGCTTCACTACAAGCTACTCGAAACAAGTAGTGTAGCTTCACTACAAGCTATTCCCAGAACAAATGTAGTAAGCTACACTACAAGTTACGGGAAAATGTAGTTAAGCTATGTAGCTTAGCTACTTGTAACAAGCTACTGCCCATCACTGGTTATAAGCGACGTTTGGTCTTCGTGTTCTGTAGAGTAGCTTGTAAATAATTGACCGTTGAGGGTTTTAGGTCTTAGGTTTCTAAAGTGTGATTGTTTATTTGGTCTTCATGTTTCTAAAGTGTGAACGTATCAACAAGCTCACAGCCCGTTGCCTTGAGCTTGTAGATCTGCTATTTTCAAATGGCTTGTTTTCACGGGCCTGGGTTGCTTGTTTCTCTCCTACAACGTGGCAACCCTGTAGCAGGAACGTCGCAGCAGTGAAACTACAGTAAACGTTTAGCTAGCGGCTAACAGGCTAACAGAGAGGACTGTTGTCAGGGTGTAAAGTCTAGTTTTACTGTGTTAAAGGTGTAGTTTGGATCTTTTTCAGGGTGTTAAAGGTGTAGTTTGGACCTTTTTCAGGGTGTTAAAGGTTTAGTTTAGACCTTTCAGGGTGTAAATAAAGATGGAAAGCATCCTGGAGCAGCAGAGGAGATACCATGAGGAGAAAGAGAGACTGATGGATGCTAAAGCTAAAGAGATGCTGCACAAGAAGAGCACGGTGTGTGTGTGTGTGTGTGTGTGTGTGTGTGTGTGTGTGTGTGTGTGTGTGTGTGTGTGTGTGTGTGTGTGTGTGTGTGTGTGTGTGTGTGTGTGTGTGTGTGTGTGTGTGTGTTTATTAACTACAACCCATTATCTATAGCTCATCTATAGCTCTGGTCCATAGCTCTACTATGATTCATCTATAGCTCTGGTCCATAGCTCTACTATGATTCATCTATAGCTCTGGTCCATAGCTCTACTGTTACTATGATTCATCTATAGCTCTGGTCCATAGCTCTACTATGATTCATCTATAGCTCTGGTCCATAGCTCTACTGCTGCTATGATTCATCTATAGCTCTGGTCCATAGCTCTACTGCTGCTATGATTCATCTATAGCTCTACTGCTGCTATGATTCATCTATAGCTCTACTGCTGCTATGATTCATCTATAGCTCTGGTCCATAGCTCTACTATGATTCATCTATAGCTCTGGTCCATAGCTCTACTATGATTCATCTATAGCTCTGGTCCATAGCTCTACTGCTGCTATGATTCAACTGTGGCTCTTTGTTATAAACATTGAACTAATAAAATGTGTTTTTATTTATTTTCAGCTCAGAGAACAGATCAACTCTGACCATCGAACCAGAGCCATGTTGGATGTAAGTAATTAAATATCTGTAAATAACTGTCTATCAGTTAATCTGGAGTCAGTCCTAAATGTGAACTGTATCAGTTAATCTGGAGTCAGTCCTAAACCAGAGACATGTTGGATCTAAGTACTGAATTTAAGACTGTTTTTCCACAATGAAAATATATCCTGAAAAATGGAGTGGTCTCATATTTCGGGACAATATTATTGTAGGGAGGAAATATCCGCACTCACATAAAGTTCATTAGTTTTCTTTATTTCATTGTGTTTTCATATAACACAGCAGCAGTCTGTACCTAGAGAAACGTAGGCGTTTTGGCACTCTGGCCTTCCTCAGCGTTTTGGAAAGGAAACGCTGAGGAAGGCCAGAGCGCCGAAGCGCGTTGCGGACATTTTCTCCCTACTGTGATCTACAAGAATCTGCACCCTTCAGCTACTGAGAATACAAACTGGACTCTGAGTAGAGCGCACCTACCTAACGGTTTCATTGGACTGTTTCATATTATTGCACATCCAATGTTCTTTTCACACAAATGAGTCTTGAAGAATGAAGGTTGTCTTATAACCAGGGTGTCAATGCAGTAACTAAATATCTATTTAAATATCTGTAAATAATTCTGGTGTCAGAGAACCTTCTGAAAGCTTCATGGGCAAAAATATACAACTTTAAATTATCCAGAAAACCTCCAGAATGGAATGTAGTCTCAGTGGCAGAACAGCGGCATTAAAGGGGAACTCCACCCATTTTCAACATTCTAATATGTCATTAGTATACCCTAGAGGTGCTGGGTGGACATGATAAAAATGTTCCCCCATTCTGTGTTTCCTAGAAATGGAGGTCTGAAGAAAACCACTAACATGGTGAAACATCTTGATGACATCATCAGGATGTATTTTTCACCATGTTAATGGATTTCTTTAGACGCCTCTTTTTTTCTGAGAGCGTACAAATGGAACCAAATGAACCCGTTAGGGTTCAATTAAACCCATTTTGTAAATGGGTTTAATCCCCCTTTAATGAACTCATTACTCACCCATTAAACAACTCCAAATATATGGAGTCAGATATAGTCCTCTGCTTTCATATCCATGTGAAAGTTGTTGTGATTAATTACCAAGCCCATGAAAATAGCGTTAATTAGCCTATTACCATTCATGTTAACTTGGCTCTTATATTAGTGTTTTGTTTTGTTCTTTTAATGAATAAAAACGGCACCATGACAGTAGACTGACAAATTAATGCATGGTAGGGAAAGGACCCTAACATTTTGAAAATATAAGATCATTACAATTTTAAAACCTCTGTTTTTTTCTGTTTTTTTTTTCAACCTGGTGATGTTGTGATCTTGTAGATCAGCGGCTTTTGCCAGATTGCCCCTCATACCATTTTTTAATTCACCCAAAACTTCCACAGATAACAATGTATTTTACCAAGGTTATAACTCGGGCTTCACAATTAATCTAAATTGAAATCAGGGTTTCAGAATTTGGACAATGTAAAAAAAGAAAAAGAAAATCTAAAATGGTGATTTCTCCTTTCCTAGCACATTGACGGTAGAACAGTCACACTGTAAAAACTGTTCTGTTAAATAAGAAAAGAAAAATGCAATGTGTTCTGATGTTTACTTTAGGAAACGGTAAGACTCCAATAAGAGAAAAGAAATACTTGAAAAAAGAGCAGATTTCGACTTGAATGTTTGTTAAAAGAATGAAAAGTGATGTTTGCACTTTATCCATCATCTTTGTTTTATTCGCTGTTGGATGGAGGAGAATCACATCATTGTTTTTGTAGTTTTACCCCACAAAAATCAAAATGGAAATTGAGGTTTCAGAGAAAGAAATCAAGGTTTTATTTCAGGCAACATTGTGAAGCCCTCGTTATAACACATAGTTATGATCTATAACACAAGATCCATAATCTATTTTATATATTTTCTTTAGTTCTGAGTCCCACCAGATTAATATGATGTACAGGACTTACAGTGCAGTGAAAATGTATTTGCCTCCTTCCTGATTTCTGTGTTTTTTGCATATTTATCACTCACAGAGGTTTCAGATCATCAAACCAATTTTAGTATCACACAGAGACAACCCAAGGAAATACAAAATGTAGTTTTTAAATGTTTATTCCATTTATTAAGGGACAAAAAAATCAAAACGTATCTGGCCCTATCTGAAAAAGTAATTGCCCCCCTTGCTAAAACTCAAAGTAACTGTGATTAACAACAGTTTTTGGGAAAGCTTTTTTTAGGAGCAGTTTTTAGGGAGTTCAATTCTACAAGCCACACCCAAACCTGATTGCCACCACCTGGGTTCAAATCAAGAAATCACTTAAATTGGATCTGTTAGACAAAGTGGAGTAGGCTACAAGATCTCAACAACATGCCACGATCCAAAGAAATTCCAGAAGAATTAAGAAAAAAGTAATCGAGACAGTGCGACGGTGGCTAATCAGGAGGTTACAAAAGACCCTCAAAAAACATCAAAGGAACTGCAGGCCTCGCTGGCCTCAGTTAAGGTCAGTGTGCATGACTCCACCATAAGAAAGGTACTGGCCAAAGGTGGCAGGACAACGATCCAAAGCACACCAGCAAGTCCAGCTCTGAATGGCTCAAGAAAAACAAAATGAAGGTTTTGGAGTGGCCAAGTCAAAGTCCGGATTTAAATCCAATTGAAATGCTGTGGTCTGACCTTAAGCACGCGGTTCATGCAAGACGACCCTCCAACATGGCTGACTTGAAAAGATTTTGCAAAGAGGAGTGGGCCAAAATCCCTCCACAGCGTTGTGAAAGACTCATCACAAATTATAGCAAACGTTTGAATTCAGTTATCGCTGCCAAAGGTGGTCCAACTCCCTATTAGGTTTGGGGGGCATTTACTTTTTCACATAGTGTTAGATAAGTTTTGATTTTTTTTGTGCCTTAATAAATGGAATCAACATTTCAAAACTACATTTTGTATTTCCTTGGGTTGTCTCTGTGTGATACTAAAATTGGTTTGATGATCTGAAACCTCTGTGAGTGATAAATATGCAAAAAACACATAAATCAGAAAGGGGGTAAATACATTTTCACAGCACTGTATATTAGGCATGTAAGCATCAATAACATCATTGTTGTTGAAGTTACAACAGACACACAGCAGGCAGACCTCCCTAACGAAGCACACCTACCATTAAGAAGCACTTTGGTACCAAAATAGTTCTAACCCAACTTAAAATTAAGTTAAATGAAGGTCAAAATAGGTGAGAAAAAAAGAAAAGAAAAGGTGGGTCCATGGGCCTCAGCCAGACTCACAGAGAGCACTGATCTACAAGCTCAAACTAACTAACTAACTGACCCTGGAAAGTATTTTCTTTTTCTGCTTTAACCATGGTAATGTTTTAATTCATGTTAATGTGTTTCATTAAACAGACATACATGGAGGTGTATTCATTATAAATGTTTTAATCCATGTTAATGTGTTTCATTAAACAGAGATACATGGAGGTGTATTCATTATAAATGTTTTAATCCATGTTAATGTGTTTAAACAGAGATACATGGAGGTGTATTCATTATAAATGTTTTAATCCATGTTAATGTGTTTAAACAGAGATACATGGAGGTGTATTCATTATAAATGTTTTAATCCATGTTAATGTGTTTAAACAGAGATACATGGAGGTGTATTCATTATAAATGTTTTAATCCATGTTAATGTGTTTAAACAGAGATACATGGAGGTGTATTCATTATAAATGTTTAATCCATGTTAATGTGTTTCATTAAACAGACATACATGGAGGTGTATTCATTATAAATGTTTTAATCCATGTTAATGTGTTTAAACAGAGATACATGGAGGTGTATTCATTATAAATGTTTTAATCCATGTTAATGTGTTTAAACAGAGATACATGGAGGTGTATTCATTATAAATGTTTTAATCCATGTTAATGTGTTTAAACAGAGATACATGGAGGTGTAATAATAATAATAATAATAATCTTTATTTGTATAGCACCTTTCATGACATAAAATGCAGCTCAAAGTGCTTTACATTGCAATAGAGAAGAAGACAAAAAAAAAAAAAAGTGGGTATAAATTAAAGAGATCATTAAAATACATCAAAGAAGCAGTACAGTGAGGACCTGAAATAAGGCATAAAATATAAAATCATAAAATATAGAATCACAGGGAATCAGTTAAAAGCAAGTGCATAGAAGTACGTCTTGAGTTGTGCTTTAAAAATGTCTACAGAGGCTGCCTGCCGAATGTATAATGGGAGTTTGTTCCACGCCGTCGGTCCATAGAAGCAAAAGGCTGCTTCACCGTGTTTTTTAGTTGCCATTTTAGGCACCGCAAGCAGGCCTGCAGTGGAAGACCTGAGGGGTCGGCCTGGGACATACTTAGGCAGGCAGTCATGTAGGTAGGAAGGTGCAAGACCATTAAGCGCTTTATAGACAAGTAAAAGAATTTTAAAATCAATTCTAAACACAACCGGTAGCCAATGTAGTGAGGCTAGGACAGGAGTAATATGTTCTCTCATCTTAGTTTTAGTTAAAACTCTGGCTGCCGCGTTTTGGACTAGTTGTAATCTGTCAGTTGTTTTCTTGGGGAGGCCAGAGAAGAGTGCATTGCAGTAGTCAAGCCGGGAAAATACAAAGGCGTGGATCAGGGTTTTAGCATCATCCATTGACATTATAAATGTTTTAATTCATGTTAATGTGTTTAAACAGAGATACATGGAGGTGTATTCATTATAAATGTTTTAATCCATGTTAATGTGTTTAAACAGAGATACATGGAGGTGAGCTCCAGTCTTCGGGATTCATATGAAGATAAAGACGGGTAAGAGACAGAACCATTAAGTTATGTTAATTTACATCATGTTACATAACGTAAGGGATAACACCCGGCGAACCTAGGGTATACTAATGACATATTAGAATGTTGAAAATGGGTGGAATTCCCCTTTAAGTTGCATTACATTGTGTTACGTTACATTACATAACATCCCCAGGATGAGGAAGGAGGAACTAAACGCCATCTCTGGACCCAACGAGTTCGCAGAGTTCTACAACCGTCTGAAACACATCAAAGAGTTCCACAGGAAGCATCCTAACGAGGTAATTAAATAGTTCTACATCCTAACGAGGTAATTAAATAGTTCTACATCCTAACGAGGTAAATGGTTCTACATCCTAACGAGGTAATTAAATAGTTCTACATCCTAACGAGGTAAATGGTTCTACATCCTAACGAGGTAATTAAATAGTTCTACATCCTAACGAGGTAAATGGTTCTACATCCTAACGAGGTAATTAAATAGTTCTACATCCTAACGAGATAATTAAATAGTTCTACATCCTAACGAGGTAATTAAATAGTTCTACATCCTAACGAGGTAATTAAATAGTTCTACATCCTAACGAGGTAAATGGTTCTACATCCTAACGAGGTAATTAAATAGTTCTACATCCTAACGAGGTAATTAAATAGTTCTACATCCTAACGAGGTAAATGGTTCTACATCCTAACGAGGTAATTAAATAGTTCTACATCCTAACGAGGTAATTAAATAGTTCTACACCCTAACGAGGTAATTAAATAGTTCTACATCCTAACGAGATAATTAAATAGTTCTACATCCTAACGAGGTAATTAAATAGTTCTACACCCTAACGAGGTAATTAAATAGTTCTACACCCTAACCAGGTAATTAAATAGTTCTACATCCTAACCAGGTAAATGGTTCTACACCCTAACGAGGTAATTAAATAGTTCTACACCCTAACGAGGTAATTAAATAGTTCTACATCCTAATGAGGTAATTAAATAGTTCTACATCCTAATGAGGTAATTAAATAGTTCTACATCCTAATGAGGTAATTAAATAGTTCTACATCCTAACGAGGTAATTAAATGGTTCTACATCCTAACGAGGTAATTAAATAGTTCTACATCCTAACGAGGTAATTAAATAGTTCTACATCCTAATGAGGTAATTAAATAGTTCTACACCCTAACGAGGTAATTAAATAGTTCTACATCCTAACGAGGTAATTAAATAGTTCTACACCCTAACCAGGTAATTAAATAGTTCTACATCCTAACCAGGTAAATGGTTCTACATCCTAACGAGGTAATTAAATAGTTCTACACCCTAACGAGGTAATTAAATAGTTCTACATCCTAACGAGGTAATTAAATAGTTCTACACCCTAACGAGGTAATTAAATAGTTCTACATCCTAATGAGGTAATTAAATAGTTCTACATCCTAACGAGGTAATTAAATAGTTCTACACCCTAACGAGTTAATTAAATAGTTCTACATCCTAACGAGGTAATTAAATAGTTCTACACCCTAACGAGGTAATTAAATAGTTCTACATCCTAACGAGGTAATTAAATAGTTCTACACCCTAACGAGGTAATTAAATAGTTCTACATCCTAACGAGGTAATTAAATAGTTCTACACCCTAACGAGGTAATTAAATAGTTCTACATCCTAACGAGGTAATTAAATAGTTCTACACCCTAACGAGGTAATTAAATAGTTCTACATCCTAACGAGGTAATTAAATAGTTCTACACCCTAACGAGGTAATTAAATAGTTCTACACCCTAACGAGGTAATTAAATAGTTCTACACCCTAACGAGGTAATTAAATAGTTCTACACCCTAACGAGGTAATTAAATAGTTCTACACCCTAACGAGGTAATTAAATAGTTCTACACCCTAACGAGGTAATTAAAAATCTCCTGTAAAATGGCGCCCCCCAAGGGATAAAATCATGAACTATTTCTAAACTGAATATCATAATATGATATTTAGTATAAAAATAGTTCATAATGTTAAATTCTAGTTATAGAGGATAGTACACTGTTTTTATCCATATTAGGCTTGTTATCCTGGGATCCTTTTAAAGCATGTCTGGTGGATATGTGTCTATCTACAGTATTAAACACTCAGGGACATACAGATTGTCTGTACATTTGGTATTGATGTTTTTGACGTGTTGTTTGTAGATCTGTGTTCCAATGTCTGTGGAGTTTGAAGAGCTGGTGAAGGCGAGAGACAACCCTAGTGAGGATGCTCAGAGTAAGTACTATTAGGATTACTACTATTATTACTATTATTACTATAGTATTACTCACTAGAGACAACCCTAGTGAGGATGCTCAGAGTAAGTACTATTAGTATTACTACTATTACTACTATTATTACTATAGTATTACTCACTAGAGACAACCCTAGTGAGGATGCTCAGAGTAAGTACTGATTAATACTAGTATTACTACTAATATTACTACTATTACTATAGTATTACTCACTAGAGACAACCCTAGTGAGGATGCTCAGAGTAAGTACTGATTAATACTAGTATTACTACTAATATTACTACTAATATTACTACTATTACTATAGTATTACTCACTAGAGACAACCCTAGTGAGGATGCTCAGAGTAAGTACTGATTAATACTAGTATTACTACTAATATTACTACTAATATTACTACTATTACTATAGTATTACTCACTAGAGACAACCCTAGTGAGGATGCTCAGAGTAAGTACTATTAGTATTACTACTATTATTACTGTTACTATAGTATTACTCACTAGAGACAACCCTAGTGAGGATGCTCAGAGTAAGTACTGAATACTACGAGTACTACTACTATTACTACTAATACTACAGTATTACTCACTAGGACAACCCTAGTGATGATGCTCAGAGTAAGTACTGAATAATACTAGTATTACTACTATTACTATTATTACTATAGTAATTTCACCTATAGCGGCGCAATGCGAAAACCCAAAACCCTAACCCAAAACCCTAACCCAAAACCCTAACCTTAAACCAAAACCCTAACCCAAAACCCTAACCTTAAACCAAAACCCTAACCCAAAACCCTAACCTTAAACCAAAACCCTAACCCAAAACCCTAACCTTAAACCAAAACCCTAACCCAAAACCCTAACCTTAAACCAAAACCCTAACCCAAAACCCTAACCTTAAACCAAAACCCTAACCCAAAACCCTAACCTTAAACCAAAACCCTAACCCAAAACCCTAACCTTAAACCAAAACCCTAACCCAAAACCCTAACCTTAAACCAAAACCCTAACCCAAAACCCTAACCTTAAACCAAAACCCTAACCCAAAACCCTAACCTTAAACCAAAACCCTGACCCCGGCCGATGTCCTCGATCTGCAAACCTATTGGAGCTTCACCAAGTCACCTCACTGGAAACACCTACCATTTACTCATTGTGTGTGTGTGTGTGTGTGTGTGTGTGTGTGTGTGTGTGTGTGTGTGTGTGTGTGTGTGTGTGTGTGTGTGTGTGTGTGTGGTGTCTCTGTATGTGTGTGTGTGTGTGTGTGTGTGTGTGTGTGTGTGTGTGTGTGTGTGTGTGTGTGTGGTGTCTCTGTGTGTGTGTGTGTGTGTGTGTGTGTGTGTGTGGTGTCTCTCTGTGTGTGTGTGTGTGTGTGTGTGTGTGTGTGTGTGTGTGTGGTGTCTCTGTGTGTGTGTATAGACCTGGTAGAGTTCAGTGATGAAGAAGGTTACGGTCGTTATCTGGACCTCCATGACTGTTACCTGAAGTTCACCAACCTGAAGGGAGCCGAGGTGAGACTGATGATGTCATCTTGTAGTTCTATCTGATGTCAACCTGATGATGTCATCTTGTAGTTCTATCTGATGTCAACCTGATGATGTCATCTTGTAGTTCTATGTGAGACCTGATGATGTCATCTTGTAGTTCTATGTGATGTCATGTTGTAGCAGAGTTCGTGAGCGGAGCGGAGCGGCCGAGAATTCCGCTCATCGCTCTCGACGTATTTGGTCCCGCTCGCAATCCGCTCACGTGGACCCCCTCCCAGACCGCTCCCGCTCCGCTCCGCACTCATATTCATTTGGGCAGCTCCTCGCTCCGCGCTCCGCCCCCCCCGCTCAGGAGCAAAATTTGACGGCTGGAAAAAAAAAGGTTGCTGCTTTTTCTTTGTCGGGTATTAGGCTACTTTCGGGTATTGGGCTACTATCAATGTCTGTGCTGTGCGCGACTGTGCTGCGTCCTCCTCCTCCTCCTTCCCCCCGCAGTCTGTCTCAAACAAGCGGCTACGATTGCTTATTTGCTTATTTTTTGGAACCACATCACAAACACCTAAAGTTCACCACCGACGTTGTGAACATGTCACTGCTTTCTTGTCAAATCGCGAGCTCCAAAGCTTTAGTCTTTGGAGCGGGGCGTGCGCTCAAACTCGAAGATGTTCTTTTCTCTCTCCCTCTCTCTTCGCCGGCTTTTGTCAGACCCGGATATAAAGTTTCACAATTCGGGGGGGCAGGCGAAAACCTTATGCGACAACAGCGTTACATTTAGGGCGTTTAGGGGGGCATTCCCCCCCTGCGCACAGCCTTTTATCCGGCTCTGCAAATCGTAAAAAAAGAAAAAAGGAAAGCAAGAACGAAGGCGACCTCGGACATTCTTTCCCCTCCGCGTTATGGATTATATCTTTGATAAAATACTGCAAAAGGTACACAGTGACAGTAGCCTAAGTTGACATTGATTCTCTCAGAACACATGCACACGGCTGCGTTGTGAGCCGTATGGCAACATTTTGCGTTGGGTCCCGTGGGCGCCGCGGGCTAATTTTTTTTTAAAAAAAACGCAGCGGGCTAAAAAATAAAATAAAAAAATCGACAACATTTTGACACTGGGCCGCGATTCGTCGACATTCCAAATATGTGTCGATTAACATCCATTTGCCCCCCTCACAGCATAAACATTTAAGACAGGAGTTATATGTGCAGTTACACTGCTGTCTATATTAACCCAGACAGGTGCGGCGAATAATCTTATGCCGCGCTATTTCGTTTCCAAAATGCCATACGGGATAATAGGTTATTGATGATGTTACACTGTGGGGGAATTGGACATAATTGGGGGGGTCGCTGCGCTCAAATACGTTGCCGTTATGATGTGCAGTGCTTCAAAATTAATAGCGAGGTGACGCATCTAAGGCAAGATAGACAGCAAGACAGTCAGCTTACTTTTTCTTTTTTCCAATTTCCATCATGATCATCATCTCCTCCATCCTCCCGCATCATCGGAGAGGATTTTAAATGTCTTGATCGTGTTGCTGGCACTGTAGGCCTATAGTCGCCATCTGAACCACAACCACACGTTTATGCTGTGCTACTGAACACGTGTGCCGTTGTCTGGACTGAACGGCTTGGAGCGGCCTGGAGCGGAGGATAATTCTCGCTCCAGAGCGCGCTCCGACCCATTTGAAAACGCGCTCAGCGCTCACTTAAAAATCCACGCGCTCCGCTCCGCTCACAATCTCTGTGTTGTAGTGAGACCTGATGATGTCATCTTGTAGTTCTATGTGATGCATCTTGTAGTTCTGTGATGTCATGTTGTAGTGAGACCTGATGATGTCATGTTGTAGTTTTATGACATCATGTTCAGTGTTTCCCCCAGAAAATTGTTTAGTCAAGGTGGTGAGGCTTCGAGTCTGTGCTCGTGCGCGTGCGTGCATGTGCGCGTGCATGTGTTGTAATTACAATACCGTAGGCTACGCTTTGGGGTGAAAAACAGCAACACAGCCCCCACTCATGTGTTTACACCACTCACCTCTATAACAGCTACTTTTCACCACTATCATCATCTGACTCCAGGCCCTGACCTTTTATTCTAAGGAACCAGATAGGCCATTACGTTTTATCATTAATTTCTTTCCTTTTCAGGTATAGGGTGTCATGACATGTCTTTTTCATGACATGTCCTATTTTAACAGGCTTAAAAGCACATCCAGCATGAAAAGAGACATTGAGAGAACTTTACAACAGAAAGCCAACTGTATGGGACTATTAGGACAATTGACAACTGTAGTCTCTCAGTCACAATGTGGGACAGGGTCTCAATTTGTGGGATGACTGAAAAGTCTTTGAAATGAGAGACTGTGCCACGCAAAGAAGGACATCTGGTCACCCTGTGACTGTCCCACAGAAACGGGACATCTGGTCACCCTCAAACTCAGAGCCTTCTGCTCAAACTACACCGCTCTGACACACACACACGCGCGCACACACACGCGCGCGCGCAGCAGCAGCAGCACACACGAGCTAAACGTTATGCTAACAATATTGACAGAGAGGCTAACGTTAACTGTATGAACCCACATAACAGTCGAAACGCAATAATTTCAGCGTGGTTGTTGTCTGGTTAGGCTGACATACCGGGGGTCCGCGGGCTCTGCAGACACAGACGGCATGCGTTGACCAGCAACCAGACAGCCGCGCAACGCAACTTTTTACTGCTTTGGGAGCAAAACAACTTGCTCTGCTCCGTGTGCATGCACACAAGCACTGCAGACACACTGATTTGGCAGCGCGCAGCACAGAAGTGTGAACACTGGACCAGACTCGCTCCGGTTGAATATTGATTAAATTAATCCATAATCGCGGCCGTTGTGATTTGCTAATGGCATTTCAAATCGCAATTTCGGTTTGAAGCCTTAGCACAGAAAACTTTATTTTATGCGTGTGCACATTGAAGAGAAATGCAGTTATTTTGTTACCAAAGGGGGGAAAAAAACTTCTTTCCGAATCTGGCCGCGTGCCAGCCGATGCCACCCAGCGTGCCAACGTTGGCACGCGTGCCCTAGGTTGCCGACGCCTGGAGTAGACTGTCAGCGCGGAACAGTGTTAGCGAGCCGAGGCAGCGTCGCATGCGAAATATAACTGATCTACAGGCTCATCATGCGGCATGCGTTGTATGAACGACACATTTTAACTTTAACTCTGGTTTCTTGTTTTTTTTTTTTTTTTTTTTTTGGGGAACGTAGCCAAGGTGGGGGAGGGTTTTACTCTGGTGGTCGCCTTAATAATAAAGCGCTGGGGGAAACACTGATGTTATAGTTAGTTATTTTAATGTTTTTATTGTTGACACGTGTTTTTCCCTGTGTATTTAATGTGTTTTTCCCTGTGTATTTAATGTGTTTTCCCCTGTGTATTTAATGTGTTTTTCCCTGTGTATTTAATGTGTTTTTCCCTGTGTATTTAATGTGTTTTTCCCTGTGTATTTAATGTGTTTTTCCCTGTGTATTTAATGTGTTTTTCCCTGTGTTCTGACAGAAACTGGAGTACATCTCTTACTTGTCGTCATTTGACCAGTTGTTTGACATCTCTAAGGACCGGAAGAATGCAGAATATAAAAAGTAAGAGTCAAGTTTACCTAAAAACATCATGGATATCATAGAAATATACTGAATAGAAACATACTGTATAGAAACACACTGAATAGAAACATACTGTATAGAAACACACTAAATAGAAACATACTGTATAGAAACACACTAAATAGAAACATACTGTATAGAAATATACTGAATAGAAACATACTGTATAG
Source organism: Benthosema pterotum (assembly GCA_039105355.1). Classification (NCBI taxonomy): domain Eukaryota; kingdom Metazoa; phylum Chordata; class Actinopteri; order Myctophiformes; family Myctophidae; genus Benthosema; species Benthosema pterotum. Next base: position 59,545,063 of record CM076967.1, read on the forward strand.
AAACACACTGAATAGAAACATACTGTATAGAAACACACTAAATAGAAACATACTGTAGCTCTTGATGGCTTTTATACCCACAGTTTAATTATTCTATAAGATTCTAGAGATTCTAGAGCAGGCCTGCTCAACGTGGATGTGTCTGCCCCCTGTGGACACACACAGTATTACACCACCTAGTCCAGGCCTGCTCAACGTGGATGTGTCTGCCCCCTGTGGACACACACAGTATTACACCACCTAGTCCAGGCCTGCTCAACGTGGATGTGTCTGCCCCCTGTGGACACACACAGTATTACACCACCTAGTCCAGGCCTGCTCAACGTGGATGTGTCTGCCCCCTGTGGACACACACAGTATTACACCACCTAGTCCAGGCCTGCTCAACGTGGATGTGTCTGCCCCCCTGTGGACACACACAGTATTACACCACCTAGTCCAGGCCTGCTCAACGTGGATGTGTCTGCCCCCCTGTGGACACACACAGTATTACACCACCTAGTCCAGGCCTGCTCAACGTAGATGTGTCTGCCCCCTGTGGACACACACAGTATTACACCACCTAGTCCAGGCCTGCTCAACGTGGATGTGTCTGCCCCCCTGTGGACACACACAGTATTACACCACCTAGTCCAGGCCTGCTCAACGTGGGGTCCGCGGTCTACCGGTCGATCGCGGCGTGATCACGAGTCGATCGTGGGAGATGCCGGGGGGAAAGGGAAAAAATGGAAATTGTGATGTGCGTGCGTGCGTGTGTGTGTGTGTGTGTCTGTGTGTGTGTGTGTGTGTGTGTGTGTGTGTGTGTGTGTGTGTGTGTGTGTGTGTGTGTGATGTGCGTGCGTGTGTGTGTGTGTTCAAGAGGGTGCCAGATTTCCATGAAGCCTTTCCATGAGCCTCCCAGTAAAAAATAACACCCGACCTGGCAACCTAGTTATCACACGTGTCCCACAGCAAATACGTCATCACAACAATATGAGTAAGGAACTGACACTAGTAGCTGTATCACCTCGGAACCCTCACGTTCAGAAACAGAATCTGTCTGTACCGATGCAGACGGTAAAAATGGGGGAGAGTAGCGTTGTAGACTACCGGACTGTACATGGGTCGCTCCCTTCATAGCGTGAATCCCGTGCCTCCATCCTGCTGCTCTTCCAACACCGCGGCGAGAAAAGTGTATCAGAAGTAGCCAGTAGGCTCTATTCAGTGTGGATAATTTAATGTAGCATTAATGCAATTGATTATCTCCAAAGAAAACTATTCGATAACGATTATTTGCATGTATATGATGTGTATATTTTTCTACAGGTACTTGGAGATGTTGTTAGAGTACCTCCAGGTCTACACAGATCATATATATATATATATATATATATATATATATATATATATATATATATATATATATATATATGTATATATGTATGTATATGATGTGTATATATTTATATATATTTATTTACAGGTACTTGGAGATGTTGTTAGAATACCTCCAGGACTACACAGATCATATATATTGTGTGTATATGTTTATGATGTGTATATATATTTATTTACAGGTACTTGGAGATGCTGTTAGAGTACCTCCAGGACTACACAGATCATATATATTGTGTGTATATATATATATATATTTATATTTTTACAGGTATTTGGAGATGTTGTTAGAATATCTCCAGGACTACACAGATCATATATATTGTGTGTATATATTTATATATATTTATTTACAGGTATTTGGAGATGTTGTTAGAATATCTCCAGGACTACACAGATCATATATATTGTGTGTATATATATATAATATATTTATATTTTTACAGGTACTTGGAGATGTTGTTAGAATACCTCCAGGACTACACAGATCATATATATTGTGTGTATATATTTATATATATTTATATTTTTACAGGTACTTGGAGATGTTGTTAGAATATCTCCAGGACTACACAGATCGTGTCAGACCTCTGCTGGACCAGAATGAACTCTATGGTAAAGTCCTGTTGGACTTTGAGAAGAAATGGGACAACGGATCCTTCCCTGGATGGCCTGTAAGTTATTATACATCTACCAGGACCTTCCCTGGATGGCCTGTAAGTTATTATACATCTACCAGGACCTTCCCTGGATGGCCTGTAAGTTATTATACATCTACCAGGACCTTCCCTGGATGGCCTGTAATTTATTATTATTATACATCTGCCAGGACCTTCCCTGGATGGCCTGTAAGTTATTATTATTATTCATCTGCCAGGACCTTCCCTGGATGGCCTGTAAGTTATTATTATTATACATCTACCAGGACCTTCCCTGGATGGCCTGTAAGTTATTATTATTATTATACATCTGCCAGGACCTTCCCTGGATGGCCTGTAAGTTATTATTATTATACATCTACCAGGACCTTACCTGTTGTGAATATATGAACAACAAATAATGTACAGTGTAAAGTGAATTAGCAGATCATAACAGTGTGGGTGAATTAAAGTGAATTAATAGATTATACCAATCATGTAAGTATGTAATTGCTTTAATGTGTAGTTGTGGGTAGGCTATACTTTAGGGAAAACAGTTGTAGCCAAGCAAGTGTGCCATGCAGGAACGTGGTGAAAAATCTGATAAAGTAGCTGTTTCTATGGACATATGAAGCCAGTGGCGAGGTGTTTAGAAAGTGAAGGGGGGTCGTAATAACTGTGTTTGTGTGCATGTGTGTCTACGCCCGGATCAAGAAGACGCACAGTGTAACCTTATTTGTGTTACAGTATATCTCATAGATTTATATAAGAAAAACTAATATCAATGCATAACGCATCAGGGAGGGGGAAGCTGCAGCTGGAGGAAATCCCTGTACTTGGCAGACACGCATACACGCGTCGCAAAATGTGCATGTCCCTGCCGTTGTAGAACTCAAAGTCATATAATATGAAAACAGCGGTCGCGTGAGATTGTAGATGGGCCGTTTTCGTTTGCGAGGCGGCCAGGGAAAGAAATGCGCTTGCTGTCGTTTCCATGACGCAAGAGTTGTGTTACCCTCCGTAATTTATCATCATGGTGGGTCTGCTGCTGCTGCTGCTGCTGCTGCTGCTGCTGCGGCTGCTGCTGCTGCTGCTGCTGCTGCTGCTGCTGCTGCTGCTGCTGCTGCTGCTGCTGCTGCTGGCGACTTGAACACGCGAGTGAAAAGCGACATGGAAAACAAACTGTCCAGTTTGAACGCGCGTAAAGTGTCCGTCTCGCTTCCTTCCCGGCGTATGGTAAATCCACATTGTGCCAGCGTTCTCCTCCTCCGGCAACAACTCTGCATGACAGTGGGGTAACACCGAGAACGGTGCCCTGTGATGTGATGCGTGACGTTAGGGCAGGGTTATTATAAATATTTAGTTTTAGTTAGTTTTAGTTTAGTTATAGTTTTAGTTTTAGTTATTTTATTTTTTCCTGTGCTTTGGTTGTCAGGTATAGGATTAAAAATGTGCCAAAGTAGGAAAAGGTTGGTATTCAACCCTTGCTTTGAGTTTCTTAGTAGATTGGATGATTGCACTCTCCCACAAGAACACAATTTTTTCCCCCAGTGTTTATGGAACTCAGTAGTGATAGAAGATCTAGAAGCATCTCCTCCTCATGTTTATGGAACTCAGTAGTGGATAGAAGATCTAGAAGCATCTCCTCCTCATGTTTATGGAACTCAGTAGTGGAGAGAAGATCTAGAAGCATCTCCTCCTCATGTTTATGGAACTCAGTAGTGGATAGAAGATCTAGAAGCATCTCCCCCTCATGTTTATGGAACTCAGTAGTGGATAGAAGATCTAGAAGCATCTCCTCCTCATGTTTATGGAACTCAGTAGTGGAGAGAAGATCTAGAAGCATCTCCTCCTCATGTTTATGGAACTCAGTAGTGGATAGAAGATCTAGAAGCATCTCCCCCTCATGTTTATGGAACTCAGTAGTGGATAGAAGATCTAGAAGCATCTCCTCCTCAGTGTTTATGGAACTCAGTAGTGGATAGAAGATCTAGAAGCATCTCCTCCTCATGTTTATGGAACTCAGTAGTGGATAGAAGATCTAGAAGCATCTCCTCCTCATGTTTATGGAACTCAGTAGTAGGGCTGTGTTCAAAAAATCGATCCAGCGATCTGATATCGATCCACGCTCAAAAACACGACATCGATTTAAAAATGTGTGGATCGATCTTCTCCAGGCGACTGGCACCATTTTCTTTTACACGGAGGCGCACTATAGAAAAGACAGACACTACTAAACGCGTCGCCGCCGCTGCCAAAAAAACACGTGCCAAAAAAGCTCGTTTTGGACAGCATGAGGGCCCATATATAACAGATAGAACAGATTCTGTGAAATCGTGCTCGATTCCTGCCGTGATTCCTGGGGGAACAACGAAGCACCTGCAGCCCCTGGACATGATCAGTGTGAACCGTGTTTTCAAAGTGGGAGGCTTGGATGATTAGCGGCGAGAAATCTTTCACCAAAACTGGTCGCATGTGGAAAGCAACTTTTTCTCAAGTCTGGCAGTGGGTCCTGACTGCGTGGAAAAGTGTCAGAAAACATCCACGATCACGAACGGGTTTCGAAAGGCTGGGCTGCTGCGGCAGCAGCGGCGCGATGAGGAGGAGGAGGCGGCGAAAAAAAGCCTAATAAAAGTCACATTGATGTTGCCTCGCCGAGCGCATTGAGAGGATTCCTGGTGGTCGCCAGCTAAATGATAGACAGTTGCTTAACCAGATGTGCGGTAACTTTTTGAGAGTGTAAAAGTGAAACTCCGTTCACTTCATGAACCAAATGGACCGCAAGTGCTCATTTGCTTTCTTGAAGTGAACGGAGTTTGCGTATCTCTGGCTAGCTCTATGGCCAGGCCTGGATGTAATATTTCTCAGTCGGGGGGGGGGCAGCCGGTTTAGCGGTGCCACAATTGTAGTTAGTCAATGTTTAACTACCGCTAGCCTTTTGATTGAAATATCTTTATATCTTTGAAGTTTTCGTTGTTTGCATTCCGTCATGTTTGGTGGGGCAGTCAGGGCGTTTAGAGGGCATTGCACCCCCATGTCTATGCCTAGATCCAGCCCTGGTCTATGGCTGTAGCGGTTAATTACATAGGCCTACAGCACGTGCAGTTAAATGTTACACGTGTATGACTGAAACAATACAGTTCACGGCACAGTACACGTTCTGTGCACTATAGATTAAAACACTTGAATGAGTTATAGCCTACAAATGCATTTTTTTTCTTGAAGTCGTTTAAATAATAAAAAGGATGCTTCTCAAACAGCATTTCGTTGCCGGAAATCTCATCTGTGCAAGAATCCTTACATATGGTAATTACCTTACTTATGGTAATTAATTAACAGTCCAGTGCGGCTTGTATATGTACACAATTGATTTTTTCGCTAAATTTGGCCGATGCGGCCTATATTCAGGTGCGCTTTATAATCCGGAAATTACAGTAGGGCCTACTTGATACTTGACTCTTCTCTCTCTGTGTCCGTCTTACACATATACACAGATACAATCACCAACACATGGGGCCGTCTTGTCTATTGGACAGTATTTATTTCCATTATGTCTGTAAATGGATCGATATCGAATCGAATCGGATCGAATCGTGGATCGAATCGGATCGTGACCTTGTGAATCGAAATCGAATTTGGATCGATTCCCAGCCCTACTCAGTAGTGGATAGAAGATCTAGAAGCATCTCCTCCTCATGTTTATGGAACTCAGTAGTGGATAGAAGATCTAGAAGCATCTCCTCCTCTTGGCAGCGGTGTCGTATGGGGACGGATTTTCCACCATATGAAAACATCACAGAGACGTACTTGTATTTAAAGGCTCAAAAACAGCCGTGGGAGCTGAATACGGATCAAAAATCCAACACTTGTAGTTTCTCCATATATCTGCCTTGTTCTTCATGGCTGAGATGATCTAAGTAGTCTGCTACTTAAAACATTTAGGAAACTGTTTGTTTGTGTTTTGTTTACGGTGACGTTACTTCCTTCCTGCCCTCCAGGGGGTCAGAGAAACCACTGAAACCATGTGACTGAAATCTATGGATTGTTTGTTTTTTATTTCAGAAAGAGACCAGCTCTGCTCTAACTCACGCCGGAGCTCACCTGGACCTGTCTGCTTTCTCCTCCTGGGAGGTAAATACCTAACCCTATACCCCTAACCCCCTAACCCCCTAACCCCCTAACCTCCTAACCTCCTAACCCTGGACCTGTCTGCTTTCTCCTCCTGGGAGGTAAATACCTAACCCTATACCCCTAACCCTAACCCCCTAACCCCCTAACCCCTAACCCCCTAACCCTGGACCTGTCTGCTTTCTCCTCCTGGGAGGTAAATACCTAACCCTATACCCCTAACCCCCTAACCCCTAACCCCTAACCCCCTAACCCCCTAACCCCCTAACCCTGGACCTGTCTGCTTTCCCCTCCTGGGAGGTAAATACCTAACTCTAACCCCCTAACCCCCTAACCCTGGACCTGTCTGCTTTCTCCTCCTGGGAGGTAAATACCTAACCCTATACCCCTAACCCCCTAACCCCCTAACCCCCTAACCCTAACCCCTAACCCCCTAACCTCCTAACCCTGGACCTGTCTGCTTTCTCCTCCTGGGAGGTAAATACCTAACCCTATACCCCTAACCCCCTAACCCCCTAACCCTAACCCACTAACCCTAACCGCCTAACCCTATACCTGTCTGCTTTCCCCTCCTGGGAGGTAAATACCTAACCCTATACCCCTAACCCTAACCCCCTAACCCTGGACCTGTCTGCTTTCTCCTCCTGGGAGGTAAATACCTAACCCTATACCCCTAACCCCCTAACCCCCTAACCCCCTAACCCTGGACCTGTCTGCTTTCTCCTCCTGGGAGGTAAATACCTAACCCTATACCCCTAACCCTAACCCCCTAACCCCCTAACCCTGGACCTGTCTGCTTTCCCCTCCTGGGAGGTAAATACCTAACCCTATACCCCTAACCCTATACCCCTAACCCCCTAACCCTGGACCTGTCTGCTTTCTCCTCCTGGGAGGTAAATACCTAACCCTATACCCCTAACCCTAACCCCCTAACCTCCTAACCCTGGACCTGTCTGCTTTCCCCTCCTGGGAGGTAAATACCTACCCCTAACCCCCTAACCCCCTAACCCCCTAACCCTGGACCTGTCTGCTTTCTCCTCCTGGGAGGTAAATACCTAACCCTATACCCCTAACCCTATACCCTAACCCCCTAACCCTGGACCTGTCTGCTTTCCCCTCCTGGGAGGTAAATACCTAACCCTATACCCCTAACCCTATACCCCTAACCCCCTAACCCTGGACCTGTCTGCTTTCTCCTCCTGGGAGGTAAATACCTAACCCTATACCCCTAACCCCCTAACCCCCTAACCCCCTAACCCCCTAACCTCCTAACCCTGGACCTGTCTGCTTTCTCCTCCTGGGAGGTAAATACCTAACCCTATACCCCTAACCCCCTAACCCCTAACCCCCTAACCCTGGACCTGTCTGCTTTCTCCTCCTGGGAGGTAAATACCTAACCCTATACCCCTAACCCTAACCCCCTAACCTCCTAACCCTGGACCTGTCTGCTTTCTCCTCCTGGGAGGTAAATACCTAACCCTAACCCCCTAACCCCCTAACCCCTAACCCCCTAACCCTGGACCTGTCTGCTTTCTCCTCCTGGGAGGTAAATACCTAACCCTATACCCCTAACCCTAACCCCCTAACCCTATACCTGTCTGCTTTCTCCTCCTGGGAGGTAAATACCTAACCCTATACCCCTAACCCTAACCCCCTAACCCTATACCTGTCTGCTTTCTCCTCCTGGGAGGTAAATACCTAACCCTAACCCCCTAACCCTACTAACTAACTAGCTGTAGTTAGTTAGTAGCAGCAGTAGTGTTTCACATCATTTTAAATAGAAGCACTTTAATTTGAAATATCTTGAGTTGTTTTGCATGCCATGGTGTTTGGTGGGGCAGACTGGGCATTTAGGGGGGCAATGCCCCCCCATGCCCATGCCTAGATCCACCGCTGGGTAAGGGGTTAACTAAAGGGACATTTTGACTTCATTTTATGGTTTATAATTCACCCAGACAGTTAAATAAACTAAATAATTCTAGGTGTGGTCATAGGCATGTTTACTACGCAGTCCCTTAAGTTGCTAATTTCGTCAAATAGATTTGGGTAGTAGATAACGGGATTTCAAAGCACCTGCTAACCTATACCTGGGCATTATGCGGCCTGGGGGCCCAAATGCGGCCCTTTGGCTGACTCACTGGTCCCTGAAAGGGTACTGTGGTTTTCAAACAGTGGTCCTTGAGAGACTTACAGTTAAATATGGAAAGTTGGTTAACCAGAGGTAACTCTTTGAGAACGTAAAAATTAAACCAAATGGACCCTTGCGGGTCCATTTGGTTTCATTTTTACACTCTCAAGAGTTAAAATATTCATCATGTGAATTATCCCAAGTCTACACAACTAGAGAATGTAGAAGATTAATGGTCACTTTGATCTGTGTGTTTGACTGTTTGGTTTCCCCAAATCCAGCCTGGAATTGTGGACAAAAGCAAAACAAATCTTTAGTTTTGGGGTCTGTGGGGCTAAAATATGATCAAAAGTTGGTCCTCTGTGGCTCAAATTCCCGAATAGATAGAGGGCCCTGGTGTCAAAATGGTTGGTCTTACTCTTACTTTTATTTTGAAATTAAATTAATATTACACAGACTTTAGTTCAGCCTTTAGTCTTGGCTTCTCCACAATATTTCATGTATCTCATTTGGCCCCTTGGAAAAAATAATTGCCCACCGCTGTGCTAATATATAGGAGAAGGCAGAGCCATGTGTGGGCATCAGTGTTGCACAGATGCAGACTGTGTGCATTGGAGATGTCTACGTGGAACAGCTGCTGCATCAGTTCAATTCATCTCCTTATTTATTGATTGTCCTAAACAGCTGTAGATTGTCCTATAAACAGCTGTAGATTGTCCTATAAACAGCTGTAGATTGTCCTATAAACAGCTGTAGATTGTCCTATAAACAGCTGTAGATTGTCCTATAAACAGCTGTAGATTGTCCTCTAAACAGCTGTAGATTGTCCTCTAAACAGCTGTAGATTGTCCTCTAAACAGCTGTAGATGGCCTCTAAACAGCTGTAGATTTCCAGCAGTGTTTAGCTAAGGTATATAATATAATTAAATTAATTAATTAACTTGTGACGCACTGCTGCTGCTTTCATGTTTCCACCGAATTCCCGACAGTTGTGTTTTGCTTGATCCCGCTTCGTAGAGAAGACCTACCTGCATATTCTATACAGCATCTGAGGGTCATGTTTGCCTGGCTGTCACACTACATTTTGAAATGTATAAAATAGTCCAGAATTGACCGAGATTCTAATGAATGATCAAAAAGACATCTGTTTTGGACGAGAATTTCCCTTTTTTTTTTTTTGCCATTTCATTCTAACGTTTTGTAGACTTGGGATAAATGGTGTTTAAGGGAAAGAGGAATGTAACGAAAATAACAACTTTAGCTTGGGAACGGAACGACTCCTCCCAAATGCTAGATGCTCTGATAGCGTAGACCTAGTCTCGACACCCAGGCTTTCATTTCTGTTCCTTGTTTCCTTGCGCGAAAACGGAAAACCTGGACTAACGTGTTACACGAAGTGGCCTTGAGGGGGGAGTCAACCTTCCAGGGTGGGCGTGGCTCTAAATAATGTGACGTAGAACAGCAGTGGACGGGAGGGGGAGGGGCCGGGGATGACGACACGTTAGTGAGATCAAATCAGAGCGCAGCTCATCTGCCGTGTGGATCCCACGGCACCCCGCCCCCCCAAGGCCAAAATCATTGAGGGCTAGACCAGGCTAGCGTAGACCCAATGCCTCCCTGCTTGGCACTCAGCATCAAAGGGATGGATTGGGGGTCAAAATCAGCTAATGATTCCTGAGCGCAGCAAGCAGCAGCTCACCGCTCCTTGGAGCTCATCGCTCCAAGCAGCAGCTCACCGCTCCTTGGAGCTCATTGCTCCAAGCTGCAGCTCACCGCTCCTTGGAGCTCATTGCTCCAAGCTGCAGCTCACCGCTCCTTGGAGCTCACCGCTCCAAGCAGCAGCTCACCGCTCCTTGGAGCTCACCGCTCCAAGCAGCAGCTCACCGCTCCTTGGAGCTCACCGCTCCAATCAGCAGCTCACCGCTCCTTGGAGCTCACTGCTCCAAGTGATGGCTCAAAAGCAGAGAACCAATTTCACTGCGGTAACATAGTGACAAATCATGAGACTTTGACTTTGTATAAAGGGAGATGAGACGAAAATGGGGCCCTTTATGTTAAAGGAACAGTCTGTGTGTTAAAGGAACAGTCTGTGTGTTTTCTCTTCTAAAGGAATTGGCGTCTTTAGGTCTTGACAGGCTGAAGTCAGCGCTGATGGCTCTGGGGCTGAAGTGTGGAGGGTAAGTGTTAATTATTCTACTATATTAACTATACTATTATACTATATTAACTACTGATGGCTCTGGGGCTGAAGTGTGGAGGGTGAGTGTTAATTATTCTACTATATTAACTACTGAAGTGTGGAGGGTGAGTGTTAATTATTCTACTATATTAACTACTGAAGTGTGGAGGGTGAGTGTTAACTACTCTACTATATTAACTACTGAAGTGTGGAGGGTGAGTGTTAATTATTCTACTATATTAACTACTGAAGTGTGGAGGGTGAGTGTTAATTATTCTACTATATTAACTACTGAAGTGTGGAGGGTGAGTGTTAATTATTCTACTATATTAACTACTGAAGTGTGGAGGGTGAGTGTTAACTACTCTACTATATTAACTACTGAGTGTTAACTACTCTACTATATTAACTACTGAAGTGTGGAGCGTGAGTGTTAACTATTCTACTATATTAACTACTGAAGTGTGGAGGGTGAGTGTTAACTACTCTACTATATTAACTACTGAGTGTTAACTACTCTACTATATTAACTACTGAAGTGTGGAGCGAGAGTAATAACTATTCTACTATATTAACTACTGATGGCTCTGGGGATGAAGTGTGGAGGGTGAGATTACTACACTATTCTACTATACTATTATACTATTCTACTATATTAACTACTGAAGTGTGGAGGGTGAGTAGTAACTACTATATTAACTACTGAGTGTTAACTGCTCTACTATATTAACTACTGAGTGTTAACTATTCTACTATATTAACTACTGAGTGTTAACTATTCTACTATATTAACTACTGAGTGTTAACTATTCTACTATATTAACTACTGAGTGTTAACTATTCTACTATATTAACTACTGAAGTGTGGAGGGTGAGTGTTAATTATTCTACTATATTAACTACTGAGTGTTAACTACTCTACTATATTAACTACTGAAGTGTGGAGGGTGAGTGTTAATTATTCTACTATATTAACTACTGAGTGTTAACTACTCTACTATATTAACTACTGCAGGGGCGTTTCTGCCATTAGGATGACTAGGCAGTTGCCCTGGGCGCCATGAGGGGGTGGGGTTGGGGGCACGGGGGCGACCACCAGACATGCTTTAAAAGGATCCCAGGCTAATAAGACTCATATGGATGGAAATACACTACACTTGTCCTCTATAAATATAATTGAATATTTAAAACACACAGAATGTTCTTTTGTTTAAAAATAGTTCATCATTTTAAGGCGCAAAATTGCTTAGAAACGCCACTGAGCTACTGTACTGGTCTATGTATACTGGCGTCCAAAAGTTTGGAGTCACTTAGAAACGCCTGCATTTAGGAGGCAGGCATCCCACATCCAAAACCTTAGAAACGGCTGCATTTAGGAGGCAGGCATCCCACATCCAAAACCTTAGAAACGGCTGCATTTAGGAGGCAGGCATCCCACATCCAAAACCTTAGAAACGGCTGCATTTAGGAGGCAGGCATCCCACATCCAAAACCTTAGAAACGCCTGCATTTAGGAGGCAGGCGTCCCACATCCAAAACCTTTAGAAACGGCTGCATTTAGGAGGCAGGCATCCCACATCCAAAACCTTTAGAAACGCCTGCATTTAGGAGGCAGGCATCCCACATCCAAAACCTTAGAAACGGCTGCATTTAGGAGGCAGGCATCCCACATCCAAAACCTTTAGAAACGCCTGCATTTAGGAGGCAGGCATCCCACATCCAAAACCTTAGAAACGGCTGCATTTAGGAGGCAGGCATCCCACATCCAAAACCTTAGAAACGCCTGCATTTAGGAGGCAGGCATCCCACATCCAAAACCTTAGAAACGGCTGCATTTAGGAGGCAGGCATCCCACATCCAAAACCTTAGAAACGCCTGCATTTAGGAGGCAGGCATCTCACATCCAAAACCTTTAGAAACGGCTGCATTTAGGAGGCAGGCATCCCACATCCAAAACCTTAGAAACGCCTGCATTTAGGAGGCAGGCATCCCACATCCAAAACCTTAGAAACGCCTGCATTTAGGAGGCAGGCATCCCACATCCAAAACCTTAGAAACGCCTGCATTTAGGAGGCAGGCATCCCACATCCAAAACCTTAGAAACGCCTGCATTTAGGAGGCAGGCATCCCACATCCAAAACCTTAGAAACGGCTGCATTTAGGAGGCAGGCATCCCACATCCAAAACCTTTAGAAACGCCTGCATTTAGGAGGCAGGCATCCCACATCCAAAACCTTTAGAAACGCCTGCATTTAGGAGGCAGGCATCCCACATCCAAAACCTTAGAAACGCCTGCATTTAGGAGGCAGGCGTCCCACATCCAAAACCTTAGAAACGGCTGCATTTAGGAGGCAGGCATCCCACATCCAAAACCTTTAGAAACGCCTGCATTTAGGAGGCAGGCGTCCCACATCCAAAACCTTAGAAACGGCTGCATTTAGGAGGCAGGCATCCCACATCCAAAACCTTTAGAAACGCCTGCATTTAGGAGGCAGGCGTCCCACATCCAAAACCTTTAGAAACGCCTGCATTTAGGAGGCAGGCATCCCACAGCCAAAACCTTTGGAGTTGGACCGCATTCCATCAACACGACTATATTATATACCAGGGGTTTTCAACAGGTGGTCCTTGAGGGGGTTCCAGGTGGTCCCCAGGCTAAATGACGGGAAGTTGGTTAACCAGATGTAACTCTTGAGAGTGTAAAAATGAATCCAAATGTACCCTTGCGGGTCCATTTGGATTTGTGGACAAAATCAAAAGAATTCTTTAATTTTAGGTTGTTGGTGTGAAAATGTAATCAAATGGTGGATAAATTTTGGTCCCTGGAGTCAAAAAGGTTGAAAACCCCTGCCATTGACACCAAAGACCTAAAATTAAAGAATTCTTTTGATTTTGTCCACAAATCCAGGCTGTATTTTGACAACAAAACAGTGTAAATGTCTTAATTAAGTGGTGCTAATTCAGATGATGAATATTTATAATATAACCTTAAATATAATATAACCTTAAAAATGAAACCAAATGGACCCTTGCGGGTCCATTTGGTTTCATTTTTACACTCTCTAGAGTTACATCTGGTTACCCAACCTTCCATCATTTAGCTTGGGGACCACCTGGAACCATCTCAAGGACCACTGGTGGTCCCCAGACCACCTGTTGAAAACCCCTGGTATATAATATAGTAGTGTTCATGGAATGCGGTCCAACTCCAAAGGTTTTGGATGTGGGATGCCTGCCTCCTAAATGCAGGCGTTTCTAAGTGACCCCAAACTTTTGAACGCTAGTGTACATATGGATTAATGTATTGTTAGTTAAGTGTACTCATATGTAATGTATTGTTAGTTAAGTGTACTCATATGTAATGTATTGTTAGTTAAGTGTACTCATATGTAAAGTATTGTTAGTTAAGTGTACTCATATGTAAAGTATTGTTAGTTAAGTGTACTCATATGTAAAGTATTGTTAGTTAAGTGTACTCATATGTAAAGTATTGTTAGTTAAGTGTACTCATATGTAACGTATTGTTAGTAAAGTGTACTTATATGTAATGTATTGTTAGTAAAGTATTGTTAGTAAAGTGTACTCATATGTAAAGTATTGTTAGTAAAGTGTACTCCGTTGTGTTTCAGGACTCTGGAGGAAAGAGCTCAGAGACTGTTCAGCACCAAAGGAAAGTCTCTGGAATCTCTGGATCCGTCTCTATTCGCCAAGAACCCTAAATCTAAAGGCCCTAAGAAGTATGTACTTAATTTATATGTAACTACAAGAATCCTAGATCTAAAGGCCCTAAGAAGTATGTACTTAATTTATATGTAACTACAAGAATCCTAAATCTAAAGGCCCTAAGAAGTATGTACTTAATTTATATGTAACTACAAGAATCCTAAATCTAAAGGCCCTAAGAAGTATGTACTTAATTTATATGTAACGACAAGAACCTTAAATCTGAAGGCCCTTTCGTCTTTGGACACATGTTTATTTGATTAAGGAATATAACTGAGCTGATCGTTCTGCGTTCTGTCAGCTCTTAACTTGTTAATGTTAACACTTTAACATTAACATGATGTTAACACTTTAAAATTAACATAATGTTAACACTTTAAAATTAACATAATGTTAACTCTTTAAAATGTTAACTCTTTAACTCTCTACATTGTTTAGAGACACAGAGAGAAACAAGGAAGTGGCTTTTCTGGAGGCTCAGGTTTATGAGTATGTGGAGATACTGGGGGTAAGACACACACACACACACACACACACACACACACACACACTAAGGCTGTATACCGAAGCTCGGGATTCGAACCACTCGCTCGTTAAGGTCGCCACGCGAACATTAAGGGGTCAGAAACTCGCTGTGAAACGCGCTGTTACTGCAGTTGGAAATGCATTGTTTTCACTGAAGGTGTCCCATTCTCAATAGAAGTCTATGTAGGCGATCCGCCATTAGACTAGCTCTAGGAAGTGAACGGAGTTTGCGCAACTCCGTCTGTACTCTATAGAGCTGCACGCTGACTTCGGTTGGTCTTATGGTTCACTGACCACCAGCGCAGGCTGGTGGGCAGCAGGCTTAAGCCTATAATACACAATATCACGTAGTCTAATCTTAGCAAACAAATAATTAAACCAGCCTTTGGTTAAGGTTGGTCTTATGGTTCACTGACCACCAGAGCAGGCTGGTGGGCAGCAGGCTTAAGCCTATATATACAATAGACACGTAGTCTTATGTTGGCAAACAAATAATTAAACCAGCCGACGGACGGCATGTATTGGCAATCAAAACAGCGTGTTACCCGTGGCTGTGTCGGATCTGTCTCATCAGAAAGGAGAGAAAGGACAGCGGTGTCATGATGAAGTATTCACTAATGTCAGGCACATCTCAGGGCAGTAGAAAACTTTGCTACCGATGACAACATCCACGATGTTAATAGTTAGTAGAGGCGCACGCACGCACGGGAGGGGGGGGGGGGGTAGCATGCTGCTTTTTTTTTTTTTTTTTTTAGCGAAGGTTCGAAGCTCGCCCTATAATTCCGGGCGAACGTTCGAAGGCCAAAATACAGCAACTATACAGCACTAACACACACACACACACACACACACACACACACACACACACACACACACACACACAGGTCTATGAGTATGTGGAGATACTGGGGGTAAGACACACACACACACACACACACACACACACACACGCACTAATATTTATTTATTCTGTAGGAGTAAATACCATGTATTAGGGTTTGGGTTTAATTTAACCATGTATTATTATTATTATTATTATTATTGTTTTAAAGGAACAGAGACAGCTGACCCATGAGAACGTTCAGAGGAAACAGGCTCAGAGACATTATTATTATTATTATTATTGTTTTAAAGGAACAGAGACAGCTGACCCATGAGAACGTTCAGAGGAAACAGGCTCAGAGACATTATTATTATTATTATTATTATTGTTTTAAAGGAACAGAGACAGCTGACCCATGAGAACGTTCAGAGGAAACAGGCTCAGAGACATTATTATTATTATTATTATTGTTTTAAAGGAACAGAGACAGCTGACCCATGAGAACGTTCAGAGGAAACAGGCCAGGACAGGAGAGGAGAGAGAGGAGGAAGAGGAGGAGCATATCAGTGAGAGTGAGAGTGAAGATGAAGAGAACGAGATCATCTACAACCCCAAGAACCTTCCACTGGGGTGGGACGGGAAGGTAATACCCCCTAAAACTACCCCTAAACTACCCCCAAACTACCCCCTAAAACTACCTCAAACTACCCCCATAGAGATCATCTACAACCCCAAGAACCTTCCACTGGGCTGGGATGGAAAGGTAAGGGTTAAATACCCCCTAAAACTACCCCAAACTACCCCTAACTACCCCCCTAGAGATCATCTACAACCCCAAGAACCTGCCATTAGGATGGGATGGGAAGGTAAGGGTTTAATACCCCCTAAAACTACCCCAAGAACCTGCCCCTGGGGTGGGATGGAAAGGTAAGGGTTTAATACCCCTAAAACTACCCCTAGACTACCCCTAACTACCCCCCTAGAGATCATCTACAACCCCAAGAACCTGCCATTAGGATGGGATGGGAAGGTAAGGGTTTAATACCCTCTAAAACTACCCCAAACTACCCCAAGAACCTGCCATTAGGATGGGATGGGATGGGAAGGTGATACCCCCTAAAACTACCCCAAACTACCCCTAACTACCCCCCTAGAGATCATCTACAACCCCAAGAACCTTCCCCTGGGCTGGGATGGTAATACCCCCTAAAACTACCCCTAACTACCCCCTAGAAACTTCCATTAGGATGGGATGGAAAGGTAATACCCCCTAAAACTACCCCTAAACTACCCCAAGAACCTGCCCCTGGGCTGGGATGGGAAGGTAAGGGTTAAATACCCCCTAAAACTACCCCTAAACTACTGTAGTTTAAATGTGTATCTATCTGCAGCCCATCCCCTACTGGCTGTATAAACTACAGAGTAATGTAGTTTATATAAACTACAGAGTAATGTAGTTTATATAAACTACAGAGTAATGTAGTTTATATAAACTACAGAGTAATGTAGTTTATATAAACTACAGAGTAATGTAGTTTATATAAACTACAGAGTAATGTAGTTTATATAAACTACAGAGTAATGTAGTTTAAACTACAGAGTAATGTAGTTTAAACTACTGTAGTTTAACTGTGTGTCTCTCTACAGCCTATCCCCTACTGGCTGTATAAACTACATGGTCTGAACATCAACTACAACTGTGAGATCTGTGGAAACTACACATACCGCGGACCCAAGGCCTTCCAGAGACACTTCGCTGTGAGTTTATATCAATGAATGAATGAATGAATGAATGAATGAATGAATGAATGAATGAATGAATGAATGAATGAAACTACACATACCGCGGACCCAAGGCCTTCCAGAGACACTTCGCTGTGAGTTTATATGAATGAATGAATGAATGAATGAATGAATGAAACTACACATACCGCGGACCCAAGGCCTTCCAGAGACACTTTGCTGTAAGTTTATATCAATGAATGAATGAATGAATGAATGAATGAATGAATGAAACTACACATACCGCGGACCCAAGGCCTTCCAGAGACACTTCGCTGTGAGTTTATATCAATGAATGAATGAATGAATGCCTTTATTTCACACTCCATAGTGTCCATAGAGAAAAACACACACAACAAACAGAATACAATACACAAAACAGTCAATAAAAGACAGTCCAAATGTACAGCTTAAAACATTTGAGACAATTATAAATAGAGACTTTTAAGCCAGTGTTTTCTAAGGCTAGAAGAGTATCTAATGCATCTTTTAGCAGGGTTATTTAAACTGACGATGATGCTATTCACAGAATCATCTAAGAGACAGAATCTGTACATTAAGTCCCATAGAACAGCTTGAAAAGTAACAAACATCTCACTCTACACTACACCAAACATCTCACTCTACACTACACCAAACATCTCACTCTACACTACACCAAACATCTCACTCTACACTACACCATCTAGGTCTTTGGAGTCAAATTCTCACAGCATCATTACCGTAATTTCCAGACTATAAGCCGCACCTGAATATAAGCCGCACCAGCTAAATTTGGGGCAAAATACTGATTTTTTCCTTGTATAAGCTGCACCTGACTATAAGCCGCACCAGACAACAAGCTTCATGTTAGAGCAGTGGTTTTCAACCTTTTTGATACCAGGGCCCACTATTTATTCAGCATTTGAGCTACAGACCACCATTTGACAACATTTTCACCCCACAGAACCCAAAACTAAAGATTTCTTTTGGTTTTGTCCACAATTCCAGGATGAATTTTCGCAAACAAAACAGGCAAAACATAGAGATCAAAATGACCATGACTTATTAGTTAAGTGGTGCTAATTTAGATGGTGAATATCATAACCATTTGGTTTCATTTTTACGCTCTCAAAGAGTTACATCTGGTTAACCAACTTTCCATCATTTAGTCTGGGGACCACCTGTTGAAAACCCCTGTAAAAAAAACACAGATAAAAATCCATAGATTGGCCGTTGTATAAGCCTCAGGGTCAAAAGCATGTGAAAAAAGTAGCGGCTTATAGTCCGGAAATTACGGTATGTTACTGTACCTGAAGTTTGTGGAGACTTGCCTTTTTTGTAGTTTGACCACAGGTGAGCAGTGTAGAGTGGTGTACAGTAAGCTCTTAACTGCTTCAGAACACATTCTAAACTTATACAACTTACAGCACTGTCTGTGTATATCATCATCGTCATCTGTTAAAGAATCACTTCACCAATTTCCAATGTATCTTCATGTAACAGGTCCTCACTAATGTACATGATAATAATGTAATTCTGTGTGTGACCAGGAGTGGCGCCATGCTCACTTTATAATAATGTAATTCTGTGTGTGACCAGGAGTGGCGCCATGCTCACTTTATAATAATGTAATTCTGTGTGTGACCAGGAGTGGCGCCATGCTCACGGCATGCGTTGTCTAGGAATCCCCAACACGGCTCACTTCGCCAACGTCACACAGATCGAAGACGCCGTTTCACGTAAGTATTTTACTCAGAAACTGAAGGACATCAATACACTGAGATACTCACCAAAACCAAGATTACAGAACACATTACCCCAGTACTGAAATCACTGCATTGGCTCCCAGTTGTCCATAGAATTAACTTTAAAATCCTTCTCATAGTTCACAAAGCTCTCAATGGCCTCGCACCTCCCTACCTCCTCGACTGCTTACCCAAATACCTTCCCAATCGCCCCCTCAGATCCGCCTCTTCGGGCCTTCTTGCAATACCCACCTTTCATATGAGCATCAGAAGATTAGGTGAAGCAGCTTTCTGCTTCTACGGTCCAACAGCCTGGAATAAACTGCGGTAGCACTCAGGCAGACCACCTCGGTGGATGCCTTCAAAACCAAACTTAAAACTGAATAAACTGCCAGTAGCACTCAGGCAGACCACCTCGGTGGATGCCTTCAAAACCAAACTTAAAACTGAATAAACTGCCAGTAGCACTCAGGCAGACCACCTCGGTGGATGCCTTCAAAACCAAACTTAAAACTGAATAAACTGCCAGTAGCACTCAGGCAGACCACCTCGGTGGATGCCTTCAAAACCAAACTTAAAACTCACCTTTTCGCACTGGCTTTTGAGTAACTGCGCTATTGCACACCATGCCTTTTTCTGCTTTACTTTTATTTCTGTGTTTTTATGTACACTAGTACAGGTCCATTCCAAAAAATTAGAATATCAAGGAACAGTTGGTTTATTTCCACAATTCCATTCAAAATCCCGAACTTTCATTAATTATAGATCCAGTGCACACATTGTAAATGATTTCAAGTATTTATTTGTTTATTTTTACACAATTTTGGCTTCCAGCTCATAAAACCCACAAAATCAGGATTTCAAAAAATTAGAATATTTTATGAGACAACTAAAATAAATGTGTTTTAAACAAGAAATGTTGACTATCTGAAAAGTATATTAATGTATGCAGTTAATACTTGGTCTGGGCTACTTTAGAGCAAATTATTTAATTAATGGGGCGTGGCATGGAGGTGATCAACCTGTGGCACTGTTGAGGTGTTATGGAAGCCCAGTTTTGCTTCAATAACAGCCATAAATGAAATTGTATTTTCTGTCTTATGTCTCACACCTTCCTCTTGACAATACAACCCAGATTCTCTGTTGGGTTAAAGTCAGGACAGTTGGCAGGTCAGTTAAGCACAGTAATACCATGGTCAGGACAGCATTTAGTAATAGTTTTGGCTCTGTAGGCAGGTGCCAAATCGAGCTGGAAAGGAAAATTAGCTTCTCCATGAAGCTTGTCAACATACCGAAGCATAGGGTACTCTAAAAAGATGATAACATTGATAACATTTTATCCACAATTCCATTCGAGAATACACTTCCAGATGTCAGATGTTTTTTTATGTGTTCTAAATAATAATTCTGTTTTATTTCAGTTTGGGCTAAACTGAAGTCTCAGAAAGCATCAGAGAGATGGCAGCCTGACACCGAGGTAAAATAATCATTTTATTAATAGATTATAGATTATTAAAACCATAGTAAATGATGCATTCATTCATTCATGTTCTGGTAAAGGACAGTTGTTTTACAGACCATAGTAAATGATGCATTCATTCATTCATGGTCTGGTAAAAGACAGTTGTTTTACAGACCATAGTAAATGATGCATTCATTCATTCATGGTCTGGTAAAGGACAGTTGTTTTACAGACCATATCGCCGATGCAATATCAGGCTACAAATGGACCCACAAAGGTCCATTTGGTTTCATGTTTACACTCTCAAAGAGTTACATCTGGTTAACTAACTTTCCATTACTTAGTTCCCCGGTCCACTGCTTTAGTAGATCAGTGATCAGCTTTTTGTAGATCTACACATGCAGAGTTGTAGATCTGTCCATAGTGTTGGCCACCATGGAGAGAAAAGGCTGAGAAGTTGGATGGAGTGACACGTTTTTTTTCCCTTGACACTCCAAGTGCCATCGCAAAATATTACAATAAATTCTCTTATAGTCAATAAATAGTGCATTTTCACCGTTTCCACATTTTTAATGGCCATCTTCTGCAGTTAGGGTGTATGTCATGCTTAGGCCATGTTTTATTTCTTATCAGAACAGTCAGACTGGTAGATATTTTTCTTTCACTTTAGATTGATCAATCAGACTTAGTGCAACAATGAATCTATTAATGTGGGAAAAACACATCAATAGAACAGTCCTACATTCATAGAACAACTCAGCACACTGCACACTACTTTCACATTAGAACGGTCAGTCTCTCGCTGCACACGCAGGCGCAGCCGTGCACGCACACACGCACGTGGTAACACCACCGTGGCGACCTTCAAGCACTGAACAGCCACGACCGTTCTTCACATCACTTTACTGGGGGTTGGCCAGTGTCGGATCGCTTTTCCACGGTCAGTCGCGGCGGTCAGTCGCAGTCTCTCACCGAATGAGTTTTCATTCGAAAGACACACAACGTTCTCCAAATATAAAACCATAGACAGGACCGTCTTACTGCGGAACAAATCCATAGACCTCTCTCCCATCTGGATAGGAATATTTGTGCCTTTTTAGCCATGTTTATAATGTTCTCTCACACGGAGCTAAGCCACAGCAACGTGTGTAGTCCCACACTCTGCATCCTGCGTATACTGTATGATGCAATGTTAACATCTGTGCGATAAATATACAATCTACAAGCTCACAGACAGAGCATTAGAAGTGATTTGCAGCACCTGGCTGAATTATACCGCGAATACTGCAGTATAATCTTTATTTTACAACGTACACATTCAAGAGGAATGCAGGAAAAACACTTCCCCAGAATCTGTGCCTAGGGTTGCCAACCGTTGGTCTAGAACAGGGGTGCCCAACCTTTTTTGACCCAAGATCTACTTTTCAGCAGCCAACCCCTCCGGGATCTACCAGTCCAATATAAACATTTCAAACCACACGCATCGTTGCCAGCCTACAGTAACTTCACAACAACACAATACTACTTTGTTTTACCACTTTACTTTATGTCCATATAAGCATAAAGTACAACAGACTTGTCATAAATGGGCGTACAACAGTACAACATTAAGTACAACAGACTTGTTATAAATAGGCATACAACAGTACAACATAAGTACAACAGACTTGTCATAGGTAGGCCTACAACAGTACAACATAAGTACAACAGACTTGGACAAACACTGCCATTGCAAATGCAATCATAATAAGAACAGTCCAGAATAGTCCATTATTGCAGAATAGTCCATTACACATTGCAGAACAATACTGTTGGCATAATTCACAGACAGCAGACCCATCCCCCCCCCCCCCCCCCCCCCCCCCCCATCTCCCGAGATCTACTCGTGATCAGGCCGAGATCTACCGGTAGATCCCGATCTACTGGTTGGGCTCCCCTGGTCTAGAGGATAATTAAAGTGTAATGTGCTGTGTCTCCACTAGGAGGAGTAAAACAACTTAGCTGGGGACCACCTGGAACCTTCTCAAGGACCACTGGTGGTCCCCGGACCTGTTCTAGAGGATAATTAAAGTGTAATGTTCTGTGTCTCCACTAGGAGGAGTATGAAGACTCTATTGGAAACGTTGTCAACAAGAAGACCTACGAAGATCTGAAGAGACAAGGACTTCTGTAGATCTACTGGATCATATGTAGATCTACTAGACCATCTGTAGATCTACTGGGCCTTCTGTAGATCTACTGGGCCTTCTGTAGATCTACTGGGCCTTCTGTAGATCTACTGGGCCTTCTGTAGATCTACTAGACCATCTGCAGATCTACTGGGCCTTCTGTAGATCTACTAGACCATCTGTAGATCTACCAGACCATCTGTAGATCTACTAGACCATCTGTAGATCTACTAGACCATCCATAGATCTAGATCCATGATAAAAGGTATTTTAGGCAACGTTTTTGGCAAAGTTAGATTCAGATCTGTTTGTAAACTTCTGGACCGTTTGCAGAGCAAAACAAATGTCTGTCTGCAGGGAAACAGCTGCAGCAAAATAGAATCAAATATAAATAAATACATTTTTATTTTTGGTTAATATGTTGCCAAAAGTACCTTTTAAAAGTACAGTAATTATAAGACAAACTGTTTGTCTTGTAAAAAGAATACAGAACAATTACAATTAAAACAATAATTATTAAAACTGAAGAACAAATTATAAGACAAACTGTTTGTTCTATAAAGATTATTTTTCCCTGATGATAAATGATAAGAGACTGATCTGTAAAGATCTCACTTCAAACATTCATTCATTCATATTGTTTTTATTTTATCTTCTCTGTTGTTATTTTTCTATTCGTAGTAAATGATGTAAATCTCAGCTCTGCTGTTGATGTTTTTGGTAAAATGTTTTCATTTATGATTCTAATAAAACCAGGAATACTTTCTCATCTCTCTATTTATTATTTTCCATCTGTTTTCAGAGTTTCTGTTGGATTTTAACCCATTTATTGACCAGGATCTGTTTTTGGTGCTTTAAGTATTAATGTTGTAAAAACATCAGATATAAAAGCTTGTAGAAAAATGGTGAAAATGTTTCCCTGCAAATATTCTGCCACAGTTGCGGTTATTTTTAACTTAAATTTTCTTTTGGGACAACATATTTTCAGATTGGTGTCAGAAATTGATTCTTTTTTGGGTCCTTGACAGTGAATATTGAGGACCACAGAAATGGTTTATTTCTGTTCTGTGATCTAAGTCAGGGTTTGTCAACCTTTTTCATCCCCAGGGACCACCATTTATTCAGGATTTGAGCCACGGAGGACCACCATCTGAGAATATTTTAGCCCCACAGACCCCAAAACTAAAGATTTTTTTTTTTTTTTTTGTCCACAATTCCAGGCTGGATTTGGGAAACAAAACAAGCAAAACATACATTCCAAAATGGCTAATTCAGATGATGAATATTTTAACTCTTGAGAGTGTAAAAATGAAACCAAATGGACCCGCAAGGGTCCATTTGGTTTCATTTTTACGTTCTCAAGAGTTACACCTGGTTAACCAACTTAACTGGGGACCACCTGGAACCCTCTCAGGGACCACTGGTGGTCCCCGGACCACCTGTTGAAATCCCCTGATCTAAGTAGAGTCTGAGCTGCTAAACGGATTGAATTTGAGAGAAAATGACTCACTGTAGTTTGTGTTGTTTAATAATTTGTGGTGGCAATAAAAATTGATTGCCAATATATTGCAATTCTTAATGGCATGATCAATATCAAATCACCAGGATCAAAATCGTTTTTTTATATATATATTTATGTTGATATTTATATTAATGAACTTGTCATGGTCCATATTGTTCTGCCCATTTTCAACATTTTACTGTACTGTATTTTACTTGATGATGACATCATCAAGTTGTGTTTGTGTTGTGTGTGTTAATGATTTCTCTTTTAGGACTTTTTTCCTGAGGGCGTACTGTGGTTCATAAATACACAACAGTACAATGTATAATTTGTAGGGTTAGGGTTAGGGTTAGTACTGTGGTTCATAAATACACAACAGTACAATGTATAATTTGTAGGGTTAGGGTTAGTACTGTGGTTCATAAATACACAACAGTACAATGTATAATTTGTAGGGTTAGGGTTAGTACTGTGGTTCATAAATACACAACAGTACAATGTATAATTTGTAGGGTTAGGGTTAGTACTGTGGTTCATAAATACACAACAGTACAATGTATAATTTGTAGGGTTAGGGTTAGTACTGTGGTTCATAAATACACAACAGTACAATGTATAATTTGTAGGGTTAGGGTTAGGGTTAGTACTGTGTTTCATAAATACACAACAGTACAAAGTATAATTTGTAGGGTTAGGGTTAGGGTTAGGGTTAGTACTGTGGTTCATAAATACACAACAGTACAATGTATAATTTGTAGGGTTAGGGTTAGGGTTAGGGTTAGTACTGTGGTTCATAAATACACAACAGTACAAAGTATAATTTGTACACCTTCAGACAATCCTCCTTGTTCTAATATAATAAAAACAGTCATTTGAGGGGACAAAAATGTGATGGAATCGCAGCATAACTTAGAATGGCATTATAAATCAGGGTTAGAGTCAGAACCCTAAATATCAGTATTGTATGGTGAGGTGAGTGAATATTGTTTATACATGCAGATCTGGGAAGGTTTTAACATGTAAACCCTTACAGTTACATGTTAGTTGCAATGGTAGTTTAAATGGTAAACAGATTACTATCAGTTACCTTTCTATCACTTTATGTAGGGCTGCGACTTTAATTTATTGAGTTTAATAAATTAATTACAGAGACCAACAAAAAGTTAAAACTCGTTTAATGCACAGATTTTGCACCACAGAATGTTGAATGTTTTTCCTGTTGAAAACCCCTGTTTTAACTGATAAAACTGGTGAGTGGAGATGGAGAATGTAATCTGTAGATTTATTGGACACGCAAGGGTCCATTTGGTTTCATGTTTACACTCTCAAAGAGTTACACCTGTTTAACTAACTTTCCACCATTTAGCCTGGGGACCACCTGGAACCCTCTCAAGGACCACTGGTGGTCCCCAGACCCCTGACAGCTTAATTGTACATCTACTATTTTCAATAGTTTTGTTATAGTTTTGCCAAATGTCTACAGTAGATATCTGTAGACATTTGGCAGACAATATCTGTTTTTTCCATTCAGAACATAAATGGAAATGTTTTTGTGTTTGTTTTCTCCTCAGAACAGATCTCTAATGCTCCTTACAGGTTTCTGTTGACTGTGTGAATGTTAACTATTGTTTTCTCTGGTTTCGTTAATCTAGTCATTAATTTGTCTCTATTTGTATCATGTTTATTATCAAAAGCAGATCTGTAATGACAGTCACTGGTCGGCAGGCGGCAGCATTTCACCACAGACTGCGGGCACGCGGACGTGCATGCGCGCCATGCAGCGGGCTCGCGCACGCTACGGCCGTGTCCTGTGCGCGCGCACGGAGAGGAGCTCTGTCTATCAGCAAGGATTGGACTTCCGGTTTACTAGCTAGGATAAGGCCTTCAGAATAAGAGGTTATGAATGAATGAATGAATGAATTTTTTATTAACAGAGATGAGAGTTACAGTACAAGTCAAGTCCACACTGCTACAAAACTGATAACAGCTTGGAGAATTACAGTACAATTCAACTACAACTGCATCAAATCTGAAAAAGCTGATTGGACACATTAAGCATACACTTGTTTACAACAGTGGCCAACTTGTTCATTTCATTAAGGCATTCAAATACCATTCAAATACCATACATATAAAACAATTACTTCAGTAAAATCAGAAGCACGAGTTAAAAACCCGTAATCAATTTAATGTACTCTTTTATTTTCACTGCAGTATCTTTTTAAATCAACTGGAGTTCTTATATTTATCCCATTACATTGGATAGGTAGGCCTACTTGTCTGGTACACAACATTCTCTACACACAAAATAAATATCCTTGTTCCTGTACAAATACTTCACCTATGAATGAATGATCTATATTGTCATTATTAAAAAAGTATAACGTTAGTTAGTAGGTATCAGTTAAATATTTAGTATCACTATTAATCAAATATTACATAGGCCAGTGGCATATCTACAATAAAGCAAGTGCACTTGGTTATCTGGCCAAATCCATATGAAATCAACTTGGGGAAAAAAAGTCACTTCGGAAAACAGTCCTGGCGTAGACCTACCTCATCCTACTCAGCTATGGACAGTTAACACAGGAGTTAAATGTAGACCTACCTCATCCTACTCAGCTATGGACAGTTAACACAGGAGTTAAATGTAGACCTACCTCATCCTACTCAGCTATGGACAGTTAACACAGGAGTTAAATGTAGACCTACCTCATCCTACTCAGCTATGGACAGTTAACACAGGAGTTAAATGTAGACCTACCTCATCCTACTCAGCTATGGACAGTTAACACAGGAGTTAAATGTATTCCTTGAATTCATAGAAGCCAGTAAATAATTTGATGACAAATTATAGAAAAATAAGTAATTATTTAACTTCTGCAGTTGTCAAGATAATTTCACAAGAACACTTGCAACGAGACGGATTGACAGAAAGTAATATTGAAAGTAATGCAGTAATGTAGAAAGAAAAGTATAATATATTAGATGTTTTTTGTTCAGTAATATATTTATATTACAAGTTACTGCATTTTGGTAATAGCCTATAGGCTATTATGTAATATATTAAGTTACGTAGTGCATATGTCCCAAGTTCCCAACACTGGTAGGTGTGTCAATCAAGTCCACTCCCACAACAACAGAGGGAGTTCAACTGACCATGTGCAACCCAGATTTGGCACAAACAAGGAACTTAATTATTTTCGCTGCTACGGAACCAAACCAAACAGCCCTACCAACAGTCATTAAGACATGTGATTCCCTTAACTCCTTCAAAACCTTAAAGTACACCTACGGACGGCTGACATTCTAAACCAGGGGAGCCCCACCAGTAGATCGGGATCTACCGGTAGAACTCGGCCTGATCACAAGTAGATCTCGGGAGATGTGGGGGACAGACACTGCCATTGCATTTGCAATGGCAGTGTCTGTCCAAGTCTGTTGTACTTATGTTGTTGTACTGTTGTAGGCCTATTTATGACTGTTGTACTTTATGCTTATATGGACATAAAGTAAAGTGGGAAAAAAGTAGTATTGTGTTGTTGTGAAGTTACTGCAGGCTGGCAACGATGCGTGTGGTTTTAAATGTTGACATTGGACAGGTAGATCCCGGAGGGGTTGGCTGCTGAAAAGTAGATCTTGGGTCAAAAAAGGTTGGGCACCCCTGTTCCAAACTGGCCTCTGTAAGAATATGATCCCTCCCTTGTATATTTCTCTATTCCCTTTTACCATAAGTAAAGAAATATGTAATACAGTAATATATTAGTCTGCCAAAACACAACTTATTATTGTTGTTGCATGATGTGAAAACAGAACAGATCTACAAGCTATCAACAGATAACAGAGATGTGCAGTAGTTTGTAGATCCTAATCCACCGCAGCATTCTGCACTCATGACCTACAAATAATCGTAGTTGTCACTAAACACAGCTGTTTATCTTTTATTGTGAAGTCCCCATCTAGCGGAAGTCATTTCTAGTAGTATTATCCTGTCTGACTGAACTGAGAGTCTGTCACTGAGTCTCACCTCATTGTGTGAGTGTGAGACTGTCACACTGCCTGTCTGTCTCACACTGTGTTAATGTCCACCATGCTGGGAGGGTGAGACACACACAGACAGACAGACACACACACAGACAGACACAGACAGACAGATGAATCCTGAGGAGCGACAGACAGGTGAGAAATAAAACAATTCTATTGTTGTTCCTGATGTTAGCCTAGCCTGATGCTAACAACACTGTGTGTGTGTGTGTGTGTGTGTGTGTGTGTGTGTGTGTGTGTGTGTGTGTGTGTGTGTGTGTGTGTGTGTGTGTGGGGACTGGTATGGCACGTGCGCACGCACGCATGACAGCACAATGGCAGTGTGTGACTCTGTCTCCATATATGGACCGTTACACCACGTGGTTTATTAATTATCACTCCTTAATGAGTGTTAATTACAGACAGTCTTTATTGTTGTTGTTGTTAGCTCATTGGCTAACATGCTAACAACACAGCACTGTGTGTGTGTGTGTGTGTGTGTGTGTGTGTGTGTGTGTGTGTGTGTGTGTGTGTGTGTGACACTGGCTACAATGTTTCATCTTTTGTTGACACTCAACCTGACCACGTGACTCTGCCCATGGAAATGCTTAGAAAGTGTGTGTGTGTGTGTGTGTGTGTGTGTGTGTGTGTGTGTGTGTGTGTGTGTGTGTGTGTGTGTGTGTGTGAGGGTGAAAGGCATTAGAATCATATTTTACGGTATCCGGTTCAGTGGTCATTCGTCCCTATGCGTCCTTTGAGAGAGGTTTTGAAGGAGTCAACAGATTCACATGTCTTGATGACTGTTGGTAGGGTGTTCCACATGTTGGTGGCATAGGAGCGATCTGATTGGCCGAAGGGAGCACAGGAGCGATGATCTGATTGGCTGAAAGCACAGATATTTGAACAATACAGTAGATGTCATGTCTGAAATGAACCTTAAGGAAACAGAGGAAACTTTTAGACAAAAATCTTAATAGATATATTACTATATTTCTATAATAGATATATAACTATATTTCTATAATAGATATATAACTATATTTCTATAATAGATATATAACTATATTTCTATAATAGATATATTTCTTGCCTTTTCCCTCTATGTTGCTTCTAATTTGATGCTGCAGCTGTTTCTCTGCAGACAGACTCTTGCTTCGTCCTGCAGACAGTCCAGAACTTTGTTGTTGTCAACAAATCATGAAAACATAAACATTGTCTGGCTCAGGACAGGCGGTGCTAATGTGTGAGGGGGAGGAGGGTTGTGTGGTGGGTGAGGCAGCGTTTCAGCCAATCACAGCACAGCAGTCTCCATGCAGCAGATTGATAATGAGCCAATAGAGTGGAGGTGGGAGGAGTTAGATTGATAATGAGCCAATAGAGTGGAGGTGGGTGGAGTTAGATTGATAATGAGCCAATAGAGTGGAGGTGGGTGGAGTTAGATTGATAATGAGCCAATAGAGTGGAGGTGGGTGGAGTTAGATTGATAATGAGCCAATAGAGTGGAGGTGAGGTGGAGTTAGATTCATAATGAGCCAATAGAGTGGAGGTGGGTGGAGTTAGATTGATAATGAGCCAATAGAGTGGAGGTGGGTGGAGTTGGATTCTGTTTGTAAACTAATCTGTTTACAAACACACTGAACTTACCTCTGTTACCTTTAAAGGGATAGTTCAGATAGTTTTAGTTAACGGGAAATTCCATTTTCAACATTCTAATATGTCATTAGTACAGACCTGCGCAGTGACGTCACCGCCCCTGTTCCAGAAACCGATTCCTCATTCATTTTTCTCATAGACTTTTTGAAAAATAATTTATATAAAGACGATTACACGGCGGACAAAGCCAACTCGAGTCGTGACAAATCATGATGACACACACATGCCAATAATGTCTGCTTGAGATCTAGACAGTGGCTGTCGACCATGCCAAACAGTTACATGTGTGTGTGTTGGGTGTACTGTGTTGGATTGTTTACATGTTTAAAGGTGTGCTGTGTTGGATTGTTTACATGTTTAAAGGTGTGCTGTGTTGGATTGTTTACATGTTTAAAGGTGTGCTGTGTTGGATTGTTTACATGTTTAAAGGTGTGCTGTGTTGGATTGTTTACATGTTTAAAGGTGTGCTGTGTTGGATTGTTTACATGTTTAAAGGTGTACTGTGTTGGATTGTTACATGTTTAAAGGTGTGTTGTGTTGGATTGTTTACATGTTTAAAGGTGTACTGTGTTGGATTGTTTACATGTTTAAAGGTGTACTGTGTTGGATTGTTAACATGTTTAAAGGTGTACTGTGTTGGATTGTTTACATGTTGTTTAAAGGTGTACTGTGTTGGATTGTTTACATGTATAACAGTGTGTTAGTGTGTTTAAAGGTCTAAAGGTGTACTGTGTTGGATTGTTTACATGTTTAAAGGTGTACTGTGTTGGATTGTTTACATGTTTAAAGGTGTGCTGTGTTGGATTGTTTACATGTTGTTTAAAGGTGTACTGTGTTGGATTGTTTACATGTTTGAAGGTGTGTTAATGTGTTTAAAGGTCTAAAGGTGTACTGTGTTGGATTGTTTACATGTATAACAGTGTGTTAATGTGTTTAAAGGTCTAAAGGTGTACTGTGTTGGATTGTTTACATGTTTAAAGGTGTACTGTGTTGGATTGTTTACATGTTTAAAGGTGTGCTGTGTTGGATTGTTTACATGTTGTTTAAAGGTGTGCTGTGTTGGATTGTTTACATGTTTAAAGGTGTGCTGTGTTGGATTGTTTACATGTTTAAAGGTGTACTGTGTTGGATTGTTTACATGTTTAAAGGTGTACTGTGTTGGATTGTTTACATGTTTAAAGGTGTACTGTGTTGGATTGTTTACATGTTTAAAGGTGCACTGTGTTGGATTGTTTACATGTTTAAAGGTGTACTGTGTAGGATTGTTTACATGTTTAAAGGTGTACTGTGTTGGATTGTTTACACGATTAAAGGTGTACTGTATTGGATTGTTTACATGTTTAACGGTGTATTCATGTTTGTTTCCTCAGTGAGAGGAAGAGGATGAGCCAGCGGCTGAACAGCCAGCCCAAGTATGAACTGCTCCAGGAGGTAAAACAACAACAACAACAACAACAACAACACTACTAGTACTACTAATAATAATACAACAAGTAACACATTTATGTCTGTTATAATCTAAGAAAAGTGCGCTGGAAAGTTCTTTCCCTGTAAATGAGGTTAGTGTAGGTCTAATATTAACTAGGTGGAAATTTGGTAAAGTTATATTAGTTATTTAATTAATTAGTTTTTTAAAGGTATACAGGTAACATTTCCATTGAAACAAATCTTAAATCTGATATCCATTGTGACATTATCAGGGGTTGACACTAAGGTCTTCGAGGCACTTGCCCATCGGGCAAGTGCAAGTCAGGTTCTACTTGCCCTCAGGTCATGGTCACTTGCCCCCAAAAATATATTGTAAATTTTGCATTTAAGTTTACCTCCTACTTGGGTGCTTTAAACCAGGGGTTTTCAACACCTGGAAAACCAGGGGTTTTCCAGGTGGTCCCCAGCTAAGTCGGTTAACCAGATGTAACTCTTGAGAGTGTAAAAATGAAACCAACTGGACCCTTGCAGGTCTATTTGGTTTCATTTTTACACTCTCAAGAGTTAAAATTCATCGTCTTAATTAGCCCAGGTCGCAATGACCACCTTCAAGACAAATTTATCTTGTGTTGTGTAGACCCCGACCGATAGAATCGGTATTTCATATCGGGCACCGATATAAGGGGTCCCCGTCTATCGGAATAAAAAAAAACAGCGAAAAAACGACGGGCCTTCGATCATGATTTCCGTGATCAAAGCGTTGCTGCCCCGTTCCCATAGAAACCCGTAACAGGCACATTCAATGTGAGAACCACGTGGACTGAGGAGTCAACACGTGGTCAGTGTTGACTCCTCAGTGTTCCCATAGTAACCCCTAATGGCCACGTGCACGTGCAATGATTTATTTTGCCTACAAGAGTGTGCTGTGACAGTGAGCGGTGCTCCTATTTCAATACATTCCTCCATGCTGGTTAGTACACAGAGAGAGCACAACAACAACACTCTGATTGAAGACCCACCACTTTGCAGGTAGTTCAATCTAATCTTGACTGGTTCATGAAATAAGTATTTGTGCATCATTAGAACAAATATTGGCAACATTTCATTGCTCAATTCAACTTAAAACATGTTCCCCAACACCACCACAGCCGACCCATTGTCTAAATCAGGGGTTTTCAACAGGTGGTCCGGGGACCACCAGTGGTCCTTGAGAAGGTTCCAGGTGGTGGAAAGTTGGTTAACAAGATGTAACTCTTGAGAACGTAAAAATAAAACCAAATGGACCCTTACACTCTCAAGAGTTAAAATATTCATCATCTGAATTAGCACCACTTAAACAAGAAGTCTACACTGTTTTGTTTGCAAAATCCAGCCTGGAATTGTGGACAAAACCAAAATAATTCTCTAATTTTAGTTCTTTGGTGTGAACATGTAATCAAATGGTGGTCCGTGGCTCAAATGCTGAATAAATGGTGGTCCCTGGAGTCAAAAAGGTTGAAAACCCCTGGTCTAAATATAGACGTTGTTACAGACAGGTTGACTGAACAAGTATAAAAACAGGTCTTGAATAAAGACATTTTGGTTTAAGGCATGTAGTACTGTCAATGTGACTGTATCACTGCATAATATCGACAGCAAATCTTTGCACAATTCACAAAGAAAAAAGTCTATTTTCATTCCAGCAAAAAAAAAACTATATATATACCCTATTGGCCTGAATATAAGACTATGTTTTTTTCCCAATGGAAATATCTAAAAAATGGAATAGTCTTATATTCAGGGCCTATACTATTTGACATTCAATGTTCTTTTTTCTGTAAATGGGTCTTGAAAAATGAGGGTCGTCTTATAAATGAGTCGTCTTATATTCGGGACAATACGGTATATCGGTCGCAAATCGGTTATCGGTGGTTGTATTCCATATTGTATCGGCATATCGGATCGGCCCCAAAATTTTATATCGGTCGGGGTCTAGTTTAAACTATGACAACAGATTTATTAGGTTCCCAAGTTACATCATTCTCAAGTATGAGGGGAATCAACGCGGAAAGCCTAACCGTAGTCTGTCTCCACAACATTGTTGAATTGCCATGTCCAGTGTATTGCTTAACACTTAGAGTGAGTGCCAGCATTTTTTTTTTCAGACAGGTTAGTTGGCGCACACAGGATCTTAGTTCCGGTCCGTCTCTTATTTGGGTCCCTCAGCTGGCAGAGGAGGCGATCGCTGCTCGCTGCTGCTAGCATAGGGATCGTATCAAACGAGCGACGTAGAGCGACGTAGAGCGATGTAGATCAACTTCAACGGCACCGGTCATAACTATTATTTTATAATGGTAAGAGAGACTTAGATCTCCATGCTGTCGCACGGTGAGAGGCGAAGGCGTTTTATTGCACTACCTCGTACGCTCACTACACCCCGCTTGTACGCCAACCTCCCTGCTGCCCCCCGTGCAGGCTGCCCTAATGGTCCTCCTGATGGTCCTCCTGATGGTCCTCCTGATGGTCCTCCTGATGGTCCTCCTGCTTCAGCGTTGCTGTGATCCGCCGTGTTGTTCAATCTGCCCCTGTTGACAGGAGAGAGGACCAGAGGAGCAGAGTTTCTGCCACTACCATGAAGATCTGGGCTGGTGAAAGGGATGATGTTCCTGGGGAAGGTGCAGCCGGTGAAAGAGTAGAGGTGAACTTGCTTCTCCACATCATAAAAGGAGACCAGACCCTCCACATAATCCACTAACATTCCCACTTCGGGGAGCTTCAATGTCCCTTCATGTGAAAGCTGGACCTTTGTCAAGTCTATGCTGGGTTTCCACTCTGTGAAGGAGCTTAGGTTTTGGAGGAGGTGGTCGTGGTCTTGAGTGGCTGAAATCTGTTTCAGGTCAGAGATTCTCTTCTCCAACTCAGTGACTTCCAATTGAAGACCTTCGATGAGGAACCCAGCCTGTAGCTCGTTAACTTTCTGCTGCTCTTCAATCTCATTGCTGAGGGCTTCCCGGCTCCTCTCAATACAGTGGATCAGAGTTGTGAAGGCCTGCGCACCGACGCCTATGACTGCGTCTGCGTTTTTCCTCCTGAGCTCTACCCAGCGTTTGACCTCCTGAATCTTCACTCGTCTCTCTTGTATCATCTGCTGAACTTCAGCCTCAGCCTTTGCTACACGGTCTTCTTTCAACTGCTGGTTCGAGAGTTGAACCAGCTCAGAGAACAACGTATTGACAGAGAGCACTGGTGTTGTATGGAAGGTTTTGTTGCAAAGTGGACACTTGCACACGACACTAGTGCCCCAGCATTGCGTGATACACGCTTTGCAGAAGTTGTGTCCACATGGGGTGCTGACTGGATCATTGAACACATCCAGACAGATGGAACACTGCAAGTGGTGTGCAGACAGGTGAATGGTGGATGCCATTTCTACACGCTGAGAATAAAAGAGGATAAAGTGAATAACTTTATGTTCGGTGGCTACAGTAGGAAAGGTGAATGCCGGGTCTCAGTCCTCAGCTTTTATTCGTTTTTTTATAGCATCTGTGACGTCACTGTGACACAGTTCTAAGTCAGCATTGCCCAAGTTGCCTCCTGCGCCATAGCAACCCAAAATCAACAAACTGATTTCTTAGGTTAGTGTATGATCTGTGATATCAATATCTCTATTTATGGTCATACCGGGTACACTCATTCACATATAAGGATATCTTCATATTTGAGCATACAGGGTACCCACAGACACAGATACAGATGTACAGTATCCATATGGGCATCAATGGCACTACGCACTACACACATACAGATATTTCATATTTGGGCATACAGAGTACATTCATATAGATCAGGGTTCCCCAACTATTTTATGGGGCGGCTGTGGCTCAGGAGGTAGAGCAGGTCGTCCAATGACCCGTGGGTCGGTGGTTCGAATCCCGGCTCCTCCTGTCTACATGTCGAAGTGTCCTTGGGCAAGACACTGAACCCCAAATTGCCTCCAATGAGTTGGTTGGTGTTCAGCTTGTTGCCACCATTGGTGTGTGAATGTGTGAAGTTTAGGACGCTGAGCGTCGACTGTTTGCCGCTCTACTTCCCAATGTATGAATGAATGGAACATTGTAAAGCTCTTTGAGCACTTGGAAAAGCGCTATAAAATGCAATCCATTATTATTATTATTATTATTATTATTATTATTATTATTACCCCTATCGCTTTTGGTGCTCAAAAGGTCAATGCGATATAGGCCGGTGTACACCAGAAATTTCCAGTCCACACTGTGCGGACTGTGGGGGCGTGAAAAATCAGCGGATGGTCTCTAAATTTTCTGGGCCCCCTCCTCTTCGTGTGAACACCACATGTTCATCGATCAGTCCTTCAGATGACCCACACTGCTATTTTTTCCTCTGTGTCCATTTTAGGGCCTTATATTGCAGTTCAAGAATAATTCCACAGGGTGGCAGGCTATTAACCAAAACTCTACATGTGTACATGGTGTACATGTCCCATACTTTTACATGAACATGTCTAGGTCATATTACAGGACATATTACAGGCTTACTATAGCCACGGCTGGTTCCCAAATGTGGTTCGGGGACGTCTGGGAGTCCAACCATGTACACGGGCCATAGTTTGTATGCATGACCAGTAGTTTTACATAAAAGTTTCTAGATTACATTACACGACAGCCTAGTTCAGCCACGGCTGGTTCCCAAAGTGCGGTTTGGGGACCTCTGGGAGTCCAACTATGTACATAGGCCATAGTTTGTGTGCACGGCCAATACTTTCCCACACAACATTTCAAGGCTATAGTACAATCCAGCCATGTCTGGTTCCCAAAGTGTGGTTCAGGGACCACTGGGAGTCCAACTATGTACACATGCAATAGTATATGTGCACAAACAACAAAAGTTATATTACAGTACAGCTATGGTTAGTTCCAAAATTGTGGTTTGCGGACATCTGTGGATCCGACTATGTACAAAGGCCATATTTTGTGTGCACAACCAATACTTTTCCACAAACATTTCATGGCTATAGTACAATCCAGCCATGTCTGGTTCCCAAAGTGTGTTCAGGGACCACTGGGAGTCAACTATGTACACAAGCAATAGTATGTGTGCAACACAAAAGTTTTATTACAGTACAGCCTATGGCTAGTTCCAAAATTGTGCTTTGCGGACCTCTGTGGGTCCGACTATGTACAAAGGCCATAGTTTGTGTGCACAACCAATACTTTTCCACAAACATTTATAAGCTATAGTACAATCCCAATTCCCAAAGTGTGGCTCGAGGACCTGTGGGAGTACAACTATGTACATAGGCCAGAGTTTGTGTGCACGACCTATAGTTTTACATGAACACTATGTTATATTACAGGACAGCCTACTACAGCCACAGCTGGTTCCCATGTACAACCCCAATTCTGTTGGAGTTGGGAAGATGTTCATTCATCCATCTTCTTCCGCTTATCTGAATGCTTAAACTGAATGTTCAACTTTATTGTTTGCATGCAAATATTTGCTCATTTAGATTTTGATGGCTGCAACACCTTTAAAATACATTCAAATATAATCAAATATTCAGACAATCCGAAGAACCTATACGTGATTGGCTGAAAACCTATTGAATGTTTTTGACCTTTGATCCCTCAGATGTCTTCTGCATTAAAACCAACATCACCGTGTGAGGGATATAACTGCAATTGACTCAGGAACATCATATTGGCTGGCTGACTGACTGACTGACTTACTATTGTAACATACTCCTCCCTGACGTTGTCACTGGACAATTTACTTATTTTTGTACCACAATTCTTCTATTAGACCACTTAGCCTAAACGTGTGCGAGGAGACTGGCACATATGGACCCAGAGGAATGAGAGAGTGGAATCACATACGTGCAAGTGTTATAAAGGGGCTCTACTACTCTCTTCTCCCATCAGGCTGTACTAGGCTTCATTAGGCTGTAGAAGGCAATACTGTACCATGGTCCAACACATGCCATGTAAAACTATTGAATGTGCACACAAATAACTGCCTGTGTACACCATGGTTAGTCCCAATGTATGACATAATATAGACTAGTACTCCCTCTACTACTCTATTCTCCCATTGGACAGGACTAGGTTAGACTTTGGCATACTAGGCTGTACTGCACTGAGTCAAATGGGCTCTAATAGGCTGTAGGGGGTTGGTTAGGCTGTACTAGGCTTCAT
Organism: Benthosema pterotum; assembly: GCA_039105355.1. Lineage (NCBI taxonomy): Eukaryota > Metazoa > Chordata > Actinopteri > Myctophiformes > Myctophidae > Benthosema > Benthosema pterotum. The sequence goes on from CM076967.1 coordinate 59,582,519, forward strand.
TAGGTTGTACGAGGTGATTACTGCACTATGGTCAACACATGTCCAAGTAAAAGTATTGAAGGTGCACACAAACGACTGCCCGTGTACACGGTGGTTATTCACACATGGTGTGACATAATATAGACTAGTATTTCCCCTCTACTACTCTTTCTCCCATTGGACAGGACTAGCCTAGGCTTTGGCATACTAGGCTGTACTGCACTAGACTCATATGGGCTCTAACAGGTGTAGGGGGGTTGTTAGGCTCTACTAGGCTTCATTAGGCTGTACGATGGTGATACTGCACTATGGTCAACACATGTCCAAGTAAAGTATTGAAAGTGCACACAAACGACTGCCCGTGTACACGGTGGTTACTCCAATGGTGTGACATAATATAGACTAGTACTGCCCTCTACTACTCTATTCTCCCATTGGACAGGACTAGGCTAGACTTGGCATACTAGGCTGTACTGCACTAGACTCCAAATGGGCTCTAACAGGGTGTAGGGGGGTTTGTTAGGCTGTATTAGGCTTCATTAGGCCTGTACGAGGTGATACTGCACTATGGTCAACACATGTCCAAGTAAAAGTATTGAAAGTGCACACAAACGACTGCCCGTGTACACAGTGGTTATTCACAATGGTGTGACATAATATAGACTAGTACTTCCCTCTACTACTCTATTCTCCCATTGGAGAGGACTAGGCTAGACTTTGGCATACTAGGATGTACTGCAGTAGACTCAAATGGGCTCTAACAGGGTGTAGGGGGTTTGTTAGGCTGTACTAGGCTTCATTAGGCTGTACGAGTGATACTGCACTATGGTCAACACATGTCCAAGTAAAAGTATTGATTGAAATGCACACAAACGACTGCCCGTGTACACGGTGGTTACTCCCAATGGTGTGACATAATATAGACTAGTACTCCCCTCTACTACTCTATTCTCCCATTGGACAGGACTAGGCTAGACTTTGGCATACTAGGCTGTACTGCACTAGAGTCAAATGGGCTCTAACAGGGTGTAGGGGGGTTTGTTAGGCTGTACTAGGCTTCATTAGGCTGTACGAGGTGATACTGCACTATGGTCAACACATGTCCAAGTAAAAGTATTGAAAGTGCACACAAACGACTGCCCGTGTACACAGTGGTTATTCACAATGGTGTGACATAATATAGACTAGTACTTCCCTCTACTACTCTATTCTCCCATTGGAGAGGACTAGGCTAGACTTTGGCATACTAGGATGTACTGCAGTAGACTCAAATGGGCTCTAACAGGGTGTAGGGGGGTTTGTTAGGCTGTACTAGGCTTCATTAGGCTGTACGAGGTGATACTGCACTATGGTCAACACATGTCCAAGTAAAAGTATTGAAAATGCACACAAACGACTGCCCGTGTACACGGTGGTTACTCCCAATGGTGTGACATAATATAGACTAGTACTCCCCTCTACTACTCTATTCTCCCATTGGACAGGACTAGGCTAGACTTTGGCATACTAGGCTGTACTGCACTAGAGTCAAATGGGCTCTAACAGGGTGTTGTAGGGGGTTTGTTAGGCTGTACTAGGCTTCATTAGGCTGTACGAGGTGATACTGCACTATGGTCAACACATGTCCAAGTAAAAGTATTGAAAGTGCACACAAACGACTGCCCGTGTACACGGTGGTTATTCACAATGGTGTGACATAATATAGACTAGTACCTCCCTCTACTACTCTATTCTCCCATTGGAGAGGACTAGGCTAGACTTTGGCATACTAGAATGTACTGCACTAGACTCAAATGGGCTCTACAGGGTGTAGGGGGGTTTGTTAGGCTGTATTAGGCTTCATTAGGCTGTACGAGGTGATACTGCACTATGGTCAACACATGTCCAAGTAAAAGTATTGAAAGTGCACACAAACGACTGCCCGTGTACATGGTGGTTACTCCCAATGGTGTGACATAATATAGACTAGTACTTCCCTCTACTACTCTATTCTCACATTGGAGAGGACTAGGCTAGATTTGGCATACTAGGCTGTACTGCACAAGACTCAAATGGGCTCTAATTGGCTGTAGGGGTGTGTGTTAGGCTGTACTAGGCTTCATTAGGCTGTACGAGGTGATACTGCACTATGGTCAACACATGTCCAAGTAAAAGTATTGAATGTGCACACAAACGACTGCCCGTGTAAACGGTGGTTATTCACAATGGTGTGACATACTATAGACTAGTACTTCCCTCTACTACTCTATTCTCCTATTGGAGAGGACTAGGCTAGACTTTGGCATACTAGGCCGTACTCAAATGGGCTCTAATAGGCTGTAGGTGTGTGTGTTAGGCTGTAATATGCTTCATTAGGCTGTACGAGGTGATACTCCACTATGGTCAACACATGTCCAAGTAAAAGTTTGAATGTGCACACAAACGACTGCCCGTGTACACGGCGGTTATTCACAATGGTGTGACATAATATAGACTAGTACTTCCCTCTACTACTCTATTCTCCCATTGGAGAGGACTAGGCTGGACTTTGGCATACTAGAATGTACTGCACTAGACTCAAATGGCTCTAACAGGGTGTAGGGGGGTTTGTTAGGCTGTACTAGGCTTCATTAGGCTGTACGAGGTGATACTGCACTATGGTCAACACATGTCCAAGTAAAAGTATTGAATGTGCACACAAACGACTGCCCGTGTAAACGGTGGTTATTCACAATGGTGTGACATACTATAGACTAGTACTTCCCTCTACTACTCTATTCTCCTATTGGAGAGGACTAGGCTAGACTTTGGCATACTAGGCCGTACTCAAATGGGCTCTAATAGGCTGTAGGTGTGTGTGTTAGGCTGTAATATGCTTCATTAGGCTGTACGAGGTGATACTCCACTATGGTCAACACATGTCCAAGTAAAAGTATTGAATGTGCACACAAACGACTGCCCGTGTACACGGCGGTTATTCACAATGGTGTGACATAATATAGACTAGTACTTCCCTCTACTACTCTATTCTCCCATTGGAGAGGACTAGGCTAGACTTTGGCATACTAGGCCGTACTCAAATGGCCTCTAATAGGCTGTAGGTGTGTGTGTTAGGCTGTAATAGGCTCCATTAGGCTGTACGAGGTGATACTGCACAATGGTCAACACATGTCCAAGTAAAAGTATTGAATGTGCACACAAACGACTGCCCGTGTACACGGTGTTTATTCACAATGGTGTGACATAATATAGACTAGTACTTCCCTCTACTACTCTATTCTCCCATTGGAGAGGACTAGGCTAGACTTTGCATACTAGGCTGTACTGCACAAGACTCAAATGGGCTCTAATTGGCTGTAGGGGTGTGTGTTTAGGCTGTAATAGGCTTCATTAGGCTGTACGAGGTGATACTGCACTATGGTCAACACATGTCCAAGTAAAAGTATTGAATGTGCACAACAAACGACTGCCCGTGTACACAGTGGTTAGTCCCAATGGTGTGACATAATAAGACTAAAGAGTACCCCTCGACTACTCTATTCTCCCATTGACAAGGCTGGACTTTGACATACTAGGCTTGTACTGCACTAGACTCAAATGGGATCTAATAGGCTGTAGGGGGTTTGTTAGGCTGTACTAGGCTTCATTAGGCTGTGCAAGGCAATACTGTACTATCGTCAACCCATGTTCATGTAAAACTCTTGATTGTGCACACAAACTATTGCACATGTACACAGTGGTTAGTCCCAACTGTGTGAGGATCTACAGAGCCTAGTACAGGCTGATAGAGCCTATTTGAGTTTAGTACACACTAGTCTTGTCTAGTCCAGCCTGATCACATTAAAAATACATACGGTAGTACTCCCCTCCACTACTCTGTTCTCCCATCGGGCTCGACTAGGTTAGACCTGGGCATACAAGGCTCTACTGTACTACATATGTTCATGTACAGTAAGTGCATACAAACTATTGCCCATGAGTGGTTAGTCTGTTTGATTTCATACAGCCTAGTCTAGTCTAGTCCAGTCTGATCCATCGTAAGTAGTAGTAACTGCATACATTAATATGCTTTTCACATAATCGACATTTCTTGTCATGTTTTCTTAGTGGTCTCAAAATATTCTAATTAATTGAGATGTGGGGTTTTTTCATGATCTGGACACCATAATCAAGATTAATACATTTTTTTAAATATTTCACTTAATGCACAAGGGATTGAGAATATATTCAATTTTGGCTTTCTATTATACTACGGAAGAAAACGTTTACAAATGTTTCTAACTGTGTATCTCCACAGTCCACACTGTTGCACTGTTATCTTAAAACTGTGTATGTAGGGCTTCACACTTTCAGAACTGCCACACCAGTTGACTGAGAACTGACTAACAGCAGGTGCCGTCCATTGCACTTAACGAGGGTTCAATCCAGAATGTGCTGTGGGATGAGGGGGGGGGGGCTCGTTCTGTTGCATTCTGTTGCATTTCTATTTGTAAGTGAGTCCAAACAAAACGGTTGTAAGTGAGTCCAAACCAAACGGTTAATCTAAATCTAGATTAACATGTATTGAAATGGTTGTTTATTCATGCTTCATGCAGATCTTGTAGAGCTGCTGATTTCAGATTAATTACTTCATTATCTCTGTATTGGTAGGATCCTCACCTATAGCACATTGTAAAACCAGAGAGACAAGGTTCATAAAGTGTGGTTCAGGGACCTCTGGGAGTTCAACTATGTATGCAGCCCATAGTTTGTGAGCCGGGCCAATACATTTACACAAACATTTCAAGATATACAGTATGTAAATCATCAAAATATAAAATTAATAATGTAGCATGGAAAATACTGATTACCCGTATATATATATATATATATATATATATATATATATATATATATATATATATATATATATATATATATATATATATATATATTATATATATATATATATAATCACACTACAACATTTTCAAAAATGTCTAATTCAATTTTGGCTTTCTATTATACTACGGAAGAAAACGTTTACAAATGTTTCTAACTGTGTATCTCCACAGTCCACACTGTTGCACTGCTATCTTAAAACTGTGTATGTAGGGGCTTCACACTTTCAGAACTGCCACACTAGTTGACTGAGAACTGACTAACAGCAGGTGCCGTCCATTGCACTTAACGAGGGGTTCAATTCAGATTGTGCTGTGGGATGAGAGGGGGGGGGGGGTCGTTCTGCTGCATTCTGTTGCATTTCTATTTGTAAGTGAATCCAAACCACGGTTAATCTAAATGGTGTTTAGATTAACATGTATTGAAATGGTTGTTTATTCATGCTTCATGCAGATCTTGTAGATCTGCTGATTTCAGATTAATTACTTCATTATCTCTGTATTGGTAGGATCCTCACCTATAGCACATTGTAAAACCAGAGAGACAAGGTTCATAAAGTGTGGTTTGGGGTCCTCTGGGGGTCCAACTATGTAGACAGGCCATAGTTTGTGTGCATGACCAATAGTTTCATGTGACCATTTCTAAGCTATAGGACAGCTCAGCCATGGCTAGTTTGGTTTGGGGACATCTGGCTTCCAACTACCATATGTTCATAGGCCATAGTTTGTGTGGACAACCGATACCTTTACATAGACATGAACATTTCTAGGTTATATTACAGGACAGCCTAGTACAGCCACGGCTGGTTCCCAAAGTTTGGTTCGGGGACCTCTGGGAGTCCAACTATGTACAGAGGCCATAGTTTGTGTACACAGCAAATACTTTTACACAAACATTTCAAGGCTAAAATATAATCCAGCCATGGGTAGTTCCCAAAGTGTGATTCAGGGACCTCTGGGAAACCAAGTATGTACACAGGCCATAGTTTATGTGCACGATCAATACTTTTACACATATATTTCTAGGCTATAGTACAATCCAGCCATGACTAGTTCCCAAAGTGTAGTTGGAGGACCTCTGCCATCCAACTATGTACACAAACTAGAGTTTGTGTGTACGACCAATACTTTTACAAGAACATTTCTAGGTTAAATAATAAAGGAAGTCTAGTACAGCCATGGCTGGTTCACAAAGTATGTTCCGGGGACCTCTGAGAGTCCAGCTATGTACACAGGCCAGAGTTTATGTGCAAAAACAATAGTTTTACATGGACATTTCTAGATTATATTACAGGACAGCCTACTACGGCCACAGCTGGTTCCCAAAGCTTGGTTCAGGGACCTCTGGGAGTCCAATTATGTATGCAGGTCATAGTTTGCATGCACGACCTATAGTTTTAAATGGACATTTCTACATTGTATTACAGGACAGCTTAGTAGTGCCACAGCTGGTTCCTAAAGTGTGGTTTTGGTACCTCTGGTACTCTATGTACATGGGCCATAGTTTGTGTGCATGACCAATAGTTTTACATGAACATTTCTTGGTTATATTAAAGGACAGACTAGTACTAGGACATGGCTGGTTCCCACAATGGGGTTTGAGGACCTCTGGCGGCACCACTATGCACATGATCCATTGTTTTTGTGCAAGACCAATAGTTGTATATGAACATTTCTAGGCTATAGTACAGTCCAGCCTAGTAGAGCCATGGCTGTTTCCCAAAGTTTGGTTTGGGGAAATCTGTGGGGGCAACTCTGTACAATAGTTTTACATGAACATCTCTAGGTACAGTAAATCCATGGCAGGCTCCTAAAGTGGGGTTTGGGACTATAGTAAGGACACATTCATGTAAAACTATTGGCCGTGTAGATGTCATGTATAAACTATTAGCATCTGCAAGGATCTACAATGCTGGCAGGACCCTGGAGCTAGCCTAGCTAATAATGCAAACTGAATCAGCTGTTGGCAAAAAACATGCTTGAATGCTTACTGTATCCAGATTGGCCACCCCAGTTCTAAAGTAGGGACATTTTAGAAAACTGGAGTGGCCAATCAAGACACAGCATGCAAATTGTGTTAAAGAGCAATTGTTGGAAATCCGTTCCCTAGGAAACAACAGGGACACTCGGCTATTCTACACTCATATGACATGCCAATGTCCAGCGACTAGTGGCTTCACTAGGCTGGACTGAACTATAGCCTATGCATGTTCATGTAAAAGTATTGTTCGTGACACAAACTATGGTTGTGTACATAGTTGCTTGTATATAGTGTACATAGGATGCCAGAGGTTTTCAAACTACTTTTTGGGAACCAGCCATGGCTGGATTGTTATAAAGCCTTGAAATGTCTGTGTAAAACTATTGGCCGTGCACACAGACTATGGCCTGTGTACATAGTTGGACTCCCAGTCCAATCATGGCTGGATTGTACTATACCCTTGAAATGTTTATGTAAAGGTATTGGTCGTGTCTCGTGCACACAAACTGTAGTCCGGGGACCTCTGGGAATCCAACCATGTGGTTGGATTCCCAGAGGTCCCCGGACTACATTTTGGGGAAACAGCCTTGTCTGTGTAAAATTATTGGTTGTGCATGGAAACTATGGCCTATGTATATAGTTGGAATCCCGGAGGTCCTGAACCACACTTTGGAAACCAGCCATGGCTGGATTGTATTATAGCCTTGAAATGTTGTGTATAAATATTGGCTGTGTACACAAACTATGACCTGTGTACATAGTTGGACTCCCAGAGGTCCCTGAACCACACTTTACGCACCAGCCATGGCTGTACTAGGCTGCCTTGTCATATAACCTAGAAATGTTCATATGTAACTATGTACATAGTTGGAACCCCAGAGGTCCACAAACAATACTTTGGGAAACAGCTATGGCTTCATTTTACTATAGCCTAGAAATGTATGTGTAAAGGTATTGGCCGTGCACACAAACTATGGCCTATGTACATAGTTGGATTCTCAGAGGTTCCTGAACCTCACTTAGGAACCAAACATGGCTGGATTATACTATAGCCTTGACCTATTTGTGTAAATGCATTGCCGTGCACACAAACTATGGCCTTTGTACATAGTTGGCAACTCAGAGGTCCCCAAATCAAACTTTGGGAACCAGCCGTGGCTGTACTAGGCTGCCCTGCAATAAACCAAAAAATGTTCATGTAAAACTATTTGTCATGCACAGAAACTCTGGCCCGTGTACATAGTTTGATTCCCAGAGATCCCCGAACCACACTTTGGGAACCAGGCGTGACTGTACTTGGCTGTCCTGTAATATAACCAACAAATGTTCAAGTAAAACTATTGGTCGTGCACACAAACACTGTCCTGTGTACATAGTTGGAACCCCAGAGGTCAACACACCACACTTTATGAACCAGCCATGGCTGGATTGTACTATAGCATTGAAATGTTTGTGTAAATGTATTGGCCGTGCACACAAACTATGGCCTTTGTACATAGTTGGACTCCCAGAGGTCTCCGAACCAAACTTTGGGAACCAGCCGTGGCTGTACGAGGCTGTCCTGCAATATAACCTTGAAATGTTCTTGTAAAACTATTTGTCATGCACACAAACTCTGGCCCGTGTACATAATTTGATTCCCAGAGATCCCCGAACCACACTTTGGGAACCAGGCGTGACTGTACTTGGCTGTCCTGTAATATAACCAACAAATGTTCAAGTAAAAGTATTGGTCGTGCACACAAACACTGTCCTGTGTACATAGTTGGAGCCCCAGAGGTCAACACACCACACTTTATGAACCAGCCATGGCTGGATTGTACTATAGCATTGAAATGTTTGTGTAAATGTATTGGCCGTGCACACAAACTATGGCCTTTGTACATAGTTGGACTCCCAGAGGTCTCCGAACCAGCCGTGGCTGTACGAGGCTGTCCTGCAATATAACCTTGAAATGTTCTTGTAAAACTATTGTTTGTGCACACAAACTCTGGCCCATGTACATAGTTGGTCTCCCAGAGGTCCCGAACCACACTTTGGGAACCAGCCTTGGCTGGATTGTACTATAGTCTAGAAATGTTTGTGTAAAATTATTGGTCATGCACACAAACTATGGCCACTGTACATACAGTAGTTGGACCCACAGGGGCCCCGAACCACACTTTGAGAACCAACCATGGCTGGACTGTACTAAAGTATTGGGCGTGCACACAAATAATGGCCCGTGTACACCATAGATCTCTGCTGCCCCCCATTGATAAAACAGTGTCAACACAGCCGTGTTCACGAAAGGCACTAATTTGTGATCATTAGCCCTATTTTGGTATGGCAAAAGTACAACTTGTGTGCACCGAGTTACTTGCGTACACAAAGCCTGTCAATTTGAATTGAAAATGCCTGCCGTGAACGCAAAAAACTATTGTTATTATTATTAACTAGAGAGTCCATGCGCACAGTTTTTTTCATGCACGTCCATGCGTGTTTCTTTTCTTTTTTTCATTAATTAATTAAAGAGATATTTCACTTGATTTGGTCATTTGAACATCTACTTAGACCTTTGTGAACACCCCGGTTTATTTAATATTCGTTTCTGCTGCCCTGTCCTGTCCCCTTCATATCAAACAAATAAAAACTGAGCGACTGAAGCTACTTCTATGGTCTTTACATGAGCCCGAGTTGATAAAATGACCAAAATAAATCTTAAAGAGGGGGTGCCGTGATTTTTTTATTTTATTTTTTTATTTCCAATTTTGTACATGTTTAAGAAGTGACAGTATGTAAATAGACCCCTTGATGTGTTTTTTATGTGCAATAATGCCTTGTGTTATAGTGCACTAAGTTGCACACTTGCCCGATCGGGCAGCTAGGTAGCAGTCTTCACTTGCCCCACCATTTTTTTTACTTGCCCCGGGCAAGCGGGCAAGTGTTAGTGTCAAGCCCTGTGACATATTTAACACATCTGTCACATCATCTATTCCCTGAAACCTGTTCTAAATGTTTCTATCGTATTGTTTCCATCACACATCTAATTGGTCCTTGATTACAATCAGAATGTGACTTAAAGCACAAGGGATGATGGGAAATGTAGGACTCCATTAAAACTGCTGTACCAGCACTGACCACCAGCCTAAAGTTAAAACTTAACTTCATTTAAAGGTAGACTAGGCTACACCTTTAAATTAAGTTATGTAAATATTTTTTTTACCAGGTAGGGTGTGGTAATGTTATATTAATTAGTTAATTAAATGGTATGTTAATAATCCTACAGGTGGGGCGGGGCAGCTACGGCGTGGTGTATGAATCGGTGTATTAATTAGTTATTAGTTATTAATAGGTGTTATTGTTATGTTAACAGGTGGGGCGGGGCAGCTACGGCGTGGTATATGAAGCGGAGCAGTGTATTAATTAGTTATTAGTTATTAATAGGTGTTATTGTTATGTTAACAGGTGGGGCGGGGCAGCTACGGCGTGGTGTACGAAGCCGTGGTAAAACGCAGCGGTGCGCGCGTCGCGGTGAAGAAGATCCGCTGCCACTCGGCTGAGAACGTAGAGCTGGCTCTCAGAGAGTTCTGGGCTCTGAGCAGCATCCAAAGAGTTAACCATCCAAACGTCATACGGCTGGAGGAGTGTGTGCTGCAAAGAGACGACCTAGCACAGAGGATGCACCATGGAAACAACACCTCTACACTCTACCTAGAGGTAAGAGATACTACCCCCTACCCCCTAAATACTACCCCCTAAACACTACCCCCTAAACACTAAACACTACCCCCTAAAGAGAGACGACCTAGCACAGAGGATGCACCATGGGAACAACACCTCTACACTCTACCTAGAGGTAAGAGATACTACCCCCTACCCCCTAAACACTACCCCCTAAACACTAAACACTACCCCCTAAACACTAAACACTACCCCCTAAACACTAAACACTACCCCCTAAAGAGAGACGACTTGGCACAGAGGATGCACCATGGGAACAACACCTCTACACTCTACCTAGAGGTAAGAGATACTACCCCCTAAACACTACCCCCTAAACACTACCCCCTAAACACTAAACACTACCCCCTAAAGAGAGAGAGAGGACCTAGCACAGAGGATGCACCATGGGAATAACACCTCTACACTGTACCTAGAGGTAAGAAATACTACCCCCTGCCCCCTAAATACTACCCCTGCCCCCTAAATACTACCCCCTAAACACTAAACACTACCCCCTAAACACTACCCCCTAAACACTAAACACAGTTAACAGTATTAAAGGTGTTATATTCTTTGTGTTTTTCAGCTGGTAGAAACCTCTCTGAAAGGAGAGATCACCTTCAACCCCTGCTGTTCATACTACCTGTAGTTAACTCATTATCCTCTGTAGTTAACTCTGTAGTTAACGGTATTAAAGGTGTTATAACTCTGTGTTTAACTCTGTAGTTAACTCTGTGTTTAACTCTGTAGTTAACTCATTATCCTACCTGTAGTTAACTCATTATCCTCTGTAGTTAACTCTGTAGTTAACGGTATTAAAGGTGTTATATTTTCTGTGTTTTCTAGCTGGTAGAAACCTCTCTGAAAGGAGAGATCACCTTCAACCCCTGCTGTTCATACTACCTGTAGTTAACTCTGTAGTTAACTCTGTAGTTAACAGTATTAAAGGTGTTATATTCTCTGTGTTTTCTAGCTGGTAGAAACCTCTCTGAAAGGAGAGATCACCTTCAACCCCTGCTGTTCATACTACCTGTGGTTTGTCATGGACTTCTGTGATGGAGGTGACATGAACGCGTATCTGCTGAGCCGTAAACCCAGCCGTAAGATGAACACCAGCTTCATGCTGCAGCTGGGCAGTGCCTTGGCCTTCCTGCACAGAAACCACATCATCCACAGAGACCTGAAACCAGACAACATCCTCATCTCCCAGGGAGGGACGTCCCAGGGCGGACCCGAGCCCACGCTGAAGGTGGCTGACTTCGGCCTGAGCAAGGTGGGTCTAACAGGTGGTCCCTGAGAGGGTTCTAGGGTTCTAAACCAGACAACAAGGTGGGTCTAACAGGTGGTCCTTGAGAGGGTTCTAGGGTTCTAAACCAGACAACAAGGTGGGTCTAACAGGTGGTCCTTGAGAGGGTTCTAGGGTTCTAAACCAGACAACAAGGTGGGTTTAACAGGTGGTCCTTGAGAGGGTTCTAGGGTTCTAAACCAGACAACAAGGTGGGTCTAACAGGTGGTCCTTGAGAGGGTTCTAGGGTTCTAAACCAGACAACAAGGTGGGTCTAACAGGTGGTCCTTGAGAGGGTTCTAGGGTTCTAAACCAGACAACAAGGTGGGTCTAACAGGTTGTCCTTGAGAGGGTTCTAGGGTTCTAAACCAAGGTGGGTCTAACACGTGGTCCCTGAGAGGGTTCTAGGGTTCTAAACCAAACAACAAGGTGGGTCTAACAGGTGGTCCCTGAGAGGGTTCTAGGGTTCTAAACCAAGGTTGGTCTAACAGGTGGTCCCTGAGAGGGTTCTAGGGTTCTAAACCAAGGTGGGTCTAACACGTGGTCCCTGAGAGGGTTCTAGGGTTCTAAACCAAACAACAAGGTGGGTCTAACAGGTGGTCCCTGAGAGGGTTCTAGGGTTCTAAACCAAGGTGGGTCTAACAGGTGGTCCCTGAGAGGGTTCTAGGGTTCTAAACCAGACAACAAGGTGGGTCTAACAGGTGGTCCTTGAGAGGGTTCTAGGGTTCTAAACCAGACAACAAGGTGGGTCTAACAGGTGGTCCTTGAGAGGGTTCTAGGGTTCTAAACCAGCCAACAAGGTGGGTCTAACAGGTGGTCCTTGAGAGGGTTCTAGGGTTCTAAACCAGATAACAAGGTGGGTCTAACAGGTGGTCCTTGAGAGGGTTCTAGGGTTCTAAACCAGACAACAAGGTGGGTCTAACAGGTGGTCCTTGAGAGGGTTCTAGGGTTCCTAACCAGACAACATCCTCATCTTCGGCCTGAGCAAGGTGGGTCCGTCAAGGACAGGGGTGGGCAATTATTTTTCCCAAGGGGCAAAAGGAGATCCATAAAATATTATGGAGGGCCGAGACTAAAGGCTGAACTAAAGTCTGCGTAGCATTAATTTAATTTCAAGACGAAAGTAACAGTAAGACCAACCATTTTGACACCAGGGCCCACCATTTGATGACATTTTAGCCCCACAGACGCTAAAACTAAATATTTATTTTGTTTTTGTTCACAATACCAGGCTTCATTTGGGAAACAAAACAGGCAAACGTAGATAAAAATGACCATTCTTTTACATTATCTGATTGTGTAGATTTTAGGTAATTCAGATGATGAATATTTTAATAACTCTTGAGAGTGTAAACATGAAACCGCAAGGGTCCATTTGGTTTCATGTTTACATTCTCAAAGAGTTACATCTGGTTAACCAACATATTTAACTGGAACTCTCTCAAGGACCACTGGTGGTCCCCGGGTCGGTCAGAGTCAGCCAAAAGGGCCGCATTTGGCCCCTGGCCGCCTAATGCCCAGGTATGGTCAAGGATCTAACGCAGGGGTGGGCAATTATTTTTCCCAAGGGGCAAAAGGAGATACATAAAATATTGTGGAGAAGCCAAGACTAAAGGCTGAACTAAAGTCTGCGTAATGTTAATTTAATTTCAAGATAAAAGTAAGAGTAAGACCAGGGCCCTCTACTTATTCAGTATTTGAGCCACAGAGAACCACCATTTGGTGACATTTTATCCCCACAGACACCAAAACTAAAGATTTATTTTGCTTTGTTCTCAATGCCAGGCTGGATTTCACAAACAACGTTTCGATCTGTTTATCTCTCGTAAATTGTGGACAAAAACAAAATAACTGTGTTTATCTCTAGGTGTTACAGTAATAACAGTGTCCTATCTCCAGGTGTTACAGTAATAACAGTGTCCTATCTCCAGGTCTTACAGTAATAAAGGTGTCCTATCCCCAGGTGTTACAGTATCTCCAGGTGTTACAGTATTAAAGGTGTCCTATCTCCAGGTGTTACACTAATAAAGGTGTCCTATCTCCAGGTGTGCTGTGCGTCAGGGCTGACTCCAGGTGTTACACTAATAAAGGTGCCCTATCTCCAGGTGTTACAGTATTAAAGGTGTCCTATCTCCAGGTGTTACTCTAATAAAGGTGTCCTATCCCCAGGTGTTACAGTATCTCCAGGTGTTACAGTATTAAAGGTGTCTTATCTCCAGGGGTTACACTAATAACTGTGTCCTATCTCCAGGTGTGCTGTGCGTCAGGGCTGATTCCAGGTGTTACACTAATAAAGGTGTCCTATCTCCAGGTGTTACACTAATAACTGTGTCCTATCTCCAGGTGTGCTGTGCGTCAGGGCTGACTCCAGGTGTTACACTAATAAAGGTGTCCTATCTCCAGGTGTTACACTAATAACTGTGTCCTATCTCCAGGTGTTACACTAATAAAGGTGTCCTATCTCCAGGTGTGCTGTGCGTCCGGGCTGACTCCAGGCGAACCGGTCAGTGTGGACAAGGTGTTTGTGTCCACTGCGTGTGGAACAGATTTCTACATGGCTCCAGAGGTTTGGGAAGGACATTACACAGCCAAGGCTGACATCTTCGCTCTGGGAGTGATTATCTGGGCCATGGTGGAGAGAATCACCTTCTGGGTACGTTTTAAACCCTTTACCCATTAAACATTAACCTAGTGATCATCTGGGTACGTTTATTAAACCTTTATTAACCATTAAACCCATTAAACATTAACCTAGTGATCATCTGGCCATGGTGGAGAGGATTACCTTCTGGGTACGTTTTAAACCCTTTACCCATTAAACATTAACCTAGTGATCATCATGGTGGAGAGAATCACCTTCTGGGTACGTTTATTAAACCTTTAATTAACCATTAAACCCATTAAACATTAACCTAGTGATCATCTTTATTAACCTATTAACATTAACCTAGTGATCATCTGGCCATGGTGGAGAGAATCACCTTCTGGGTACGTTTATTAAACCTTTATTAACCTTTATTAACCTATTAACATTAACCTAATGGATGCATGGGGAATCAGATCACCTTCTGGGTATGTTTATTAAACCCTAACATTAACCTAATGTTTTACGGAGGCCAGTTTAGAATTAATTACCATAATTTCCGGATTATAAGCCGCACCTGAATATAAGACGCACCAGCTAAATTTGGGGCAAATTACTGATGTTTTTCCTTGTATAAGCCACACCTGACTATAAGCCGCACCAGACAATAAACTTTTTTGATCCCAGGGCCCACTGTTTATTCAGCATTTGAGCCAGAGACCACGATTCAACAACATCTTCTTCACCCCACAGACCCCAAAACTAAAGATTTCTTTTGGTTTTGTTCACAATTCCAGGATGGATTTTCGCAAACAAAAGAGGCAAAACTTCAAAATTAGACCAGAAATGAACATGACTTATGAGTTACTAATTAAGTGGTGCTAATTTAGATGGTGAATATCATAAAATGTTTCATTTTTACGCTCTCAAAGAGTTACATCTGGTTAACCAACTTTCCATCATTTAGTCTGTGGATCCCACCTGGAACCCTCTCCCCTGTGTTACCTGTAAAAATCCATAGATTGGCCGTTGCACCGTTGTATCAGCCGCAGGGTCAAAAGCATGTGAAAAAGTAGCGGCTTATAGTCCGGAAATTACGGTAAATCAGCTGTTAGCAAAAACATTGCTGTCAAAAGGCATAAAAGATCTGGAACAGCTCAGCTGTCCATTTAAATATGCATATGGTGCATACTGTGTCCTGATTGGCCACCCAAATCAATCACTCAATCAATCAAAACTTTGTTTGTATAGAAGCACATTTCATACAACAAGTTCAACACAATGTGCTTCACAGAAAACATGAAAACAGGAAAAGAAAGACAGAGGGGAGAAGAAAACTATGATAAGCACATTTAGTGTTAAAATTAATAAACAAAAGCAATGCTATAAAGGTATGTTTTAAGGTTTCGTTTAAAGATGGAGTGCCATGATTTTTTTTCTACCCAAAAACATGATCATCAGGTATTAATGTTATATGAAAAGTAAGATTTTTTTTTCCCCAAAAGTGTACAGTGTTTGTTAAACTGTCATTTTTATGATTCCACCCTACCAGTTCATTAACACACTTACTGCTGCGCTTACTGCTGGATTTCCAAGCTAGTGCCAGGGCTCAATCAAGTAAAAAACCCTTATTTTGAGGCTCAGATCTCCTAAACAGGATGTGCTGTTTCTGTCATGCTGTTTCTGTTATCTTGGCTAACCGGTCTTCTGGCGATCATGGTTATTATTATCCATGCTATGCATTTTTCATTTTAGTTTAGTTTTAGTTAGTTAGACATTTTATTTTCTAATTCAGTTAGTTTTAGTTAGTTTTTAGAGCGGGTTTGCTAGTTTTTATTTTGGTGAAAATATTTAGTTTTAGTTTAGTTATAGTTTTAGTTTTTTTTTTCCCTATGATTTGGTTGTCAGGTAGACCCTTGCTTTGCGTTTTTCAGTAGATGATTGGATGGATGATGATTGGTGGATGATTGCACTCTCCCACAAGAACACAATTTTTTCCCCCAGTGTTTATGGAACTCAGTAGTGGATAGAAGATCTAGAAGCATCTCCTCCTCATGTTTATGGAACTCAGTAGTGGATAGAAGATCTAGAAGCATCTCCTCCTCATGTTTATGGAACTCAGTAGTGGATAGAAGATCTAGAAGCATCTCCTCCTCATGTTTATGGAACTCAGTAGTGGATAGAAGATCTAGAAGCATCTCCTCCTCAGTGTTTATGGAACTCAGTAGTGGATAGAAGATCTAGAAGCATCTTCTCCTCATGTTTATGGAACTCAGTAGTGGATAGAAGATCTAGAAGCATCTCCTCCTCATGTTTATGGAACTCAGTAGTGATAGAAGATCTAGAAGCATCTCCTCCTCATGTTTATGGAACTCAGTAGTGGATAGAAGATCTAGAAGCATCTCCTCCTCATGTTTATGGAACTCAGTAGTGGATAGAAGATCTAGAAGCATCTCCTCCTCATGTTTATGGAACTCAGTAGTGGATAAAAGATCTAGAAGCATCTCCTCCTCATGTTTATGGAACTCAGTAGTGGATAGAAGATCTAGAAGCATCTCCTCCTCATGTTTATGGAACTCAGTAGTGGAGAGAAGATCTAGAAGCATCTCCTCATGTTTATGGAACTCAGTAGTGGATAGAAGATCTAGAAGCATCTCCTCCTCAGTGTTTATGGAACTCAGTAGTGGATAGAAGATCTAGAAGCATCTCCTCCTCAGTGTTTATGGAACTCAGTAGTGGATAGAAGATCTAGAAGCATCTTCTCCTCATGTTTATGGAACTCAGTAGTGGATAGAAGATCTAGAAGCATCTCCTCCTCATGTTTATGGAACTCAGTAGTGGATAGAAGATCTAGAAGCATCTCCTCCTCATGTTTATGGAACTCAGTAGTGGATAGAAGATCTAGAAGCATCTCCTCCTCATGTTTATGGAACTCAGTAGTGGATAGAAGATCTAGAAGCATCTCCTCCTCATGTTTATGGAACTCAGTAGTGGATAGAAGATCTAGAAGCATCTCCTCCTCATGTTTATGGAACTCAGTAGTGGATAAAAGATCTAGAAGCATCTCCTCCTCATGCTGGTTTTTCTGAGAGCGTACAAATTGAAACTAAATGGACCTACCCAAATGAATAAAACAATATTTTAAAAATAAATGAAAAGTGTAAATGAAATTCCATGGCCCTCTCACATATTAGGAAGACAATTATTAGCCACCAGAAAAAAGATGGGTTGTTTTCCAATAATCTGTCATAGTTAAAATGGAGTTTTAAGTTATAATGGGTTTGTATAGGAAGGACGTTCCGGCAGATTAATGAACATCAAATATCTAAATAGTGAATGTAGTAACTTAGGGTTAGAGCTAGGGTTAGGGTCATAAACTGTCTGGTGTGTTCACATGAGACTGAGTAGACCATAAAATGACCATTTTTTTTTTTGTTTTTTTTTTTGAAAGTGGAATATCCTTTTAAAGTGTCCAAATGTCCGGAGTAGGAAATGGTCGGATGTTTACCTGTTAATGGAGGTTTGTATTAGTTCTGTCCGGCTGACCTGTGTGTGTGTGTGTGTGCGTGTGCGTGTGCATGTGCATGTGCGTGTGTGCGTGCGTGCGTGTGTGTGCGTGTGCGTGTGTGTGTGTGTGTGTTCCAGGACGTAGAGACCAATAAGGAGCTGTTAGGATCGTACGTCCAGCAGGGGGCCGACATCATCCCTCTGGGAGAAGCTCTACTGGAGAACCCTAAGATGGAACTGTTGATCCCTGCAAGGTAAACTACTGTAAAACTACTAATAATGACCCTAAGATGGAACTGTTGATCCCTGCAAGGTAAACTACTGTAAAACTACTGTAAAACTACTAATAATGACCCTAAGATGGAACTGTTGATCCCTGCACGGTAAACTACTGTAAAACTACTGTAAAACTACTAATACTGACCCTAAGATGGAACTGTTGATCCCTGCACGGTAAACTACTGTAAAACTACTGTAAAACTACTAATACTGACCCTAAGATGGAACTACTGATCCCTGCACGGTAAACTACTGTAAAACTACTGTAAAACTACTAATAATGACCCTAAGATGGAACTGTTGATCCCTGCACGGTAAACTACTGTAAAACTACTGTAAAACTACTGTAAAACTACTAATACTGACCCTAAGATGGAACTGTTGATCCCTGCAAGGTAAACTACTGTAAAACTACTGTAAAACTACTAATACTGACCCTAAGATGGAACTGTTGATCCCTGTAAAACTACTAATAATGACCCTAAGATGGAACTACTGATCCCTGCACGGTAAACTACTGTAAAACTACTGTAAAACTACTGTAAAACTAACCCTAACCCTAACCCTAAGATGGAACTGTTGATCCCTGCACGGTAAACTACTGTAAAACTACTGTAAAACTACTAATACTGACCCTAAGATGGAACTGTTGATCCCTGCACGGTAAACTACTGTAAAACTACTGTAAAACTACTGTAAAACTACTAATAATGACCGTAAGATGGAACTACTGATCCCTGCACGGTAAACTACTGTAAAACTACTGTAAAACTACTAATACTGACCCTAAGATGGAACTGTTGATCCCTGCAAGGTAAACTACTGTAAAACTACTGTAAAACTACTAATAATGACCCTAAGATGGAACTACTGATCCCTGCACGGTGAACTACTGTAAAACTACTGTAAAACTACTAATACTGACCCTAAGATGGAACTGTTGATCCCTGCAAGGTAAACTACTGTAAAACTACTGTAAAACTACTAATAATGACCCTAAGATGGAACTACTGATCCCTGCACGGTAAACTACTGTAAAACTACTGTAAAACTACTGTAAAACTACTAATACTGACCCTAAGATGGAACTGTTGATCCCTGCACGGTAAACTACTGTAAAACTACTGTATAGACCCTCCAGAAAAACGCGGGGAAATATCCTTGATTATGCGGGCTAAAATCGTGATTGTTGCGGGCAAAAATCCTTGATTATGCGATGGAATATGCGGGGTTTTTAGGTGCAATTATGCGGTGAAAATGCGGAAATTTGCAAAAGTTGCGGAACAAATGTGAAGTATGCGGGAAAATGCAAATTATGCGGGAAAATGCGAAATATGCGGGGCATTTTCAAAAATGCATTTTGATTAAAAAGGCGATTTCTTACACCTTATAGGCATTTGGTTCTTAATGTGCTGTCCTTGAGGGGATTCCAGGGGGTCCTTAGAAAAATCTATAAATATAAAAATATATTTAAACTTAGGGATATTTTCAAATAGGCCTAGGCATTTGCCTAGGCCTATTTTTGTGTGAGCTTGTACAGTAGATGCCATGGGCTATTTTCAGGCCCATCTACAAGCTCACACAAAAATATATTTCAGATGGGCATCCACACAGACAAATATATATAGCTGGTTAACCAGATTTAACTCTTTGAGAGCGTAAAAATGAAACCAAATGGACCCTTGCAGGTCCATTTGGTTTCATTTTTACACAAGAGTTAAAATATTCATCATGGGAATTAGCCCAACTTAGTCTACACAACTAGAGAATGTAGAAGATTAATGGTCATTTTGATCTGTATGTTCCAGTCGAGCATCTGGCTCATTCTAGTGCATTTTGGAAGTGCCACTAGTGCATTTTGGATCTTGTCCAGGCTACTAGGTGGCGCAGGCCACCGGGAAAACTCCCTGTACTCCAGATGGCCAATCCGCCCCTGGAAATAGGCTACGATGCACACTGAACCAGCTGTAAACTTTAGGCTATAACGACTGCCCGTTCAGCGGAGCTTTTTGATGCTTTAAGAATAGGCTACACTGATTATCATTGCCGTCACCTGGGCTGAGTCTTGGAAGCTTTCCGACGGTAATATAAACTGCGTATGGATGGATGTATTCCACAGTACAGAGACGCAAAAACAGCTAACGAGCCGATGCGAATCAGGATGTGTTGAAGTAAGCAGCAGCGCAGCAGCGCTACACACACACACACACACACACACACACACACACACACACACACACACACACACACACACACACACACACACACACACACACACACACACACGTACACGCGCACTGCACAATGCTGAGAGAGAGAGAGAGAGAGAGAGAGAGAGAGAGAGAGAGAGAGAGAGAGAGAGAGAGAGAGAGAGAGAGAGAGAGAGAGAGAGAGAGAGAGAGAGAGAGAGGGGCGCTCATCACCACTGCGCTTCTGTGTGAAAGTGAAGAAATGAGTGAGGTTGTAACTTTATAAACTTTATGCGAAAATATGCGAGGATTATGAAATCACGCGATGCCGACATAATGCGCATATTTTGCGCGGAAATAGGCAAAATACGTAAAATATGCGTGAATTGCGCGCCCTTTTAGAAATAAATTGATGGTCGCATGATGCGCGCCTTTTGCTTGATTATGCAATGGATTCTGCGATCGCAAAATCGCGTTTTTCTGGAGGGCCTAACTGTAAAACTACTAATACTGACCCTAAGATGGAACTGTTGATCCCTGCACGGTAAACTACTGTAAAACTACTAATAATGACCCTAAGATGGAACTGTTGATCCCTGCACGGTAAACTACTGTAAAACTACTGTAAAACTACTGTAAAACTACTAATACTGACCCTAAGATGTAACTGTTGATCCCTGCACGGTAAACTACTGTAAAACTACTGTAAAACTACTAATACTGACCCTAAGATGGAACTGTTGATCCCTGCAAGGTAAACTACTGTAAAACTACTGTAAAACTACTGTTAAACTACTAATACTGACCCTAAGATGGAACTGTTGATCCCTGCAAGGTAAACTACTGTAAAACTACTGTAAAACTACTAATACTGACCCTAAGATGGAACTGTTGATCCCTGCAAGGTAAACTACTGTTAAACTACTGATAAACTACTGTTAAACTACTGTTAAACTACTGTTAATCTACTAATAATGACCCCTGATCCCTTTTAACTCGAATCGATTTTTTTTGACAGGCCTAATATTTATGTTAATATTTATTGTTTTACTAACAGGAGGAAGAGCATGAACTTTCACATGATCTAACATACTGTTTATAGTATAGTTTATATTTAATAGTTTATTAGTTTATATTTAATAGTTTATATTTAATAGTTTAATAGTTTATATTTAATAGTTTATTAGTTTATATTTGTGTTTTAATAACAGGAGGAAGAGCATGAACTTTTACATGATCTAACATGCTGTTACAGATTTAATAGTTTATATTTAATAGTTTAATAGTTTAATAGTTTATATTGTTTTCCAGGAGTATGAACGTTCACATGAAGACTCTGATCAGAGACATTAGTTTATATTTAATAGTTTAATAGTTTATATTTAATAGTTTAATAGTTTATATTTAATAGTTTATATTTATTGTTTTACTAACAGGAGGAAGAGCATGAACTTTTACATGATCTAACATGCTGTTACAAATTTATATTTAATAGTTTAATAGTTTATATTTAATAGTTTATATTTATTGTTTTACTAACAGGAGGAAGAGCATGAACTTTTACATGATCTAACATGCTGTTACAAATTTATATTTAATAGTTTAATAGTTTATATTTAATAGTTTATATTTATTGTTTTACTAACAGGAGGAAGAGCATGAACTTTTACATGATCTAACATGCTGTTTATAGTATAGTTTATATTTAATAGTTTAATAGTTTATATTTAATAGTTTATTAGTTTATATTTGTGTTTTACTAACAGGAGGAAGAGCAAGAACTTTCACATGATCTAACATGCTGTTACAGATTTAATAGTTTATATTTAATAGTTTAATAGTTTATATTTAATAGTTTAATAGTTTATATTTATTGTTTTACAGGAGGAAGAGCATGAACGTTCACATGAAGACTCTGATCAGAGACATTAGTTTATATTTAATAGTTTAATAGTTTAATAGTTTATATTTAATAGTTTAATAGTTTATATTTAATAGTTTATATTTAATAGTTTAATAGTTTATATTTAATAGTTTAATAGTTTATATTTAATAGTTTAATAGTTTAATAGTTTATATTTAATAGTTTAATAGTTTAATAGTTTATATTTAATAGTTTAATAGTTTATATTTAATAGTTTAATAGTTTAATAGTTTATATTTAATAGTTTAATAGTTTAATAGTTTATATTTAATAGTTTAATAGTTTAATAGTTTATATTTAATAGTTTAATAGTTTATATTTAATAGTTTAATAGTTTATATTTAATAGTTTAATAGTTTAATAGTTTATATTTATTGTTTTACAGGAGGAAGAGTATGAACGTTCACATGAAGACTCTGATCAGAGACATTAGTTTATATTTAATAGTTTAATAGTTTAATAGTTTAATAGTTTATATTTAATAGTTTAATAGTTTATATTTAATAGTTTAATAGTTTAATAGTTTATATTTAATAGTTTAATAGTTTATATTTAATAGTTTAATAGTTTATATTTAATAGTTTAATAGTTTATATTTAATAGTTTAATAGTTTATATTTATTGTTTTCCAGGAGGAAGAGTATGAACGTTCACATGAAGACTCTGATCAGAGACATTAGTTTATATTTAATAGTTTAATAGTTTATATTGTTTTACAGGAGGAAGAGTATGAACGTTCACATGAAGACTCTGATCAGAGACATTAGTTTATATTTAATAGTTTATATTTAATAGTTTATATTTATTGTTTTAATAACAGGAGGAAGAGCATGAACTTTTACATGATCTAACATGCTGTTACAAATTTATATTTAATAGTTTAATAGTTTATATTTAATAGTTTATATTTATTGTTTTACTAACAGGAGGAAGAGCATGAACTTTTACATGATCTAACATGCTGTTTATAGTATAGTTTATATTTAATAGTTTAATAGTTTATATTTAATAGTTTATTAGTTTATATTTGTGTTTTACTAACAGGAGGAAGAGCAAGAACTTTCACATGATCTAACATGCTGTTACAGATTTAATAGTTTATATTTAATAGTTTAATAGTTTATATTTAATAGTTTAATAGTTTATATTTATTGTTTTACAGGAGGAAGAGCATGAACGTTCACATGAAGACTCTGATCAGAGACATTAGTTTATATTTAATAGTTTAATAGTTTAATAGTTTATATTTAATAGTTTAATAGTTTATATTTAATAGTTTAATAGTTTATATTTAATAGTTTAATAGTTTATATTTAATAGTTTAATAGTTTAATAGTTTATATTTAATAGTTTAATAGTTTAATAGTTTATATTTAATAGTTTAATAGTTTAATAGTTTATATTTAATAGTTTAATAGTTTAATAGTTTATATTTAATAGTTTAATAGTTTAATAGTTTATATTTAATAGTTTAATAGTTTATATTTAATAGTTTAATAGTTTATATTTAATAGTTTAATAGTTTAATAGTTTATATTTATTGTTTTACAGGAGGAAGAGTATGAACGTTCACATGAAGACTCTGATCAGAGACATTAGTTTATATTTAATAGTTTAATAGTTTAATAGTTTATATTTAATAGTTTAATAGTTTATATTTAATAGTTTAATAGTTTAATAGTTTATATTTAATAGTTTAATAGTTTATATTTAATAGTTTAATAGTTTAATAGTTTATATTTAATAGTTTAATAGTTTATATTTAATAGTTTAATAGTTTAATAGTTTATATTTAATAGTTTAATAGTTTATATTTAATAGTTTAATAGTTTAATAGTTTATATTTAATAGTTTAATAGTTTATATTTAATAGTTTAATAGTTTATATTTAATAGTTTAATAGTTTATATTTATTGTTTTCCAGGAGGAAGAGTATGAACGTTCACATGAAGACTCTGATCAGAGACATTAGTTTATATTTAATAGTTTAATAGTTTATATTTAATAGTTTAATAGTTTATATTTATTGTTTTACAGGAGGAAGAGTATGAACGTTCACATGAAGACTCTGATCAGAGACATTAGTTTATATTTAATAGTTTAATAGTTTATATTTAATAGTTTAATAGTTTATATTTAATAGTTTAATAGTTTATATTTAATAGTTTAATAGTTTATATTTAATAGTTTAATAGTTTATATTTAATAGTTTAATAGTTTAATAGTTTATATTTAATAGTTTAATAGTTTAATAGCTTATATTTAATAGTTTAATAGTTTAATAGTTTATATTTAATAGTTTAATAGTTTATATTTAATAGTTTAATAGTTTATATTTAATAGTTTAATAGTTTAATAGTTTATATTTAATAGTTTAATAGTTTATATTTAATAGTTTAATAGTTTATATTTATTGTTTTACAGGAGGAAGAGTATGAACGTTCACATGAAGACGCTGATCAGAGACATTAGTTTATATTTAATAGTTTATATTTATTGTTTTACTAACAGGAGGAAGAGCATGAACTTTTACATGATCTAACATGCTGTTACAAATTTATATTTAATAGTTTAATAGTTTATATTTAATAGTTTATATTTATTGTTTTACTAACAGGAGGAAGAGCATGAACTTTTACATGATCTAACATGCTGTTTATAGTATAGTTTATATTTAATAGTTTAATAGTTTATATTTAATAGTTTATTAGTTTATATTTGTGTTTTACTAACAGGAGGAAGAGCAAGAACTTTCACATGATCTAACATGCTGTTACAGATTTAATAGTTTATATTTAATAGTTTAATAGTTTATATTTAATAGTTTAATAGTTTATATTTATTGTTTTACAGGAGGAAGAGTATGAACGTTCACATGAAGACTCTGATCAGAGACATTAGTTTATATTTAATAGTTTATATTTAGTAGTTTAATAGATTATATTTAATAGTTTATATTTAATAGTTTAATAGTTTATATTTAATAGTTTAATAGTTTATATTTAATAGTTTAATAGTTTATATTTAATAGTTTAATAGTTTAATAGTTTATATTTAATAGTTTAATAGTTTAATAGTTTATATTTAATAGTTTAATAGTTTATATTTAATAGTTTAATAGTTTAATAGTTTATATTTATTGTTTTACAGGAGGAAGAGCATGAACGTTCACATGCAGACTCTGATCAGAGACATTAGTTTATATTTAATAGTTTAATAGTTTAATAGTTTATATTTAATAGTTTAATAGTTTATATTTAATAGTTTAATAGTTTATATTTAATAGTTTAATAGTTTATATTTAATAGTTTAATAGTTTATATTTAATAGTTTAATAGTTTATATTTAATAGTTTAATAGTTTAATAGTTTATATTTAATAGTTTAATAGTTTAATAGTTTATATTTAATAGTTTAATAGTTTATATTTAATAGTTTAATAGTTTAATAGTTTATATTTAATAGTTTAATAGTTTAATAGTTTATATTTAATAGTTTAATAGTTTATATTTAATAGTTTAATAGTTTAATAGTTTATATTTATTGTTTTACAGGAGGAAGAGTATGAACGTTCACATGAAGACTCTGATCAGAGACATTAGTTTATATTTAATAGTTTAATAGTTTAATAGTTTAATAGTTTATATTTAATAGTTTAATAGTTTATATTTAATAGTTTAATAGTTTAATAGTTTATATTTAATAGTTTAATAGTTTATATTTAATAGTTTAATAGTTTAATAGTTTATATTTAATAGTTTAATAGTTTATATTTAATAGTTTAATAGTTTATATTTATTGTTTTCCAGGAGGAAGAGTATGAACGTTCACATGAAGACTCTGATCAGAGACATTAGTTTATATTTAATAGTTTAATAGTTTATATTTAATAGTTTAATAGTTTATATTTATTGTTTTACAGGAGGAAGAGTATGAACGTTCACATGAAGACTCTGATCAGAGACATTAGTTTATATTTAATAGTTTAATAGTTTATATTGTTTTACAGGAGGAAGAGTATGAACGTTCACATGAAGACTCTGATCAGAGACATTAGTTTATATTTAATAGTTTATATTTAGTAGTTTAATAGATTATATTTAATAGTTTAATAGTTTATATTTAATAGTTTAATAGTTTATATTGTTTTACAGGAGGAAGAGTATGAACGTTCACATGAAGACTCTGATCAGAGACATTAGTTTATGTTTAATAGTTTATATTTAATAGTTTAATAGTTTATATTTGTGTTTTAATAACAGGAGGAAGAGCATGAACGTTCACATGAAGACTCTCATCAGAGATATGCTGAATGTTAATCCTGCAGAAAGACCTGATGCTCTGGGAGTTGAACTACGACTGGTGAGGATCGCCTGTAGAGAGATGGACTGGGATACGTAACGGATATACACACACACACACACACACACACACACACACACACACACACACACACACACACTGTACACAGTACATACACATACACACTGTACACAGTACATACACACACACACACTGGGAGTTGAACTACGACTGGTGAGAATCGCCTGTAGGGAGATGGACTGGGATGCGTAACGGACACACACACACACACACACACACACACACACACACACACACACACACTGTACACAGTACATACACACACACACACACACACACACACACACACACACACACTGTACACAGTACATACACACACACACACACACACACACACACACACACACACACACACACACACACACACACACACACACACACACACACACTGTACACAGTACATACACACACACACACTGGGAGTTGAACTACGACTGGTGAGAATCGCCTGTAGGGAGATGGACTGGGATACGTAACCAATATACACACAGTACACACTAGGGCTGTATACCGAAGCTCGGGATTCGAACCATTCGCTCGCTAAGGTCGCCACGCGAACGAATATTAATGATCCCGAACCATTCGCATTTATTTATTTATTTAACTTTTCCCCCCATCTAGTAGATGTGCGACATCGAGGGGTCAGAAACTCGCTGTGAAACGCGCTGTTACTGCAGTTGGAAATGCATTGTTTTCACTGAAGATGTCCCATTCTCAATAGAAGTCTATGTAGGCGATCCGCCATTAGACTGGCTCTAGGAAGTGAACGGAGTTTGCGCAACTCCGTCTGTACTCTATAGAGCTGCACGCTGACTGGTTGGTCTTTAGGTTATGGTATGGTATTTACCTAGCCAGCAGCAGGCTAGCCAGCAGCAGCAGGCAGTTTAGACAATAGACACGTAGTCGTTCCCAGCAAACAAATAATTAAACAAGCCTTTGGAAATGTTGGTTTTATGGTTAGCTGTCCAGCAGAAGCAAGGCAGTTTAGACTATATATATACTACAATAGACACGTAGTCGTTCCCAGCAAACAAATAATTAAACGAGCCGACGGACAGCATGTTTTGGCAAGCAAAACACCCGTGGCTGTGTCGGATCGGTCTCATCAGAAAGGAAAGAAAAGGAGAGCGGTGTCATGACTGGTGTATTCACAGATGTCAATCACATCTCAGGGCAGTAGAAAACTTATCTACCGATGGCAACATCCACGATTTTAAGAGTTAGTTAGTGGGGGCGCGGGGGGGGGGGGGGGGGGGGGGGGGGGGGGGGGGGGGGGGGGTCGCAGCATATTGTTTTTTTTTTAGCGAAGCTTCGAAGCTCGGCCTGAAATTGCTTTCCGAGGCTCGAATGGCAATTTTAAGGCGACTATACAGCTATAGTACACACACATGTACACACACACACACACACGTACACATACACTGTACACAGTACATACACATACACACTGTACACAGTACACACACACACACACACTGGGAGTTGAACTACGACTGGTGAGAATCGCCTGTAGGGAGATGGACTGGATATGTAACGGATAAATACACACACACACACACACACACACACACACACACACACACACACACACACACACACACACACACACACACACACACACACACACACACACACATGTACACACACACTGTACACAGTACATACACACACACACACACGTACACACACACTGTACACAGTACACACACACACACTGGGAGTTGAACTACAACTGGTGAGAGATGGACTGGGATACGTAACGGATAAATACACACACACACACACACACACACACACACACACACACACACACTGTACACAGTACACACACACACACACACACACACACACACACACACACACACACACACACACACACACACACACACACACACACACACACACACTGTACACAGTACACACACACATGACACATGCATGTACATGCACATTGTACACACACATAACATGTTGTACAGTATTTAGTGTTGGGCATTATTACAGTAACATTATACTCATTACTTATCACTCCTTAGAAAAGTAATAATATTTCATTACTTGGAATCAAAAGTAATAATATTACACATTACTTTTAGATTACTTTTGTGAAGTACAAAAACACAATGTGTTTCAATTCAAATCTAATTGTTTTCATTAATAAAACTAAAGGTATTACTCCTCCTCACCTACACTCTGTTGGTTCATTAGGAAACTGTGATTGGCTGAAACCCACAACCCCCCCCCCCCCCCCCCCCCCCCCCCCCCCCCCCCCCACACACACACACACACTAGCACCGCCTTGTCACAGGCCTGACAAAAAGGACTTGTTGACAACAACAAAGTTCTGGACCGTCGGCAGGGCAAAGCAAGCGTCTGCCTGCAGGGAAACAGCTGCAGCAGAACATTTCTGTCAACCTTTTAGTCCTCACATGATTCTATTTTTTACAAAGTAACTACTAATAGTTTTACTGTTTTGGTAGAATAATCGCTTACTTTACTTAGTTACTGGGAAAAGTAATAAGATTACAGTAATATATTACAACTAATTAGTGCCCAACACTGGTTTTAAACACACACACACACACACACACACACACACACACAACACACACACACACACACACACACACACACACACACACACACACACACATACACACACACACACACACACACACACACACACACACACACACACACAGATCACAACAGGACAATAATCATTATTGTCGTTTTCTGATGATATAAAAACGATCACATGTTTTTCTGGTGATAAACAAGTTTTATAAACACCAGGATGAAAACAACTATAAGAGGCATGTCTGAGGACTTACAGATCACATTATGACCCATAGAGGACTTACAGATCACATTATGACCCATAGAGGACTTACAGATCACACTGAGGTCTGACAGATCACATTGAGGTCCTACAGATCACACTGAGGTCTGACAGATCACATTGAGGTTTGACAGATCACACTGGGGTCTGACAGATCACACTGAGGTCAGACAGATCACACTGAGGTCTGACAGATCACACTGAGGTCTGACAGATCACACTGAGGTCTGACAGATCACATTGAGGTCTGACAGATCACATTGAGGTCTGACAGATCACATTGAGGTCTGACAGATCACATTGAGGTCTGACAGATCACATTGAGGTCTGACAGATCACATTGAGGTCTGACAGATCACATTGAGGTCTGACAGATCACACTGAGGTCTGACAGATCACATTGAGGTCTGACAGATCACACTGAGGTCTGACAGATCACACTGAGGTCTGACAGATCACATTGAGGTCTGACAGATCACATTGAGTTCTGACAGCTGACAGATCACATTGAGGTCTGACAGATCACATTGAGGTCTGACAGATCACATTGAGGTCTGACAGATCACACTGAGGTCTGACAGATCACACTGAGGTCTGACAGATCACATTGAGGTCTGACAGATCACATTGAGGTCTGACAGATCACATTGAGGTCTGACAGATCACATTGAGGTCTGACAGATCACATTGAGGTCAGACAGATCACACTGAGGTCTGACAGATCACACTGAGGTCTTAAAGATCTCTCATCAGACACCAAACCGTTTCATCATAGACTCTACAAGTCTTCTGAGAAATCTAAACCTGTTGTCAAGTTCAGGAATTATTTTCTACTTTCCTCTATTACCTTTTAAGGTGGATAAAGTTAAAACAGTTAATAATGTTAATCATAATAATGTTATCACCATTTTTCAGAATAAATATCAGATATACAAGCTCACAGAACGGCTTGTAGCTTGTAGATCTAATGTTTAAACAGAGGGTGAGACAGACAGTGTGTTTAAACAGAGGGTGAGACAGTGTGTTTACACAGAGGGTGAGACAGGCAGTGTGTTTAAACAGAGGGTGAGACAGTGTGTTTAAACAGAGGGTGAGACAGTGTGTTTAAACAGAGGGTGAGACAGTGTGTTTAAACAGAGGGTGAGACAGGCAGTGTGTTTAAACAGAGGGTGAGACAGGCAGTGTGTTTAAACAGAGGGTGAGACAGGCAGTGTGTTTAAACAGAGGGTGAGACAGTGTGTTTAAACAGAGGGTGAGACAGGCAGTGTGTTTAAACAGAGGGTGAGACAGACAGTGTGTTTAAACAGAGGGTGAGACAGTGTGTTTAAACAGAGGGTGAGACAGGCAGTGTGTTTAAACAGGGGGTGAGACAGTGTGTTTAAACAGAGGGTGAGACAGACAGTGTGTTTAAACAGAGGGTGAGACAGTGTGTTTAAACAGAGGGTGAGACAGACAGTGTGTTTAAACAGAGGGTGAGACAGACAGTGTGTTTAAACAGAGGGTGAGACAGTGTGTTTAAACAGAGGGTGAGACAGGCAGTGTGTTTAAACAGAGGGTGAGACAGGCAGTGTGTTTAAACAGGGGGTGAGACAGACAGTGTGTTTAAACAGAGGGTGAGACAGTGTGTTTAAACAGAGGGTGAGACAGTGTGTTTAAACAGGGGGTGAGACAGTGTGTTTAAACAGAGGGTGAGACAGTGTGTTTAAACAGAGGGTGAGACAGTGTGTTTAAACAGAGGGTGAGACAGACAGTGTGTTTAAACAGAGGGTGAGACAGGCAGTGTGTTTAAACAGGGGGTGAGACAGACAGTGTGTTTAAACAGAGGGTGAGACAGACAGTGTGTTTAAACAGAGAGTGAGACAGACAATGTGTTTAAACAGAGGGTGAGACAGTGTGTTTAAACAGAGGGTGAGACAGGCAGTGTGTTTAAACAGGGGGTGAGACAGACAGTGTGTTTAAATATAAAGTGTACACTAGACTTGCTGTGGGTGAAATGCTGTGTTTCCAATCACTTTACGCCTTATTTTACACCTTTTCACAAACAGATCTACAAGCTCATATATGTGTGGTATTGTGTCTAGGGATGGGACCCTAAAAATAAAAATAAAATTAAATAAAAAAGGAAGCTTATCCCGTACCAGGTATCAATAAGATTTGGTCTTATCTGGTACCAGGTATCAATAAGCTTTGGTCTTATCAGTACCAGGTATCAATAAGCTTATCAGTACCAGGTATCAATAAGCTTTGGTCTTATCAGTACCAGGTATCAATAAGCTTTGGTCTTATCAGTACCAGGTATCAATAAGCTTTGGTCTTATCAGTACCAGGTATCAGGACAGCTAATGTATTAACAATAAGAACCGTCTGGATCAAACTGATCGATAGATAAATTGATCGTTATCAATAATAATTAAGGATCTCCATCCCTTATAGTTTCTAGTTGTTGTTTTGCACATTGTTGTTGTTTATTATGTACAGACTGTATATTACTGACCAGTCACATGATTGACAGGTGTGACAGGTGACTGACAGGTGTGACAGGTGACTGACAGGTGTGTGGTGATTGATTGACAGGTGTGTGCTGATGATTGACAGGTGTGTGGTGATTGATTGACAGGTGTCATTCTGAATGGTCTGGACTCTGTTTTTAAGAGTCTTTTTTTGTTTGTTTGAAATTGTAAAGAGAAAACAAAACAACAAAAAAATGCTGTGATTTAATCTTTTTTTTTCTTCTTGAACTGTTTGAGTTAATTATGAATTAATTTTGAAGAGTTTGAAAATGAACATAAATATACAGTAATTAATCATCTGACGATGATGATGATGAAGGGTTAACTCATTACTAATCCGTTAATTAGTCCTAGTAAAGATTAATAGTTTGATTGACGTTAAAATGATATTTCACTCACAAAAACCTTTTGGTCATTTTATGGTCCCTAGTTTCAGGCAGGGCGGATGTAACATTTCCCAATTGGGGGGGGGGGCAGGAGAAAATGTTATGGGTGCGACTTGAAGCCGCGATGAAGCCGCCCCCATACCATTTTCAGTTCCAGGACTTTTATTAGTCAAGTAAAGCATCAATAATAACATCAGTTGGTGTTGAAGTTGCAACAGACATGCAGCATGCATAAAGCTAAAGGTCTGACTCAGAGAGTTTTCTGTTTTCAATGATGAAATGCTGTTGGTTTAGTGGTGACACAGCTGTAGTTAGTTAGTATCATTTTATTATCATTTTAACCATAATCGATTCATCAAAAACATCTTTTTTCTGGTGACTGATATTGTCCTCTTAAAACGTGAGAGGGCTGTGGAATTTAATTTACTGTTTTCATTTATTTTTAAAATATTGATTCATTCATTTGAGTAGACATGCCAAAATATAAAATATGGAGGCAGCTACATTTTCCAAAACAATATTTTAAAAATAACTGAAAACTGTAAATGAAATTCCACAGTCCTCTCACGTTTTAGGAGGACGATATCAGTCACCAGAAAAAAGATGGGTTGTTTTAGAATAATCGGTCATGGTGGAAATGGAGTTTTAAATTATAATGGTTTGTATAGGAAGGAGGCGAATACGCTAAAATGAACATCAAATATCTAAATACTGAAAGGAGTAACTTATAAACTGTCTGGTGTGTTCACATGAGGCTGAGTAGACCATACAATGACCAAATGTTTTTGTTTTTTAAGTGGAATATCCCTTTAACAGGTAGTAGTATAGTACACAGTACTAGTTTGAATCCTTCATCCAAGTCTTGCCAGAGTGTATTCAGTTCATAATCATGAAAAACAACAATTCAAATCATCATCATGTACCTCTGGGTTTGGGAGGAACGATAAAATGTATTGTATTATTTTAAAAGCCCCAAACTGTTTTATTATTTTCCGAAAAAAGAAAAGAAAAAAAAAAAAGAGAAAGAAACAATTTCAACCTGGTTGAAATGGTTACAATGGTTGTTGATGCTGTGTTCATTACTTTTTGCTGGGGACCCCCTGGAACCCCTCCATGGACCCCCTGAGAGTCTGGGGACCCCCTGGAACCCCTCCATGGACCCCCTGAGAGTCCCTGGACCAGACTTTACCTGGTCCTTGTTACAGAAACATTTGTACATACGACACTTTTCACACCTCATACTGCTCCTCTAGGACTTTTGTATGCACTTGTTTTTTTTTTCTTTTTCTCTCTCTTGTCATTGTAAAATATTTTGAAGAGAATAAATCAAATTTATCACAAAAAAAAAAACATGTTCTGTGTCTGTCAATCAACTGTCAGTCAATCATTGTTGGAATTATAATTGGTGTGTGGATTTTAGATCAAATGCTTTGGGCTAGTTTACATCAGGGCCGGATTCAGCCAGCCCTACTAGGGTGGGCTGGAAGAATGGAAAGGAGGGCAAGGAGTCCAACATACAGATCAAAATGACCATTAATCTTCTACATTCTCTAGTTGTGTAGACTTGGGATAATTCACATGATGGATATTTTAACTCTTGAGAGTGTAAACATGAAACCAAATGGACCCGCAAGGATCCACTCCAGAGGACCGTTATAGTTCCACACTCACTCCAGAGGACCGCTATAGTTCCACACTCACTCCAGAGGACCGCTATAGTTCCACACTCACTCCAGAGGACCGCTATAGTTCCACACTCACTCCAGAGGACCGCTATAGTTACACACTCACTCCAGAGGGCCGCTATAGTTCCACACTCACTCCAGAGGACCGCTATAGTTCCACACTCACTCCAGAGGACCGCTATAGTTCCACACTCACTCCAGAGAAATCCTATAGAACAGGTGTAACTCTTTGAGAGCGTGAAAATGAAACCAAATGGACCCTTGCGGGTCCATTTGGTTTCATGTTTACACTCTCAAGAGTTAAAGGTAGGGGAAGTGATTTGAAATTCATGGTGTAGTACCAGCCTGGTGCACTAGGGGCCCCCAACAGTAGCTACACTATGTGAACCTGCTGCTCGCTCCTGATTGGAGGAGAATTGGTGGTGACCTGGGGAACTTTTATTAGCTCCTCTGCTAACGTGGGGGAGGGGGAAACTCCATATGTGGTTTCCACACCTTATAATAGAGCATTTTAACAGAAAAAAAAAATATTTTTTGCGTGATATCTGACAAAAGTGAAATCACTTCCCCTACCTTTAAAATATTCATCATGTGAATTATCCCAAGTCTACACAACTAGAGAATGTAGAAGATTAATGGTCATTTTGATC
Organism: Benthosema pterotum; assembly: GCA_039105355.1. Taxonomy (NCBI): domain Eukaryota; kingdom Metazoa; phylum Chordata; class Actinopteri; order Myctophiformes; family Myctophidae; genus Benthosema; species Benthosema pterotum. The sequence goes on from CM076967.1 coordinate 59,617,266, forward strand.
TGTATGTTGGACTGTTTGGTTTCCCCAAATCCAGCCTGGAATTGTGGATAAAAGCAAAAGAAAGAGGTGTCTGTGGGGGTGAAAATGTCATCAAACGGTGGTCCGTGGCTCAACTGCTGAATAAATAGTGGACCCTGGTATGAAAAAGGTTGAAAACCACTGCTAGACTATTTCCTTCATTCGCCACTAGAGGTCAGCAAAAAACTACAAACAAAGATGGTGGCTGCTTGCGATCATTCAGACCAGAGCCCTCAAGTAGAATTGTTGCGACATTGAGGGGTCAGAAACATGTGCATTCGAGCTGCTGTTCATGCCGCCCGAATAGGGACAAACTGGAGTTGGAAATGAATTGTTTTCAACGAAGGCGGCGCAAATACGAGCTGTATTATCCATGTTTTCAACATCAACGGTATAGGCCTATTGTACAGTAACAATGTTATTGTATAATGTTTATGCTGTAAAAAATAAAATCTAAAATAAAGCCATTTAGGATCATTAAAGCTGAGTCCAATGCATTTCTGCCTATACTTCAGGTCCAGGACTTGTCCCTATTTGCTGTCCCCATTCTATATTCTAGTCTCAGTAGAAGAGTCTCCATTGGACTGACCCCATGAAGGACTTGTCCCTGTTTGTTGTCCCCATTCTCTATTCAGTCTCAGTAAAACAGTCTCCATTGGGCTGACCCCATGAAGTGTACGGAGTTGTCGTAACTCTATGACTGATTCAGACTACAAACAGAGGAGCTGTGTGTAACAAACTGTTGATCCGTTTGTGTTGTTTACCAGTTGAATCTACAAAACCTCTGCAGCTCAGGTGAGTTAAAACACTGCATTATTAAACACCGCATGAGCTTGTAGATTTGATTGTTTTTTACATGCTTTGTAATTGTAAATGTTAGAGTTATAAATGTCATGTACTGTAGATACCAGTATAGATTCAGTTTTATAATGGGGTGATTCGAGGTGCAATGAGAACCATTGATGCTCCAATAACAAAACATTTAATCGGTAAAAAGTGTTTGTTTGAGAAAACTCCAGATACTTTATTTCTGTCAGTAAATAAAAGTGCTGGAACTTTGAAGGCACTGGTTTGTCTTAAAGGGAAATTCCACCCATTTTCAAAAAAAATCCTGAGAGGGTACAAATGTGAACCAAATGGACCCTAGCGGGTCCATTTGGTTCACATTTGTACCCTCTCAGGAAAAAGGGGTCTGAAAGAAAAATCATTAACATGGTGGAATACATCTTGATGATGTCATCAGATGTATTTCACCATGTTAATGATTTTTCAGACCTTCATTTCTAGAAAATACAGAATGTTTTTTTTTTCCATCATGTCCACACAACACACAATACATTAATGACATTAAAATGTTAAAAATGTTGAAACTAATTACTAATCCGTTAATTAGTTCTAGTAAAGATTAATTGTTTGATTGACATTAAAATGATATTTCACTTACAAAAACGTTTTTGTCATTTTATGGTCTAATCCAGGGGTTTTCAACAGGTGGTCCGGGGACCACCCAGGGGTTTTCAACAGGTGGTCCGGGGACCACCTGGGCTGGTGCCAGCTGCATTATGTGCAAATCCTATTCTAAACTCTAAATCAGGGGTTTTCAACCTTTTTCATCTCAGGGACCACCATTTATTCAGGATTTGAGCCACGGACCACCATCACATTTTAGCCCCACAGACCCCAAACTAAAGATTTATTTTGCTTTTGTCCACAATTCCAGGCTGGATTTGGGGAAACAAAACAAGAAAAACATACATTCCAAAATGGCTAATTCAGATGATGAATATTTTAACTCTTGAGAGTGTAAAAATGAAACCAAATGGACCCGAAAGGTCCATTTGGTTTCATTTTTACGTTCTCAAGAGTTACATCTGGTTAACCAACCTGTTGAAAACCCTCCTCTAAATTCCAATGGACCACACACAGACACAGGGCCGTTCAGTGACTAATGCTGAGAGCTTCCAAACTCCAGTACTTAGAAAAATAATCACATACAGAGAATTTATTGACAGAAAGTAGTTCTGTTATACATAATACGTCTAGTGGAGTTTTATCAAACACACATAGAAAGAATAATTCAACCTTTCCATAATGTTGGTGAGTTTAATGTTGTTTAATACAAGCAGATCAATGTTGGTGTAGTTTAATGTTGTTTAATACAAGCAGATCAATGTTGGTGTAGTTTAATGTTTAATACAAGCAGATCAATGTTGGTGTAGTTTAATGTTGTTTAATACAAGCAGATCAATGTTGGTGTAGTTTAATGTTGTTTAATACAAGCAGATCAATGTTGGTGTAGTTTAATGTTTAATACAAGCAGATCAATGTTGGTGTAGTTTAATGTTGTTTAATACAAGCAGATCAATGTTGGTGTAGTTTAATGTTGTTTAATACAAGCAGATCAATGTTGGTGTAGTTTAATGTTTAATACAAGCAGATCACAGATTCATTTTTTTCATTATTGGCATAGACCAGTGGTTTTCAACCAGTGGTCCTTGAGAGGGTTCCAGGTGGTCCCCAGATCATTAAAGAAAGTTGGTTAACCAGATGTTACTCTTTGAGAGCGTAAAATTTTGGTTTCATTTTTACACTCTCCAGAGTTAAAATATTCATCATGTGAATTATCCCAAGTCTACACAACTAGAGAATGTAGAAGATTAATGGTCATTTTGATCTGTATGTTGGACTGTTTGGTTTCCCCAAATCCAGCCTGGAATTGTGGACAAAATCAAAATAAATCTTTAGTTTTGGGGTCTGTGGGGCTAAAATGTCCTGTATGTATAATGTATGAAAATACAAATGATATCCCAGGTGTTACTAACAGGTGTGTTTTAACAGGTGTGTTTTACATTAACAGGTGTGTGTTATAAGGATGGGCAGCCATCCAGGTATGGAGAACAGCCATCCAGACGCACTGATATGAAGGTAAACAACAGGATCTGTTAAAGGGGAACTCCACCCATTTTCAACATTTTAATATGTCATTAATATACATACCTTAGAGATGTTGTGTGGACATGATAAAGAAAAAAATCCCCCAATTCTGTAATTTCTAAAAATGGAGGTCTTTCAGACCCCTTTTTCCACGGAGGGTACAAATGGAACCAAATGGACCCGCTAGGGTCCATTTGGTTCACATTTGTATCCTCTCAGGAAAAAATTGAAAATGGGTGGAATTCCCCTTTAATTGAAAACAAATGTATCAAATCAGTTTATTTTTCTCCTTAAAGGAGAATTCCACACCAAAACACATTGGTCATAAATCTACCTTGATTCCTGTGACATGATACATAATGTCCTTGATTTACATTTCACCATGAGGTCTCTGTCCCAACGTCTGAGTTTTTAAAAATCATATATTATCTTGTAGTCTGTGGTTTGATGTGATGTGTGTGAAAAAATAATAATTTTTGAGCTTCTAAAATCCCCACATTAGAATAAATTCAACCTGCAGCAATGTTAACTGCATTGTAGGGAGGAGAACCTCATGGTGAAATGTAGAAAATGGAACATCTGTGACACAAATCAAGGACATTATGTATCATGTGACAGGAATCAAGGTAGATTGATGCCCATCGATGTGTTTTGGTGTGGAATTCTCCTTTAAAGTAGACGCCTTGAGCTGCCTTTGGATAACATTTGTTTTTGCATGAATTCACAACAGAGGATTTTCTATAAATGGTTTTGTTAGTATTGATCCTAATGGCAACCAATCTGCCAAAGAGCTAAAGGTATTATTGATTTACACTGTGTTCCAAATTATTATGCAAATCATGTTTTTGTTTGATTTTCCAAAATATTTGATGCAAATGATGATCAGCATAATTTTCAAGTCACTAGCTGTCAATTTATATTCAAAATGTTATTGAACAAACCTCCTAATTAAAACAGCATTTAGAGAATAAATAAAAAACTTTAAACAAATTATTATGCACAACATAGTTTCAATACATTTTCTAGTTTGTAAAGAACTGAAAATAGTAATTTGTTGAATTCATAGCAATAATGAGGTCATAGGTTCAGGAAAAAAAAAAAACTATTTCAGTCCAAAACATCTTAACAGGTCAAGTTACATGTTAACATAGGGCCCATTGTTTGATAGCAGCTTCACAATTCTTTCGTCTATAGAACTTGTGAGTTTATGGAGAGTTTCTGCTTGAATGTCAGAACAGCCTCCCAGAGTTGCTGTTTGGATGTGAACTGCCTCCCACCCACATACTGCACATTTTTCAAAACAGTCTTGTTCAGTGATGAGTGCCGTGCAACCCTGGATGGTCCAGATGGATGGAGTAGTGGATGGTTGGTGCATGGCCACCATGTCCCAACAAGGCTGCGACGTCAGCAAGGAGGTGGCGGAGTCATATTTTGGGCCGGAGTCCTAGGGAAAGACCTGGTCGGCCCCTTTAGATCTTTCGCTCGAGGATGCTCCAGACATTATCAATAAGATTGAGGGGGGGGGGGGGGGGGGGGGGGGGGGTGATTTTTTCCCCTTTTATGCCCATAGCAGCCAATGAAGCTGAGGTATTCCTTGCAGCATGAGATGGTGCATTGTCATGCTTGAAGATGATTTTGTTTCGGAAAGCACGATTCTTCCTTTTGTACCGTGGAAGAAAGTGGTCAGTCAGAAACTCAACATACTTTGCAGAAGTCATTTTCACACCTTCAGGGACCCTAAAGGGGTTGGGACATGGTGGCCATGCACCAACCATCCACTACTCCATCCATCTGGAACATCCAGGGTTGCACGGCACTTATCACTGAACAAGACTGTTTGAAAATTGGCCTTTATGTATTTCTGGGCCCACTGCAGCCGTTTCTTCATGCACAACAATGCACCATCTCATGCTGCAAGGAATACCTCAGATTCATTGGCTGCTATGGGCATAAAAGGGGAAAAAATCATGGCATGGCCCCATCCTCCCCTGACCTCAATCCTATTGATAATGTCTGGAGCATCCTCGAGTGGAAGATCTATGAAGGTGGGAGGCAGTTCACATCCAAACAGCAACTCTGGGAGGCTGTTCTGACATCCTGCAAAGACATTCAAGCAGAAACTCTCCATAAACTCACAAGTTCTAAGGACGAAAGAATTGTGAAGCTGCTATCAAACAATGGGCCCTATGTTAACACGTAATTTGTTTTGGATTGAAATAGCTTTTTTTCCCTGAACCTATGACCTCATTATTGCTATGAATTCAACAAATTACTATTTTCAGTTCTTTACAAAATGTAGAAAATGTATTGAAACTATGTTGTGCATAATAATTTGGAACAGTGTGTTTTTCACTTTTTCAAGTTTTTTTTATTTATTTTCTAAATTCTGTTTTCATTAGGAGGTTTGTTCAATAACATTTGAAATAAAAATTGACAGCTAATGATTTGAAAATTATGCTGATCATCATTTGCATCAAATATTTTGGAAAATTTGCACAATAATTTGGAACACAGTGTAGTGTTGTACAAACTCTGTAAAGAGATTGTAATCTAGCTAACTCTGCCTCACCTCCACTCTATTGGCTCATTATGAAACCCCTGCTGTGCTGTGATTGGCTAAAACACCACCTCACCTCCACTCTATTGGCTCATTATGAAACCCCTGCTGTGCTGTGATTGGCTAAAACACCACCTCACCTCCACTCTATTGGCTCATTATGAAACCCCTGCTGTGCTGTGATTGGCTAAAACACCACCTCACCTTCACTCTATTGGCTCATTATGAATTAATTGTGATGTTAATTATTGTCTCCCTCTAGTGGTCGTCTGTCCACATCCTACCATGCACAGTGTCACACATCCTGACCTCTGACCTTTCAGACATCAACCAGGTAAAAACACATCCTGACCTCTGACCTTTCAGACATCAACCAGGTAAAAACACATGCTGACCTCTGACCTTTCAGACATCAACCAGGTAAAAACACATGCTGACCTCTGACCTTTCAGACATCAACCAGGTAAAAACACATGCTGACCTCTGACCTTTCAGACATCAACCAGGTAAAAACACATCCTGACCTCTGACCTTTCAGACATCAACCAGGTAAAAACACATGCTGACCTCTGACCTTTCAGACATCAACCAGGTAAAAACACATGCTGACCTCTGACCTTTCAGACATCAACCAGGTAAAAACATAGAGTTATAAATATAGAGAGTGGACTGGAGCGACAGCCCCGCCCCTTGCCGTTCATTTCAATACAAGTTGCTCAGTGGCGTTTTGAAGCACCCGGAAGACCGCCGGAAGTAACGCCTAATTCCGCATTTGGACACCAAAATTTGGTGGTCAAATGCCGACGTATTTCCTCCATGAACGCACCTGAAGCAAGGGATCATGGGAAGGGAAAGGATTCATGAACGAGTGCCGTCGAGAACGAGCAAAGGAAAAAAACTAAACCTCATCAAAAACAAGCTTGTGGGTTTGCTGTGAGCTTATTATCTGTGGCTATTATAGTGGCTCTGATGCCCCGCCCCCCTCCCCCCATTGGTCACTGGACAGGAAGTGATGTAACATCCTGTTGTGATGTACGTCCCTGGAAGGCGCCTCCAGGCCTGAAGCGACTGAAGTTGGTTCTACAGGCAGGTGGAATTCAGTGGCCTTGTGGTTAGAGTGTCCGCCCTGGAACTGGGAGGCCGGGGTTCGATTCCCGGTCGGGTCATACCAAAGACTGTAAAAATGGGACCCAATGCCTCCCTGCTTGGCACTCAGCATCAAAGGGATGGATTGGGACCCAATGCCTCCTGCTTGGCACTCAGTATCAAAGGGATGGATTGGGACCCAATGCCTCCCTGCTTGGCACTCAGCATCAAAGGGATGGATTGGGACCCAATGCCTCCCTGCTTGGCACTCAGCATCAAAGGGATGGATTGGACCCAATGCCTCCCTGCTTGGCACTCAGCATCAAAGGGATGGATTGGGACCCAATGCCTCCCTGCTTGGCACTCAGCATCAAAGGGATGGATTGGGACCCAATGCCTCCCTGCTTGGCACTCAGCATCAAAGGGATGGATTGGGACCCAATGCCTCCCTGCTTGGCACTCAGCATCAAAGGGATGGATTGGGACCCAATGCCTCCCTGCTTGGCACTCAGCATCAAAGGGATGGATTGGGTCCCAATGCCTCTCTGCTTGGCACTCAGCATCAAAGGGATGGATTGGGACCCAATGCCTCCCTGCTTGGCACTCAGCATCAAAGGGATGGATTGGGACCCAATGCCTCCCTGCTTGGCACTCAGCATCAAAGGGATGGATTGGGGGTCAAAATCAGCTAATGATTCCTGAGCGCAGCAAGCCGCAGCTCACCGCTCCTTGGAGCTCACCGCTCCAAGTGATGGCTCAAAAGCAGAGAACCAATTTCACTGCAGTAACGTAGTGACAAATATTGCGACTTGGACTTTGACTTTGAAATACTTCCGCATTTGACCACTAAATTTTGGTGTCCAAATGCAGAAATAGACGTTATTCTGGCGGTCTTCCGGGTGCTTCAAAACGCCTCTGAGCAACTTGTATTGAACTGAATGGCAAGGGGGCGGGGCTATGGCTCCGGTTACCACTCTATATTTTATTATCTATGCTCTGATGTCATACAGGTGTCTGTTGTGGGCGTGGTCATCTCACAGGAAGTCCTGAACAACCACATCCTGTACCAAGTGGACGATATGACCTCTGACCCTCTGACTGTCCTACACTGGACACTGGACACAGAGGTAACTGTCTGTCTGTCTGTCTGTCTGTCTGTCTGTCTGTCTGGGCGGATATAACATGTCCCATTTGGGGGGGGGGCAAGAGAACATGTTGGAGGGGCAAGAGAAAATGTATGGGGGCGAGAAAATGGTATGGGGGCGATGAAGCCGCCCCCATACCATTTTCAGTTACAGGACTTTTATTTGTCAAGTAACGCACCAATAATAACATCAGTCGAAGTTGAAGGTTGCAACAGACACGCAGCATGCATAAAGCTAAAGGTCTGACTCAGAGAGTTTTCTGTTTTCAATGATGAAATGCTGTTGGTTTAGTGGTGACACAGCTGTAGTTAGTTAGTAGCAGTAGTAGTGGTTCACATGATTTAAATAGAAGCACTTTAATTTGAAATATCTTGGGTTGTTTTGCATGGCATCGTGTTTGGGGGGCCAGACTGGGTATTTAGGGGGGCATTGACCTCCCAGCTATGGGATATTACCACTCTTCCATGTGTTCAACAGAATGTTGTTCTGAGAAGTTTGCCCAGGACTGGAACCTATGTCAAAGTGTCAGGAACCCTGCAGACCTCCCAGGTATGGGATAGATACATCTACACTGTTAGATCCTCCCAGGTATGGGATAGATACATCTACACTGTTAGACCCTCCCAGGTATGGGATAGATACATCTACACTATGTTAGACCCTCCCAGGTATGGGATAGATACATCTACACTATGTTAGACCCTCCCAGGTATGGGATAGATACATCTACACTATGTTAGACCCTCCCAGGTATGGGATAGATACATCTACACTATGTTAGACCCTCCCAGGTATGGGATAGATACATCTACACTATGTTAGACCCTCCCAGGTATGGGATAGATACATCTACACTATGTTAGACCCTCCCAGGTATGGGATAGATACATCTACGATTTCCGACTGGTGTCCCATCTCTCTAACATCCTGTGTGGGGAAAACCATAGAACGTTTTGTCTGTCTGTCTGTCTGTCTGTCTGTCTGTCTGTCTGTCTGTCTGTCTGTCTGTCTGTCTGTCTGTCTGTCTGTCTGTCTGTCTGTCTGTCTGTCTGTCTGTCTGTCTGTTTCAGGGTGTAGTAAAGCTGGTGGCCACCAGAGTGCGCTGTCTGTCTGTCTGTCTGTCTGTCTGTCTGTCTGTCTGTCTGTCTGTCTGTCTGTCTGTCTGTCTGTCTGTCTGTCTGTCTGTCTGTTGGCCAAGAGCTTTACTACACCCTGAAACAGACAGACAGACAGCTCACTCTGTTGGCCAAGAGCTTTACTACACCCTGAAACAGACAGAGTGAGCTGTCTGTCTGTCTGTCTGTCTGTCTGTCTGTCTGTCTGTCTGTCTGTCTGTCTGTCTGTCTGTCTGTCTGTCTGTCTGTTTCAGGGTGTAGTAAAGCTCTTGGCCAACAGAGTGCGCTGTCTGTCTGTCTGTCTGTCTGTCTGTCTGTCTGTCTGTCTGTCTGTCTGTCTGTCTGTCTGTCTGTCTGTTTCAGGGTGTAGTAAAGCTCTTGGCCAACAGAGTGCGCTGTCTGGAGGACCTGAATGAGATCACCTCTCACATGATGGAAACCGTCCAATCACACCTGGACCTGGACAGGAAGGTGTGACATCATCATGACATCACCTCATATAGAGCTGTATATATATATATATATATATATATATATATATATATATATATATATATATATATATATATATATATATATATATATATATATATATATATATATATATATATATATATATATATATATATATATATATATAGTGTATATATAGTGTATATATATATATATATATATTAAGGCTGTCCGAGTTAACTAGTTAATCGCGAGTTAACTCAGCCATGAGTTAACTCGATTAATTTTTTTAGTGCGAGATTAACTCACAGTAAAACCAAAGGCCGAGTGGGTCCATTTGGTTCAATTTCGCCAAATGCAGGTGAATAATTTTTAAATATCTGCATCAGTTAAGTTATTTTAAAATAAGTCTACACAATTAGAGAATGTAGAGAACTTTCTACAAAATGTGCATGTTCGTTCCGAATGATATCGTTGACAAATTCTTTAATTTAGGTCTGGAAGTCTAAATAAATGTCATCAAATGGTGGTCTGTGGCTCAAATGCAGAATAAATAATTGACCTTGATATGAATATTCTTGAAAAACACTCATTTAGACCTCATGAAAATATGCGATTAAATTGCGATTAATCAAAGATTAACTATGGGCAATCATGCGATTAATCGCGATTAAATATTTTAATCGATTGACAGCTCTAATATATATATATATATATATATATATATATATATATATATATATATATATATATATATATATATATATATATATATATATATATATATATATATATATATATATATATGCTGTTGAAAATAGTTAATTAATGGGATTAAACTAATTTTGTTGATTAATCTGATTAAAAATTTTACGCAATTAACTCATGTGCACTGTGACTCAACCCACTGAGCATTTTCTCATTGAGACAATGTTGAAATCCTGTACAGGAAAACATGCATATTTTGGACATAGTTCGATTGGTGATTAATCATTGGTGATTAATCATGAATTTTGAAGTTGTGATTAATTTGATTCAAATTTTTAATCATTCAACAGCCCTAATATATATATATATATATATATATATATATATATATATATATATATATATATATATATATATATATATATATATATATATATATATATATATATATATATATATATATATATATATATATATATATATATACACACACTGTATACACACACAATTCCCCCACCCACTCCTTTCCCCTCTTTGTCGATTTCTCTTTATTTTTCGTGTATTCTTAACTAGTGGTGGTAAAAAAAACGATATGCCATTAATATATTTATATATTTATATATTAATATATTTATATATTTATATATTAATATATTTATATATTTATATAATAATATATTTATATATTTATATATTAATATATTTATATATTAATATATTTATATATTTCACTACTTAATTCCATGATATCAATATGGAATCACCAGGTTCAAAATGGATCTTTTTGATACTTATGTAGGACCTTTTCATTAATGTGTTGATGTCAGAAAGACTGACCGGTGTTATTATTCTGCATTGATGTTAGGATTGAACTTTTTGTCATCTAGATTAAGCTTAAAATTGCTTTAAAATGTTCTAGTTGATTGAACTTGTGGTGAAACACAACTTGACAACATCATCAAAATGTGTTTGTTAATGATCTTTCTTTTAGGACTTTTTTTCTGAGGTACCAAATGGTACCAAATGGAGCCGTTAGGGCCCATTTTTTGGTATTATATGGACCTTTATAACTTTGCAGTTATTTATATACCTTTGCAGTTATTTGTTGTGTTTGTGATTTGTTTATGACATCATCTCATCTCCACCTTGAGCAGAGCACCTCCTCCATGACATCATCAATGACGTCATCAATGACATCATCGATGACGTCATCAATGACATCATCGATGACATCATCGTCAGCAGGTCTCCAGAGTCACATCAGTGATGATTATGACATCACTCTACGATACGGTCTGAAGCCCTTACACAGCCAGGTCTGTCTGTCTGTCTGTCTGTCTGTCTGTCTGTCTGTCTGAAGCTCTTACACAGCCAGGTCTGTCTGTCTGTCTGTCTGTCTGTCTGTCTGAAGCCCTTACACAGCCAGGTCTGTCTGTCTGTCTGTCTGTCTGTCTGAAGCCCTTACACAGCCAGGTCTGTCTGTCTGTCTGTCTGTCTGTCTGTCTGTCTGTCTGTCTGTCTGTCTGTCTGAAGCCCTTACACAGCCAGGTCTGTCTGTTTGTCTGTCTGTCTGTCTGTCTGTCTGTCTGTCTGTCTGTCTGTCTGTCTGTCTGAAGCCCTTACACAGCCAGGTCTGTCTGTCTGTCTGTCTGTCTGTCTGTCTGTCTGTCTGTCTGTCTGTCTGTCTGTCTGTCTGTCTGTCTGTCTGAAGCCCTTACACAGCCAGGTCTGTCTGTCTGTCTGTCTGTCTGTCTGCCTGCCTGCCTGCCTGCCTGCCTGCCTGCCTGCCTGCCTGCCTGCCTGCCTGCCTGCCTGCCTGTCTGTCTGTCTGTCTGTCTGTCTGTCTGTCTGTCTGGGTGTCTGTCTGTCTGTCTGTCTGTCTGTCTGTCTGTCTGTCTGCCTGCCTGCCTGCCTGCCTGCCTGCCTGCCTGCCTGCCTGCCTGTCTGTCTGTCTGTCTGTCTGTCTGTCTGTCTGTCTGTCTGTCTGTCTGTCTGTCTGTCTGCCTGCCTGCCTGCCTGCCTGCCTGCCTGCCTGCCTGCCTGCCTGCCTGCCTGCCTGCCTGTCTGTCTGTCTGTCTGTCTGTCTGTCTGTCTGTCTAGACTGCAACCCGAATACACACAGAAAAACTTCATTCATTCCGTCTGTGTTTCAGATTGCGTTGCCTATTTTAATGTTCTCACACAAATCCACAGAACAGCTCAGTAGAATCATCAGCAGCAGTAGTATAGTGTTAGCAGTATAGGGTTAGAATAGTGAGGATGACTTTTTGGTCCTCTCGCTTTTGGGGAAGAGAACAAGGAAGAGTTTATTGGGTTCATTGTCGTTTTAGAAACTTATAAGAAGCAAAGGACGGCTTCAGAAGTGCTTTTAGAATGATCAGAGACCCAGTACAGTTACCTACATATAACCTGCAGCACACAATTCTTTTCAAACGTATTTGCCTGGTTTGTATTGCAAACAATCACAACATGTGTCAGCGATGCAATAAATGCAACCGGTACAACAAACAAAACCACTTAGGGTACATTTATTGCATGTTTACTTAGGGACCACTTGTTTAATTTGTAACTGCTATGTCTGACTGGATTATGTAATTAGTGTTTTGGAATGTAATCAGCAGGGGCGGATGTAACATTTCCCAATTGGGGGGGCATGAGAAAATGGTTTTGGTGCGGCTTCATGCATACCATTTTCAGTTCCAGGACTTTTATTAGTCAAGTAAAGCATCAATAATAACATCAGTTGTTGTTGAAGTTGCAACAGACACGCAGCATGCATAAAGCTAAAGGTCTGACTCAGAGAGTTTTCTGTTTTCAATGATGAAATGCTGTTGGTTTAGTGGTGACACAGCTGTAGTTAGTTAGTAGCAGTAGTAGTGTTTCACATCATTTTAAATAGAAGCACTTTAATTTGAAATATCTTGGGTTGTTTTGCATGGCATCGTGTTTGGTGGGGCAGTCAGGCATTCCATCCCACCCCCCCCCCCCCCCAATGACCACGCCTAGATCCGCCCCTGGTAATCAGAGTATTTTCTCCTGTTGTTCCAGGTGTTGAATGTGATTCACACCTGGAGGCCGACCACGCCCCCGGTCATGTGACCACGCCCCCCGGTCATGTGACCACGCCCCCTGGTCATGTGACTGGTCATGTGACCACGCCCCCGGCCATGTGACCACGCCCCCCGGTCATGTGACCACGCCCCCCGGTCATGTGACTGGTCATGTGACTGAAGGCATCAGCTTCAGGGATCTGTGTGCCAACCTGGGGAAAGTTCACCATGTCAACATCAGGTAACAGTTCTGGAAGCAGGTTGGGAAACAACTCAGCGTTTCGTTGTGTGTTATGCTGCTTATAGAGCTGCGCAGTGACGTCACTGCCTCTGTTCCGGAAGTGTTTTCCCCATTCATTTTTCTCATAGACTTTTCGAAAATAATTTATATATAGACGATTACAACGCGGACAAAGCCAACTCAGGTCATGACAAATCATGATGACACACACAATATCATATATAATATCTAATTAGCGAGAAGTAGAAAACGTCAGGATACACTTTTTGTTTGGTTTTTCATCTTAGAAATTATTTGATTGTCCCAAAAGATTGTGTGTGTCGTCATGATTTGTCACGACCCGAGTTGGCTTTGTCCGCGGCGTAATTGTTTTCATATGAATCATTATCGAAAAGGCTATTAGAAAAATGAAAAGAATATACCCCGACCTCACCGATGCATGTGATAGATGCTCTCAAGCACCAGCTGATCTAACTCATATGTTTTGGTCATGCCCAAGTCTGACTAATTACTGGAGAAAGGTTTGAACATAGACCCCTCACCATGCACTGCTATTTTCGGAGTATCCGAAGAGGGTTCTAGACTTAGCAATAAACAAAAGAATATAGTTTCATTTGCTTCTCTAGTTGCTCGTCGACGCATTTTATTGCAGTGGAAAAAACCGTCATCCTCCTTCGAACTCATCTTGGCTGCAGGACCTGATGTCAGAAATTGGACCTGGTGTTTGAAATTGGAAAGGATAAAATTTGCTGTCTGGGGATCTACCCAAAACTTTTATAAACATTGGCAGCCTCTCATCTCTTACTTTGATTCACTTCAGTCTATTCAACTCGACTGAGTTACCATAGATCAAATTTTGCTCTATTATCGTCACAATTCACAATAAGCACATGCCTACTAAGGTTGAGTCATCATGCTGGTCTTACTCTATCTTTCTATCTTTCTTTTCTCTCTTTCTCTCTCTCTCCCTCTCTCTCTCTCTCTTCTCTTCTCCTTTCTCCTTTCCCTCTCTCTCCTTCTATTTTTTCTTCCCTTTTTCTCTTTCTCCCTCTATTTCTTTTCTTTTTAATGACATGGTGTATATGCACCATGTCATTATCTATTTGTGGAATAAAATATTATTAAAAAAAAAGAAAAATGAATGGGGAAAACACTTCTGGGACCGGGGCGGTGACGTCACTGCGCAGGTCTATAACTGGTTTTCAACCACTATTTATTCAGCATTTGAGGCACAGGCAGGCGAAAATGGCATAGCATTTTAATTTAAAATCTTATTTCTGTGACCCACAAGATCTACATCTTTAAAGGACTTACTGTATATTAGTCAAGTAAAGCATCAATAATAACATCAGTTGTTGTTGAAGTTGCAACAGACACGCAGCATGCATAAAGCTAAAGGTCTGACCCAGAGAGTTCCCCCCCCCACACACACACACACACACACACACACACACACACCCCACCCCAAGCCCACGCCTGGATCCGGCCCTGTTAACTGTTTACTCTTCATATCAACAGAATATTAACTGTTTTATCTCCATATCTAACAGAATATTAACTGTTTTACAGAGATGCTGTGGGGTTTCTGCTGACAGAGGGTCATATCTAACAGAATATTAACTGTTTTATCTCCATATCTAACAGAATATTAACTGTTTTACAGAGATGCTGTGGGGTTTCTGCTGACAGAGGGACATATCTAACAGAATATTAACTGTTTTATCTTCATATCTAACAGAATATTAACTGTTTTATCTCCATATCTAACAGAATATTAACTGTTTTACAGAGATGCTGTGGGGTTTCTGCTGACAGAGGGTCATATCTAACAGAATATTAACTGTTTTATCTCCATATCTAACAGAATATTAACTGTTTTACAGAGATGCTGTGGGGTTTCTGCTGACAGAGGGTCATATCTAACAGAATATTAACTGTTTTACGGAGATGCTGTGGGGTTTCTGCTGACAGAGGGTCATATCTAACAGAATATTAACTGTTTTACGGAGATGCTGTGGGGTTTCTGCTGACAGAGGGTCATATCTAACAGAATATTAACTGTTTTATCTCCATATCTAACAGAATATTAACTGTTTTATCTCCATATCTAACAGAATATTAACTGTTTTTCAGAGATGCTGTGGGGTTTCTGCTGACAGAGGGTCACATCTTCACCACGGTGGATGAACTTCACTACAAGTCTTCATACAACTCTTCAAACTAAAGTCCATTCAGTTTGTCATCAACTAAATGATAAAAGATTCATCTTTATCCTGTAATAATGATATGAGAAAATGTCTGCTCAGAAGTGTTTGGTTAAATCGCATTATCTGAATTTAAATAGATGCGGTATGTTAATTATCTTTATTTAATTTATATTGTCTTTATTTAAATGGATCATTGATTGTTCATTATCTTTAGTTTTCTTTCTGTTTATTTGCTGATGATGAACTGAATGGAATTTACAGTGTTGGAGCTTCTATACATAATTCTGAATGATTATATGATTACATAATCATCATTGTGATCATTATGATTACATATGAATTCTAATAATAATCACAAACATCTTTGAATGTTTCCTATAATATGTTTAGAATTAGTAAAGTGACCACAGGTTAGTGTCATTCAACAAAAGTTGGCAACCCTGTTTTCATTAAAGGCACATGCAGTCACACGTCTCTGAATATGGTTTGGATAAAAAATGTTGTTGTGATTGTTTGTTTTGGAAATCCAGTCACGTTTCTAAGCAACTTGGAGCCCTAAGCAAGATTTTCCCTGGAGCCCCCCTTACCAAACGGACCTGGAGCCCCCCTTACCAAACGGACCTGGAGCCCCCCTTACCAAACGGACCTGGAGCCCCCCTTACCAAACGGACCTGGAGCCCCCCTTACCAAACGGACCTGGAGCCCCCTTACCAAACGGACCCTGGAGCCCCCCTTACCAAACGGACCTGGAGCCCCCTTACCAAACGGACCTGGAGCCCCCCTTACCAAACGGACCTGGAGCCCCCCTTACCAAACGGACCCTGGAGCCCCCTTACCAAACGGACCTGGAGCCCCCCTTACCAAACGGACCCTGGAGCCCCCCTTACCAACGGACCTGGAGCCCCCCTTACCAAACGGACCTGGAGCCCCCCTTACCAAACGGACCTGGAGCCCCCCTTAGGGGAAAATCTCCTGTAAAATGGCGCCCCCAAGGGATTCAATTATGAACTATCTTTAAACTAAATAACATATTATGTGTTATAAATGTTCAATTCTAGTTCTAGAGGACAAGTACAATGTATTTACATAGGCGGATTATGAAATGAAGGGCCCCTGGGCCACCACCAGCCAAAGGGCCCCCCTACACCGGAGGTTCTTTGTGCCCGGCAAGGCGGCATGATGGTTTAGGACTTTTGGGGCTATTTTAGTGACACAAAATTAGTAAACCCACATTGTTAATAAGGACCGTGTGCACCATTATTATTCACTTTTAGCCCTTTTTTAGGTGGGCCCTGAGCTTGAGCCTCTTAGCGATCACACTAGGGAGCTAGGGGGGCTCAAGGGCCCCCCTAGCTCAGGGGCCCTGGGCCTGGGCCCCCCTAGCTCAGGGGCCCTGGGCCTGGGCCCAACGTGCCCGTTGAATAATTCTTCCCTGTGTATTTATCCATATTAGTCTTATTAGCCTGGGTTCCTTTTAAAGCATGTCTGGTGGTCACCCCCTCCCCTCATGGCGCCCTAGGCAACTGCCTACTCTGCCTAATGGCAAAACACCCCTGTTGAAATCAACCAATTAATTAATGAATGCACATAAATGTAACTCTGGACCAAATGGGGCGCTGCTGCTGCAGGCTGGTAAAATGAACCTAAGTAGTTAAACACAAGATGAATCCGTAACCGTTTATCCTAAATAACGACTAACGTCTTGCAAACATTTGGCTCTTTTTACGTCATTCAACAAAGGTATCAATAAATATCAATATTTATTTATATTTTACCATGAGGACCTAACCTAACCTTACAACAGGTGGTCCTTGAGAGAGTTCCAGGTGGTCCCCAGGCTAAATGTTGTAAAGTTGGTTAACCAGATGTAACTCTTTGAATCCATTTGGTTTCATCATCATGTGATAATTAAAGTCTACACAATCAGAGAAATGATGGTTAAATGATGGACAGTTGGTAACCAAATGGACCCTTATAGATCTGTAACTTATAGACCCTTATAGATCTGTAACTTATAGACCCTTATAGATCTGTAACTTATAGACCCTTATAGATCTGTAACTTATAGACCCTTATAGATCTGTAACTTATAGACCCTTATAGATCTGTAACTTATAGACCCTTATAGATCTGTAACTTATAGACCCTTATAGATCTGTAACTTATAGACCCTTATAGATCTGTAACTTATAGACCCTTATAGATATGTAACTTATAGACTGATGGATTTAATATTTCATAATTTTATTGTGAATGATTTACATATGTCATCAATGGATTGTAACTGCGCTAACATCTTGTAGTTCCTTATTCATTCATTTTACCACAGAACATTCAGGGTTACTAGTCTTTGACACAGTCGAAATGTTAATACTTTGTCTGGCAATTTCCAAGGTTGTTATGGTTAATTCGTTTTGTTTCCCAGACAGTGTTATTCTTATCTATGCACCTGTTAGCCTTGAGAGGATTCGTCCCTCTCAGACTCTCTGTTGCTGGGTAGAGGTTAGAACTACAGTATACTGATTGCATCATCTGCTTAAACTTCATCTGCATTGTATTTTAAAACTTCATTTCCCGTAAGCCTTTGCAGTAAACGTCATGCCGGAAGTTTTCACTTGTAATGCCACGTTGAGAATTTTCTGATAAGGATTTTCATATATTGCATCTTTTCTTCACTTGTTTTTGAGGGAAAATGTTTAATGTGGTGTGCAGTAAGTACTAATTGTGTTTTATTACAGGTTGATTCCATTTGGGTACACTAAAGGGTTTTTCTCAATGCTCTTAAAGTTCTAAGTACATATTTGGCTTAAGTACTATTTACTCTGATTACCTTTTGCTATCGAAGTAATTACATTTTGCCCTTTCTGAGATCTTTTCTAATGGTCCTCCTAAAGGTAAGATTAGAATCCCAAAATGGTCTCCTAACATTGTTGGACAAATCAGATTTTACAGTCCTCTTCCTATTATCACCAATTGATGGATAATATTATTATTAAAAATATCTATCAGGCCCATTAGACCGTTATAGATCTGTAACTTATAGACTCTTATAGATCTGTAACTTATAGACCCTTATAGATCTGTAACTTATAGACCCTTATAGATCTGTAACATAGATCTGTAACTTATAGACCCTTATAGATCTGTAATCTGTTTCTCTCAAGAGTTAAACGATATTTAAACTGAATCTGAATTACTTAATTTAAATAATTTACACATTTATAAAACACAGAGTTTATCTCCTAAATTATGGACAAAACTTGAAAATTCTTAGTTTTGGGTCAGAGAGATTAAACCCAACATCAAAGGTGGTCCGTGGCTAAAATGCAGAATAAATAGTGGGCCCTGGTATCATGAAAACGGTGGAAAACCACTGTTCTATTGAGAATGGGGACAGAAATAGGGACAAGTTCTGGAGAGTTTCTAGTCAGAAATTCATTGGACTCAGGTAAAAGCCTGTAAAAGAACAACATGAACACTTCATGGTGTCAGTCCAATGGCGGCTCTTCTACTGAGACTTGAATAGAGAATGGGGACAACAGATAGGGACAAGCAGAACTGTATTGGACTCAGGGCAACAGCCTCGGCGTTAATGATCTCAAAATGCTTTATTTCAGATCGTTTTTAGTAATAGTACAACATAAACGTTATTGTAGGCTTACAGTAACTCATTGTTACTGTATAATACCGTTTACATGTTGCCCTGGTTGAAAACGATGCATTTCTGAACCCTCAATGTCGCTCCTCTGACACAATAGATGAGCTGCAGTTGTCATGGTAACCAGTACTGATTCATCACAGAGCTGTAGAGTATAGACAGAGTTACGACAACTCCGTCCACTTCATGGTGTCAGTCCAATGGCGGCTCTTCTACTGAGACTTGCATAGAGAATGGGGACAACAAATAGGGACAGGCAGAATGCATTGGGCTCAGGGCAACAGCCTCGGCGTTAATGATCTTAAAATGCTTTATTTCAGATCGTTTTTAGTAATAGTAGGTTACAGCATAAACATTGTTACTGTGCAATACCGTTGACATGTGGAAAACATACATAGAATAGCTCTTATTTGCTCTTCTCTCGTTGAAAACAAAGCATTTTTGAGCCCTCAATGTCGCTTCTCTGACGCTAGACGAGCTGCGGTTGTCATGGTAACCAGTACTTAGTGTTGCCAACTGTCAGAATACAAAATGCTCTAGAATGTAAGCGCTAGAGCAGTGCTTCTCAACCACTATTTATGTATTTATGCATTTTAGCCACGGAGGACCACCATTTGATGTTGAGTTTAGTCTCTCGGACTAATTTAGGAGAGATAACTGGTAAAATGTTGGTCAAAATAGCAATTCTTCTACTATTTTCTATCTGAGTAGATTCTTTAAAATTAGGTAATTGAGATGTTTAAATATAATTACCTCTTGAGAGCGTAAAACGAAACCAAATGGACCCGTAAGGGTCCATTTGGTTTCGTTTTACGCTCTTAAGAGTTATACAGATCTATAAGGGTCCATTTGGTTACCAATGGTCCTTTCTAGGAAGGAAGGAGGACTCTATCATAGGAGGAGAAATGGTGAGAAACGAAGGGGTTTTATCTCTGGAGACTCTGGCGCCTGTAAACCAATTTCACACCAACTCACCATACAGCAAAAAAGCACCAGATTTTGCGCTAGGGGGGATCTGAAAAAGAGCTAAATATAGTGACAAATGCGCCAAGTTGGCAACACTGGCAGTAGTGATTCCACAGGAAGACACCTGGCTGTGTTTATGCCAAGTCAGTGAAACACAGAACCATATAATAATATAATATTAACCACATGAACCAAATATAAACCATGACTGTACTTCTGTTTTTAAAGCAACAATAACAACAACAAACGGCTGAAAACATGGAGATTGTAGGATAAAAGTCTTCAGAACGTCAAAGGTAAACATTATTCCTCTCAGACTTCACTGTTTGTTTGTTATAAATCAGTGGTTTTCAACCAGTGGTCCTTGAGAGAGTTCCAGGTGGTCCCCAGCCAGGCTAAATGATAGGAAGTTGGTTAACCAGATCATGTAACTCTTTGAGAGTGTAAAAATGAACGGGACCAAATGGACCCGCAAGGGTCCATTTGGTCTCAAGAGTTAAAATATTCATCATGTGAATTATCCCAAGTCTACACAACTAGAGAATGTAGAAGATTAATGGTCATTTTGATCTGTATGTTGGACTGTTTGGTTTCCCAAATCCAGCCTGGAATTGTGGACAAAAGCAAAATAAATCTTTAGTTTTGGTGTCTGTGGGGCTAAAATGTCATCAGATGGTGGTCCTTGGCTCAAATACTGAATAAATAGTATGGCATTTAAAATGGTTGAAAACCACTGGTGAATGTGTTGCGGCTGCCGCGCCTCACTATAAACCACTGGTACAAATGAATGTGTAACTTGCGGCTGCCGCGCCTCACTGTAAACCACTGGTATAAATGAATGTGTAACTTGCGGCTGCCGCGCCTCACTGTAAACCACTGGTATAAATGAATGTGTTGCGGCTGCCGCGCCCCACTGTAAACCACTGGTATAAATGAATGTGTTGCGGCTGCCGCGCCTCACTGTAAACCACTGGTATAAATGAATGTGTTGCGGCTGCCGCGCCCCACTGTAAACCACTGGTATAAATGAATGTGCTGCGGCTGCCGCGCCTCACTGTAAACCACTGGTATAAATGAATGTGCTGCGGCTGCCGCGCCCCACTGTAAACCACTGGTATAAATGAATGTGTAACTTGCGGCTGCCGCGCCTCACTGTAAACCACTGGTATAAATGAATGTGTTGCGGCTGCCGCGCCTCACTGTAAACCACTGGTATAAATGAATGTGTAACTTGCGGCTGCCGCGCCTCACTGGTATAAATGAATGTGTTGCGGCTGCCGCGCCTCACTATAAACCACTGGTATAAATGAATGTGTTGCGGCTGCCGCGCCTCACTATAAATCACTGGTATAAATGAATGTGTTGCGGCTGCCGCGCCTCACTGTAAACCACTGGTATAAATGAATGTGCTGCGGCTGCCGCGCCTCACTGTAAACCACTGGTATAAATGAATGTGTAACTTGCGGCTGCCGCGCCTCACTGGTATAAATGAATGTGTTGCGGCTGCCGCGCCTCACTGTAAACCACTGGTATAAATGAATGTGTAACTTGCGGCTGCCGCGCCTCACTGTAAACCACTGGTATAAATGAATGTGTTGCGGCTGCCGCGCCTCACTGTAAACCACTGGTATAAATGAATGTGTTGCGGCTGCCGCGCCTCACTGTAAACCACTGGTATAAATGAATGTGTTGCGGCTGCCGCGCCTCACTGTAAACCACTGGTATAAATGAATGTGTTGCGGCTGCCGCGCCTCACTGTAAACCACTGGTATAAATGAATGTGTTGCGGCTGCCGCGCCCCACTGTGAGCTGAGCTTTGACATGTGGTGTTTTTATTGTTTTATGGGTAATAAATGAATGTTTTGTACTGTGAGATAAAGAAAGAAATAGTAATCATTGTGTTTGTTCAGTAACAGGCTGTTAATTAAAGGGACACTTCAGATTTTTGGAAGTTCAGTTGTAGTAAATCCTGTCCATAATATAGTGGTGTGATAATGTCTATGAGGAAAATGAATGAGGAATCCACTAGTGGAACAGGGCTGGTGACGTCACTGAAAAGTCTGAGGAAAATGAATGAGGAATCCACTAGTGGAACAGGGCTGGTGACGTCACTGAAAAGTCTATGAGGAAAATGAATGAGGAATCCATTTCTGGAACAGGGCTGGTGACGTCACTGCACAGGTCTATATAGTGGTGTCATAATGTGTCCCGGCCGGGGGCTAAATGGTACTGTGGTTTTCAACCAGTGGTCCTTGAGATGTGATCATGTCATTCTGAAGACTGTAAGGCAACAACAGTGTGCTTTATAATACAGTGCACCTTATATATGGATTGTTTGACTGCAGTAGCTTCTATTCTATGGTGACTGCAGTAGCTTCTATTCTATGGTGACTGCAGTAGCTTCTATTCTATGGTGACTGTAGTAGCTTCTATTCTATGTTAACTGCAGTAGCTTCTATTCTATGTTGACTGCAGTAGCTTCTATTCTATGGTGACTGCAGTAGCTTCTATTCTATGGTGACTGCAGTAGCTTCTATTCTATGTTGACTGCAGTAGCTTCTATTCTATGTTAACTGCAGTAGCTTCTATTCTATGTTAACTGCAGTAGCTTCTATTCTATGTTAACTGCAGTAGCTTCTATTCTATGTTAACTGCAGTAGCTTCTATTCCATGCACCTTATAATCCAGTGCACCTTATAATCCAGTGCACCTTATAATCCAGTACACCTTATAATCCAGTGCGCTTTATAATCCAGTGCGCCTTATAATCCAGTGCACCAATTATAATCGGTGCGGAATAGGGTAGTTTTTTGTAGATCTTTTACACTCTCAAGAGTTACATCTGGTTAGCCAACTTTCCATCACCTGGAACCTTCTCAAGGTCCTTGAGAAGGTTCCAGGTGGTCCGGGGACCACCAGTGGTCCTTGAGAAGGTTCCAGGTGGTCCGGGGACCACCAGTGGTCCTTGAGAAGGTTCCAGGTGGTCCCCAGGCTAAATGATGGAAAGTTGGCTAACCAGATGTAACTCTTGAGAGTGTAAAAATGAAAACAAATGGACCCTTGCGGGTCCATTTGTTTTCATTTTCACAGTCCCAAGAGTTAAATATTCATCATCTGAATTAGCACTACTTAATTAAGAAGTCTACTCTGTTTTGTTTGCAGAATCCAGCCCTGAATTGTGGACAAAACCCAAATAATTCTTTAGTTTTTCGTCTTTGGGGTGAAAATGTAATCAAACGGTGGTCCGTGGCTCAAATGCTGAATAAATAGTGGTCCCTGGTATGAAAAAAGTTGAAAACCCCTGGAATAGTGCCCCCCCCCCCCCCCCCCCTGTTCCACACACACACACACACACACACACACACACACACACACACACACACACACGCACACACACACACGCACACACACACACACAACACACACAGCACACACAACACACACACACACACACACACACACACACACACACACACACACACACACACAACACACACACACACACAACACACACAGCACAACATCTGAGATGTTTCTCAAAACCAGCTTTTATTCTCCAGAGCCGCTTTTCACATTAAGTGCAAACATCATCGATCATTTATATCATTTTAATGAGCATCAAAAAAATATTTAATCTTTTTTATAAGTGCAACTTGTCTCTGTGTGTTTATCTTTACCCATGTGAGAGAGAGGATGGTGCCCAGACGCGACCATATATGGTAATCTCACTACAGACACAACCATATATGGTAATCTGACTACAGACACCATATATGGTAATCTGCACTACAGACAGACCATATATGGTAATCTGACTACAGACACCATATATGGTAATCTGGACTACAGACAGACCATATATGGTAATCTGACTACAGACTCCATATATGGTAATCTGGACTACAGACAGACCATATATGGTAATCTGACTACAGACTCCATATATGGTAATCTGGACTACAGACAGACCATATATGGTAATCTGACTACAGACTCCATATATGGTAATCTGGACTACAGACACACCATATATGGTAATCTGGACTACAGACAGACCATAGAGAGCTTTGCGGTCCGGTTCCCTCGTGACTTCGCTCCTGTTCCAGAAATGGATTCCCCATTTGTTTTTCTCATAGACTTTTCGAAAATAATTTATATCAGGGGCGGATCCAGGCATGGGCATGGGGGGGGGGGGCACCAAACATGATGGCATGCAAAACAACCCAAGATATTTCACATTAAAGTGCTTCTATTTAAAACGATGTGAAACACTACTACTGCTACTAACTAACTACAGCTGTGTCACCACTAAACCAACAGCATTTCATCATTGAAAACAGAAAACTCTCTGAGTCAGACCTTTAGCTTTATGCATGCTGCGTGTCTGTTGCAACTTCAACAACAACTGATGTTATTATTGATGCTTTACTTGACTAATAAAAGTCTTGTAACTGAAAATGGTATGGGTGCGGCGTCATCGCCCATGGCACGAAGCGACACAGGCGATAAAGCCGTGTTTTATTATTTGTCATGACAACTCGGGTCGTGACACATCATAAAAACATACACAATGCTTTGGGACAATATCAAATCATTTCTAAGGAGAAAAAAAACAAAACAAAAAGTGCTGTATCCTGACGTTTTTTTTTATTCTTGCCAATTAGATATTATATGATAATATTGTGTGTGTCATCATGATTTGTTACGACCCGAGTTGGCTTTGTCCGCGGCATAATCGTTTTTATATAGATCAGGGGTTTTCAGCAGGTGGTCCGGGGACCACCAGTGGTCCCTGAGAGGGTTCCAGGTGGTCCCCAGCTAAGTTGGTTAACCAGATGTAACTCTTGAGAACGTAAAAATGAAACCAAATGGACCCTGGCGGGTCCATTTGGTTTCATTTTCACACTCTCAAGAGTTAAAATATTCATCACCGCACTTAAATAAGAAGTTTACACTGTTCTGTTGGCAAAATCCAGCCTGGAATTGTTGACAAAACCAAAATAATTCTTTGATTATAGGTCTTTGGGGCTAAAATGTCATCAAATGGTGGTTTGTGGCTCAAATGCTTAATAAGTGGTGGTCCCTGGAGTCAAAAAGGTTGAAAACCACTGATATAGATCATTTTCTAAAAGTCTATGAGGAAAATGAATGGGGAATTCGTTTCTGGAACAGGGTGTGACGGGGTGTGACTGCCTGGCTCTATATGGACTACAGACACAGTCTCTATTTAAGCCCAAAGTGCAAGACAGCAGATCTGGAACGAAATCTCCTCAATAATTCATGTGTCATCTGCATACAGGCACACACACACACACGCGCACGCACGCACGCACGCACGCACGCACGCACGCACGCACGCACGCACGCACAATAAGTCCATGTTCTCACTCAGTTTCTCTCCATGACAGTATTCCAGTACCGCTCATATTTCAATTCATGTCATGTCATGTCATGTCATGTCATGTCATGTCATGTCATGTCATGTCATGTCATGTCATGTCATGTCATTTTTCTTTTTCTTTCTTTCTTTCTTTCTTTCTTTCTTTCTTTCTTTCTTTCTTTCTTTCTTTCTTTCTTTCTTTCTTTCTTTCTTTCTTTCTTTGTAAAATCATTCCAAATAAAACATCCACACATACATTAATTACACAAGGACAGTTCATCTGGTCATCTATTGGTTTGGCAGTTGATTATGTAGGATTATTGTTTTTTTTATTATTATTATTATTATTTGTATGTATTTTTCTTGGTGCTGGTAATGCAGGGGTTTTCAACAGGTGGTCTGGGGACCACCAGTGGTACTTGAGATGGTTCCAGGTGGTCCCCAGGCTAAATGATGGAAGGTTGGGTAACCAGATGTAACTCTTGAGTATTTTAACTCAAGAGTTAAAATATTCATCTGAATTAGCACTATTTAATTAAGAAGTCTAGACTGTTTGGTTTGCGAAATCCAGCCTGGAATTGTGAACAAAACGAAAAGAATTCTTTTAGTTTTAAGTCTTGGGGGTGAAATTGTCCTCAAATGGTGGTCCGTGGCTCAAATGCTGAATAAATGGTGGTCCCTGGTATCAAAAACGTTGAAAACCCCTGGTTTATATTATATTGACCATTACAGCACATGACAACGTTATGATGCTAATGCTGCTAACGCTAGCAGTCGTTCTTCTATTTGGAACTCGTTTGTTTTTTGCGGAGAAGTTGAAAACGGCTTTGTTTTACTGTAAAGATAAAATCCTTTTTATGTATTTTTATGTTATGCAAAACAATATCATGTTCATATTATGCTAACATCCGTACAAAAAAAGTATTGAAAATATACATCCTTTTTCCTCTTGTTTCTGTAAAATATCTTATCTTTTCTCTGAGCGATGCAAGTTTGCTTTTTTTTTTAGTTTTTATTGTTTTGTAACTGAGAATCCTTAAATTAAATTAATCTACCCCCTGTAGCACGGCAAAACGTTTCACTAGTGA